>JALMQS010000827.1:0-193909 GCA_024734495.1 Forficula auricularia | reverse complement strand
TTAAATTTATGTAAAGTTTATGTTTTCCATATATTCTTAAAATATAATTATTTTTATATCTCTCTAGTATAAATTTTTTAATGTTTGTAACTATGTTTCAACGATATATTCAGAATTCGATATAAATTTTATGTGTTTTAAATATGTTTTTAAAATAAAATTATTTTTATATCTCTCCAGTATAAATTTTTTAATGTTTTTAAATATATTTCAAAGATATATTCTGAATCGGTTATATAAATTTTGTTTTAAATGATATATTTTGAATAAGATATTTGAAAAATAAATATATGTATTTAATTTGGCTGAGGGGTCCCAAAATAAGAAAATGCTAAATGATTTTTTATGAAATTTGATTCACAGAACAGCATATAGCATATGTTTTTTATGGTGGGGTCCAATTTGGCTGGAGGGTCCCATAAAAATGATGAAAATGATTTTTGATAAAATTTGATACAGATGGCCAATATTTTTTCTGGTGGGGTTAAATTTAGCTGAGGGGGTCCCAAAATAAAAAATGATAAAAAATGATTTTTTTAAGTAATTTGATTCACAGAACAACACAGCCTATATTTTTTATGGGGTCCAATTTGACCAAGAGGGGTCCAACAACAAAAAATTATAAAAAAATGATTTTTTATGAAATTTGATTCACAGAAATAAAACATAGCCTATATTTTTATGGGGTCCAATTTGACCAAGAGGGGTCCAACAACAAAAAATTATAAAAAAATGATTTTTTATGAAATTTGATTCACAGAAATAAAACATAGCCTATATTTTTTATGGGGTCCAATTTGACCAAGAGGGGTCCAACAACAAAAAATTATAAAAAAATGATTTTTTATGAAATTTGATTCACAGAAAAAAACATAGCCTTATATTTTTTTGGGTGGGGTCCAAAAACAAAAAATGATTTTTGATGAAATTTGAAACAAATCACAACATACATATAGGCTATATTGTTTCTGGTGGGGTCCAAATTTGTATACAGATCGAACGCATCGTTGAATATAACATATATTATATATTATATTATATTATATTCAAATCCGTTCAGATAGGTTTCAGTAATGAAAATATTTCCTCCTGCATTGTACAATTTATACTTTGGCAAATCCATGATTTCTATATGTTTATATGGTTTTTAAGAAGAGATGTTTGTATCTTTGGCTATCTGAGATATTTTTTGAAAAAGTTATTAAAAATATCAATAATATATGATTTAAACAATGTTACAATTTGTTGAACTATTCCTTTTTTTGGTAAATAATTAGTTGAATATACTTAGGTATTTTTTATATATAAATCATGAGTTTCCTATATTTGATTCAATCGCGAATCTAATGTAGGTGATTTTTGTCAGATATTAAGTAATAATAATATCTGATTTTATATATTTCTGTGTAAGAAATAATGAATTTAAATAGTTTTCTAATTAATATATTAAAGAGAATTGTTTTTTACCGCGTTTTTTAAACACTATATATATATATGTCATGATCGATATCAGTGTTTGTTAAAAAGCGTCATGCGGGCTAATCGCGAAAAGATGCTGGATCATACCTAGATGGATTACATCTTTTTCATTCTCTCTTGGTCCAGACTTAAGATTCAGTTGATCCAAATAGCCTCAACCAGCAGTAGTAAGTGATATATATTTATATATATCTTGTTTAAAAAACGCGGTCAAAAACAATTCTCTTTAATATATTAATTATTTGTTAATATATTGATTAGAAAACACTTAAAAAATTTTATTTATATAAATATACATATAAATAAATATTTTGAGATATCAGCACAAATTTCTAGTTTTTCGTTTGGGATAAAATCCAAAGTTCTATGACGTTTCATTATCACAGGCTCAGAGAGTTGGTGAGGGATTCCTGGAACGTTGAACAAAGGCAAGAAACAATTTGAGAAATCTGACGAATTTATATATACATATATAAACATATACATATATATTATTTAATATCAAAAGTAAGTACATCGATATTATATTTTTAACAAATTATTAATTAAATTTTACTTATAGAAAGTGGTATACCTATATCTTTGTCTGTTTGTTCAAAATTTATTAGTTTTAACCTGTAAACTCCTGATGATGGACTAATAATCCGAAATATATTGAGTTTGTATAAACCTCTCTGAGTTTTATTTCATTCTTCATTCACTGTGAAACTACACACCCCTTTACTTTATTAATTTATTAATTAAAGTACATCGAATAATATAATTCGTCATTGCTGCTTTAAAAAATTAGCCTAAGTAAAAATAGTTTAAAATTTTTTCAACTCATCTAGCAATTTCAAAGCCGAGATGATACAAAACTCAATTCACTGTTTAATTCTTTGTATATTTATTTCAGTTGTTTTTCTATAATATAATTTGCATAATGAATAAAATGTTTGCGTTGGTTAAATGGTGTGGAGGCGTATACGATAAAACGTATACAAGTGAAATCCCAATAGAATGGATTAGGGATTTTAACGAAAAAACCTTTGAAGAAGACAGGCTTCAAACTTATGCCATTGAGTGGCATGATACACATAAAGCCCCAAAAGGAGGTTGGAAGCTTTATAATGGCTATATAGTAGCTGTTTCAGGTAAAATATTGAGTTATTTATTAGATATTTATACAAGGGGTTTTTAAATGGATGCGATATATTTTAAGGTAGTTGTTCCGCCAAATGCATTTTCTTAGGATTTTTTTGAAATTTATACAGATTATTATTTAAATACTTCTGCGTCAATTGGAAGCAAAATGAAATTTATGAACAATACAGTTCCGGAGATATTAAATTTTAAAAATCGAATTTTTCAGGCTCTTTAACATTGCTCTGTAAGGGATATCGGAAAATTTACGTACATATTTAATTATAATTAAGTATCCGTTCTTACTATTTTTATAAAAAACTAAACCAACATTAAACAATAACCAATACATATTGTAAAACAATTTTTATTCATAGTTACAACACAGTTTCTGAGATATTAATGAATAAATAATGAAAAATGTATAAAAATAAGCTGACGTATTTATTCTGTTGTGGCCATCCACTTGACTTTACCATACAACCTGGCCCCTTACTTAGATTTTATATTTAATAAAATTATTTATATTCATGTGGGGGGGGGTTAGTTTGTGCATTTTTAGACTCCTGAGGGCCCACTGATTATGTATACAAAATTTGGTTGAGTTTGCTCAAACGGCATAGATTTTTAATTTTTGAATCTTGACCATTTATCAAATCAACCAAATTTTGTATACATAATCAGTGGACCCCCAGAAGTCTAAAAATGCAAAAACTAACCGCCCAAAAGTGAGGGGGGTGTATGGTCAAAAAATGAAAATCTAGTCTCTTATACCAAACTCAACAAAATTCTGTATACATAAACAGTGGGCCCTCAGGAGTCTAAAAATGCACAAACTAACCCCCCCCCCCCACATGAAAATAAATAATTTTATTAAATATTAAATCTAAGTAAGGGGCCAGGTTGTATGGTAAAGGCAAGTGGATGGCCACATCAGAATACGTCAGCTTATTTTTATACATTTTTCATTATTTATTCATTAATATCTCAGAAACTGTGTTGTAACTATGAATTAAAATATGTATTGGTTATTGTTTAATGTTGGTTTAGTTTTTTATAAAAATAGTAAGAACGGATACTTAATTATAATTAAATATGTATGTAAATTTTCCGATATCCCGTACAGTGCAATGTTAAAGAGACTGAAAAATTCGATTTTTGAAATTTAATATCTCCGGAACTGTATTGTTCATAAATTTCATTTTGCCACCAATCGACGCAGAAGTATTTAAATAATAATCTGTATAAATTTCAAAAAAATCCTAAGAAAATGCATATGGCGGAACAACTACCATAAAGGATGATTTTTTACCAAAAATTAAGGGAAGTCTTTCAAATAATATTATGATCGACCCCCTTAAATTTTGCCAAAAAAAACCTTCAAAAATTTCGCCCTCTATACATGGTGATTCACGGTCGATGGCACATTAGAAGTTTATGGAAAACGGAACGCAGGATTTTTCTGAAAATTTAGCTCCTTACCTGTTCTATCGATCTAAAATATGTTCAGCATTGCGACGTTTAGGCTTCCATCGAAGGTATAGGAAAACATTAAGAAAAAAGTATTTTAATAAAAGGGCGGTTATAAAAACGTGTTAATATACGGGGTGTTCCATTTAAAAAAAATAGAGTTGATACGAGTTTTCGATGGAAGCCGAAACGTCGCAATCCTGAAAATATTTTAGATCGATAGAACAAGTAAGAAAATGTATGCTATATTTTCAGAAAAATCCTGCCCTCCGTTTTCCATAAACGTCTAACGTACCAAAATGAACGTATGAATCACCCTGTATTTAATGTTTAATTGAAATATTGATCTATTAAATTTCTACTTTAAATAATAATAGATAAGAAGTCAACGCTGAATAAGACACTATCCATATGTGAAGGTGATTCGCAAATTCAAAATAGGCTTTCATTAAAAAAATCTGATAAAGAAACTAGCCCTATATCAAGGTGTGCAAAAGGCCTAGAACCGGTAAGTTTTATATATAAGGTGATCCTTATTTAGGGTATTTTCTCATTTTGATGCTCCCAGAAGCTCACATTGGTTCAAAATAAAAAATAAAATATATCCCCCAAGTTTCAGATCTCTATGACAATTTTAACTCTACCCGCAAAGTTATATAAGTTTCTCATATGCTATTTAAATGGTGAACTTACATCAATGTGCATTCAGCATAAGTTAAGATATCTAGTGATATAGAGAGTCTTAAAACTTGAGGATATTTTTTATTATTTACTTATTTCGAACCAATATGAGCCACTAGGACCATAAAAATATGAAAATTTCCTAAATAAGAACCACCACCCTAATATATATATATATATATACCGGGTGAGTTTTTTATCTTGAGACAATCTTATAACTCAAAAACAGTGCATTATATGAAAAAAGTTTCAAATAAAAGTTTATTTATATCAAGGGGTAAACTAAACTACACTATTGTTTGTCGACCTAGAACCAGCTTTCAAGGGTATTTCGAGGTCAACCTCTGTTTTTTAAACAGTATAAAATGTATAAAAAAAATAGTTTTAATAAAAGTTGTTCAGTTTTTTTGGTAGATTCAAAATATGTACAGAAACATATAGGTTTCTATTTAAAAAACAGAACTTGACCTCAAAAAATACTCTTGAAAGCTTGTTCTACGTCGACAAAAAATAGTGTAGTTTAATTTTCCCCTTGATATAAAAAAACTTTTATTTGAAACTTTTTTTCATATAATGCACTGTTTTGGAGTTATAGGACTGTCTCAAGATAAAAAACTCACCCGGTTTATATCTGTATATATATGCATATATATATATATTATAATTAAAAAAAAATAACATGTTAATGAAAATTTATGATATTTTTCGCAGAGTACATCTATTTTAAAAGAGAAAAATCAAGAGGTGAATTTAAGCAAAAATCTGAATAAAAAAAAAACGCTAAACCTCAAGATAAAAACCCCGAAATAATTAACATGGTAATTTATTAAAATCGTAAATTTATCAAAAATATCGCTTACTTTAAAGTTTTTAATGTATTTTATATATAAAAATATATAATAATTTTTTATACATTTAGATATATATTTATTAGAATTTATTTTAAATTACTTTTTTTGTCTTCCATTTAAATTTTAAGGTAGGATATGAGGATGAGGACAAATCAGATCTCAATCTGTTTATAGCAGGTTCAGATACCATTGCCCCTGAAGTTAATGGAGAGTCTTCCATCGGGGAGATTTCGAAAAGTAAAAAACCATACATAATCTGAGTTAATTTTATTAATATTTTTAAATGTGCATGTGAAATAACTAATTCACTTGTTTACAGAATTAGATGTCATGCAAAAGTCTATTTCCGCTTTGTCGGAGACTATAGCATATATGTTTGATGCTATATCAAAAATTCAAAAAAATTGGATGAATCGACGACAAGCAAAGACATATCACCTCCACCAAATAAAAGTGGCGGTTTTCACGTGGGACAGGTAACTGAATAAAAACAATTAAACTTTATATAAAAAATAAAAGAACTTTAATACTATTATAATATACAGGTTGAACTTGGCATATCTGGAAGCGGTGTCAAAGTGGATGAACTGGAATGGATGTCCGCCATTTCCAGAAACAATGCCATAGGCATGGTAAAGGCCCTATTACCATGTCTGTTTAAAATTGATGTTCTCCTTGAGAGCAATTACAAAGGAGGTGCCCCAAAAAACAAACTGGGGCAAAATATTTCGGCAAAAAAGCGCCTGGATCCAAAGATTCTTGATGCCTTGAAATGTGGGTATAAGACATCAATGTCTTATTTGATACTTATTCTTTTTTGTTTCCTCAAATTTAAAAGTTTTATTTTATTTTTTATCCCAATTTTAGATAGCGTCAACAAAATTTTCCCCGGGAAAATTACGGATGCTGAATTTGGGCAAGCAGTAAATTCTAAAATTACTTCGCTCAGATTCAGAGCGTCTGAGAAAAAAAAAAGAAAATTTGCCTCCCCCAGCTGAAGACATTCAGGATTCATTGTAAATCTATTTTAAATAAATCTATTGTAAATCTATTTTAAATAAATAAATCGGATTTGTGAAAACTTTTTGTTTTATTACACTACTGTGTAACAATATACCTCTCATTTACCCTTCCTTTTTAAATATCATTGTGTTTCACTTAAAACCTACACCCCTCTCTTTCCCTGAGTATAACCCAAATATATTAAGAAAATATAATATTCATTTAATAATTCTTCTAATATATAAATTATATAATTTAAAATATATTATTTTTATAAATTCAAAATACTTCTTTTTTATAAATTTAAAATACATTTTTTTTATAAATTCAAAATATGTTTTTTTTATAAATATAAAGTATATTCTTTTTATAATTTTAAAATATGTTTTTTTTATAAAAAAAATATGTTCTTTTTATATCCCTAAAATATATAATGAATATATCTGAAAATATATCCAAAACGGCCAATTTTTATATATTTTTGTAATATATTTCGGACATGTCCCAAGAATATAAACAAAACACATTTCGAAAATCTATTTGTTTCTCACCATACCAATTTATCTTCATTCAAATTCACGATAATTCGAGTTTCTCCCAAGAGGTTTTGAGAATCCCGAAAAAAGACGAAATTTCAAAATACCAAAAATCTTCAAGTAAATATGTACTTCCGTTCCTTCGATTTTAGCCAAAATCTTGTGGTACTTCTTGTAGCTTCTAGATAGCTTAGGTTTCAAATTCCATAGCTCTGCGACTTACCGTAGCCGAAATATGAACAATTAAAATATTTATTTTGCGATACTCCTAATTTACACCCTTTTCCTTTATTTCAATCAGATTAAAATGTATACACGACTAACAACTTTGACACTTGATAGGTGCATAAATTAAAAAAAATCGTTAGATCCGTTTTTGAGAAAATCACAAAAAACGAAAATTCTTTCATGTAAATGTCAACTTCCGGTGTTCCGATTTCAACCAAAAGCTTGCTGTACTCCTAGCCTATATCGAGCTTAAGTTTCGAATTTCGTAGCTCTGAGACTTACGGTTGCTAAATGCAGGTGGGTATATACATAGGTACCCATGGACCAAATGATTTTCGGCCTCTTTTTAGCCTCTGGAGACCACAATATTTGGTTAAATGTTCTAAATCCGGTGTCAATCTATTAAGGGCATCGATTCCTTCCACTTATAAGTCACAAAGTGAAATTAACCTTTTTAACTTGGAGATAGAAGTTCTCAAATTACCAGGACCCCGACAGGCGATACTAATACTTCACATTATATCCATATCATTATGTGATATAGAGAATATATAGTAGAGAATTTATTTAGTATATGAACAATAATAATTTTTATTGAATGTCTTCTGCTCCTTTACTGGTTCTCTAATATAATCTAGAAAATTTCTATTTTCCTTTTCTATTTTTGTTATGAAATCACGATCCAGAGTTAAGCCATGAAGTTGTTTTGGAATTTTTCTCTCATTAAAATAAAATTCAAGATGCCAAAAAAAAAAAAAAAATGGAACGATAAAATTAAAATATTTTATTTGAATTTTTTTTACGACCACGACTATAAGAATATTTACTAGACCCCCTCTCGTCCCCCTCTCGTCCCCCTCGCTCTGTCTCATTTCAAGATTTCAAGTTGTTCCTCTGCCCTGGCTTAGGTGCTTTAGATAATTTTTAGTTTTCGGCAAAACTCGCTCTCATTGGTTTCTCTAGTTAGAATTTCAATGCGGAGGGGGTCTGAAGGGGCAGGGGGGCCGGGTGACGAATGATACTCGAAATCAAATGAAAACCGGTTCGTCTTTATTTCGAATTGATAATTTTTTTTTTTATAAGAGTTAAAAAATATAATTAAAGATCATTGATTCACGGATTCAGATATCTTATTATAAAATAACATTCTTGATTGTTTTATTGCAGGGATGGCCAAACATTTAAACAGTGGGGGCAACTTTTTTTGGAGTATCTGATGGCGACTGTTTTTATAGAATTTACTTGCGAATTAGAGTTTTTTTTATAAGGAATTTTTAGGAACCTACTCACAAATGAGAAACTCATTTACAAAAGGTACTAAATTCATTTTTTGTAAAAATAATTTAAAAAAATAAAATCGACTTCAAAAAACTTGAATGCAACAAATAAAATAATAATAACTTAAAAATAAAATAAAATCCACTAAAAGGTATAAAATAATTATCTAATTTAGTTACAACTAAAAGACGAAATATTAACATGAAATTACTTTTTGAAGTCGGTGCCAAACAAACTATACCTATAAACGAGCGTATCCGCCAAACGTATTAAGTAAGATCCGTCGAGTGCGATTCATAAAATGTATATGTTTGGCACCGACTTCAAAAAGTAATTTCATGTTAATATTTCGTCGTTTAGTTGTAACTAAATTAGATAATTATTTTATAACTTTTAGTGTATTTTATTTTATTTTTAAGTTATTATTATTTTATTTGTTGCATTTAAGTTTTTTGAAGTCGGTTTTATTTATTTTTTAATAAAAATTATTTTTATTTTTCTCTTTTTAGTGATGTTATTAATAGTGACTTAATATAATACCTTGCATGCATCTCGTAAGAGAAAGCGTCGCGCGAATGAATCAGAAAATGATAATAAAATTCAATTCATAAATATAGAAATTCTCTCGAAACGTTTGCGGGTTTTAAATGAATGTTATAAGATTTTTTTTATAAAAGATTTTATTTATCATAATTTCGATTATTTGATCATAAGAATTTGAGATTTGCGTTATTTCGTCGTTGATCATATCATCATAACTTGACCAAATTAATATGGCACCATCCCTAAGATATCCCCCTTTCCAATAAAAAAAGAATCATCGAAATCGGTTCATAAACAAAGAAGTTAGGCCTGAACAAACCTAACAAAAAAGGTCTAATACCAATGAAAAAAAAACGGGACCAATCGGAAGCTAGACTGAACCCAATACAAATTTTTTTTTCAAAATCTGTTCACAATTGGCGAAGATATGAGGTAACATAGACATAAAAAAAAAATTCTGTCGAATAGAGAACCTCCTCCTTTTTTGAAGTCGGTTAAAAAAACGAGGTAATGCCGGTTTCATATAGCTATTATCTCTGTTTATGATTTCTATATCAATTTCATGTCAAAACCTACTAAATCCTTTACTAAATACACTTGAAAAATAAGTTTTATTTCTACATAATTATTTAATATAAATAAAAATAATTTTCTCGCAATTGGAAAAAATGGAGTTAGTACTTTTTGAAAATTACCTTCTCAAATATTGGTGGCATTTCTAGAATATAATAATTACTAAATGATTACTTTTTTTGGCGACCTTTCAAAATATACCCGATTAAATTTTTTTTTACTATTTTGTCAATTTTTATTATTGACATTGAAAATTAAATAAACTGACGTGTTCTGATGTGGCCATCCACTTGACTTTACCATACAACCTGGCCCCTCACTTATATTTAATATTTAATAAAATTATTTATAATCATGTAGGGGTGGGGGGGTTAGTTTTTGCATTTTTAGACTTCTGGAGTCCCACGGATTATGTATACAAAATTTGATTGAGTTTGGTGCAAGAGCCTAGATTTTCATTTTTTGACCCCCCCCCCATGGGCGGTTAGTTTTTGCATTTTTAGAGTGTACACAAACTTTCGTTGAGTCTGCTCATATGGCTTAGATTTTTAATTTTTAACCCCCTTCCACACCCGCTTAATTTTGGGTCGATATGCACCAAAATCTAATCAGCTCTTAATCTCAATGCACCAAAACTACGTGTGAAATTTGGTTTTGATATTCACACTAGTGTTTGAGCTAGCTCGTCCACAAAAATTTGGTAACGCACAGACTAACAACCAGACTAACAGACATTTTGACAAAACAATTATTATCTCGAAAAATATAATTTTTCTGATGTTCACTTATCAGAGCTTTTTTGTAGACCGAAATGCTATGGTTTCGCCAATTTTTTAATCAAAATTGTTTCAGCCGTTTTTGAGATATTTCGAAAAAAGAAGGAAAAAAACACTTTTTTCATTGACGATTATAATAGTTGACCAAACCCTGTATGGTTAAAGTATGGTAAAAAACCTTCTAAATGTAAATAGCATTTAAATATTTCCAGTGTAAGTTTCTCTCTTTATATATTTCCCCTTGAATTCTTTCGTTTGCGAGAAACATTCAATTTTGTGTGTTTATTTAACCAGTATTTGAAAACTTTATTTTGAATATAAGATATCTACTAAAAGGTAACAAAAATTATGTATTAATTTTATTTCTTATTTAAATCAACTCCGAATTTTTCACTATAATTTACCGTTGTTCCCGGGCTTTGTGGTCTATCTATACCTATGTTGTATTTTAGAGATAAATGATACAATTCTTTAAAAACAATCAGAAAACCACTTGATTAATGTTTCAAACGTTTATGGACAATTTCACTCTTGGTCAATGAAAAAATTAGAAAATTAATTGCTTTATGAAAGAATGGTAATAGTAATAGTAAGAATAATTGCTTTACTTTATTCTTTTTTATTCTTTCATAAATAACTAATTTTCTATTTTTTACTTTACCATACAGGGTATAGTCAAGTATTGTAATCGTGCATGAAAAAATTGTTTTTTTCCTTCTTTTTTTTAAATATCTCAAAAACGGCGAAACTATTTTGATTAAAAAAATTGAGCTAAACCATGGTATTTCGCTCTACAAAAAGCTCTAATAAGTGAACATCGAAAAAATTATATTTTTTGAGATAATAATTGTTTTGTCAAAATGTCTGTTAGTCTGTCTGTTAGTTAATTAGTCTGTGCGTTACAAAATTTCTGTGGACGAGCTAGCTCAAAAACTAGTGTGAATATCAAAACCAAATTACACAAGTAGTTTTGGTCCATTGAGATTAAGAGCCTGATTAGATTTTGGTACATATCGACCCAAAATTAAGGGGGGGGTGAAGGGGGTTAAAATATAAAATCTAGGCTATTTGACCAAACTCAACCAAATTTTGTATACATAATTAGTGCGAACCCAGAAGTATAAAAATACTAAAACTAACCGCCCGAAATAGGTGGGGTGAGGGGGGGTGTAGGGTCAAAAAATAAAAATATAGGCTAACGTTCCAAACTCAACTAAATTTTTTATACATAATCAGTGGGACCTCATAAGTCTAAAAATGCAAAAACTAACCGCCCAAAATTGGTGGGGGGAAGGGGGGGGTGTAAGGTCAAAAAATCAAAATATAGGCTCTTGTACCAAACTCAACCAAATTTTGTATACATAATCAGTGCAGCCCCAGAAGTCTAAAAATTGAAAAACTAACCGCCCAAAATGGGGGGAGGGCGGGGGTGTAGGGCCAAAAATGAAATTATAGGCTCTTGTTCCAAACTCAACCAAATTTTGTATACATAATCAGTGGGCACTCAGTAATCTAAAAATTCAAAAACTACCCCCCTACATGATTATAAATAATTTTATTAAATATTAAAAATAAGTGAGAGGCCAGGTTGTATGATAAAGTCAAGTGGATGGCCATATCAGAACACGTCAGCTTATTTTTTTATTTTTTTTTCATTGATAAAGGGAGAATTTCCACAAAATCTTTGAAACACTATTAAACGTATCTTATGGGTATTTTTTAAAAATTGTAACATTTATTGATTTTTTATAATTTCAACTTTGATTTTCAAAAATATTTACAAATTTAAACATAAAACTGGACTATATTATTGTCGATATAATGTCTATCGCATAGATGTCTCCAAAATGGATATTTTTCGATGATTTGTACCTGTGGGGGTTATCAAAAGTGGCTTAACTTAAAAACACTACAAAGTTATTCTCTCCTTATCAACGACAAATAAGAAGAAATTTGATATCTCAAGTATTTTGAAAGATAAGGTACGGAACCCTCTGTATGCACCTCTTATTCCCATTCGGAATACATTTTAGGATATAAATATTCTGATTTCAAACAAGTTTTTTTTTAATCTTCGAAAAAGATTGTATTTTTTAACAAAGCGAGTTTAGAACTTGGGTTTAACTCCGAAAAGAAGTCAACCCATCTGACATTAAATCGAACATATGAAATAACTATATCTTAATAAGGCGTGTGAATTCGTTTCTAATAAATATTAATTTTTCTCGCTCTGGATGAACATAGTTGAGAAATCTAGCTAAATAAATTATTGTGGTCAATACTGACCCTCTTTTTATAATTTTTTTAAAAAATTTTTATTTATTTATTGTCACCGGGAAGAGAGCCCATTTAGACAGCAAATCAGTAATGTGTTAGTAGTGTTAGTGAGGGAGCCGAGTTTTAGACGGTAGAAATTTTATATATGCTGGCCAGCCAGGCTCGAACCCGGGCTTCCCGTTTGAACATCGTCACCAGCGCCTTAGCCAGCTCGGCCAATCCGACACCCCATAAAATTAATAGTTTTGCTTAAAATATTTTTATTTTTTGAAAAAAGAATAAAATAAGAAAATATTTTTTTCAACTATCACAAAATTATTGAATTCATTCAACTATAATATTAAAAATATAAATGTGAAAGTAATAAAACTAGGAGGCCTTCATTAAGTATTTTGATTCTCTTTCCCATAATTACGAAAAATAGTTATCTGTGTTGATCACTCTTGGAAATTCCGAAAATAGACAATTACATAAAGTTGATCTGATATTCAACATTAAATTGATTTTAAATTTCACCTCTCCCTCCTATCTAATTTCTCTAAGTGAAATATTTGATTACCTAATGATTCTAGTTTTTATTTTCACTCACAAAGAATAAGTAAAAATTTTGAATGTGCATCTAAATAAATATTTTTTCTGATGCAAATAAATGATAAAGGGAGAATTTCTACCTAAACGTTTTGAGATTGTTTTTTTTTTTTTTTTTTTGTTTTGTTTTAAGTAGGTAGTTACTATATCTATTTAATACAATAAAAAATCGATTTAAAAAAGATCAATTTTTCTTACTCACTGTAATTATACCAGAGAGCTTTCAGGGTAAAACTGCGAAAATCCCATTTTCTGGACTTTTTACTTTACCATACAGGGTATGGTCAAGTATTGTAATCGTGCATGAAAAAAGTGGTTTTTTCCTTCTTTTTTTCAAAATATCTCAAAACAGCTTAAACTATTTCGATTAAAAAAATTGAGCAAAACCATGACATTTCGCTCTACAAAAAAGCTCAAGTAAGTGAACATCGAAAAAATTATATTTTTTGAGATAATAATTGTTTTGTCAAAATGTCCGTTAGTTAGTTAGTTAGTCTGTGCGTTACCAAATTTGTGGAAGAGTTAGCTCAAAAAATTGTGTGAATATCAAAACCAAATTTCACAGGTAGTTTTGGTCCATTGAGATTAAGAGCTGATTAGATTTTGGTGCATATCGACCCAAAATTAAGGGGGTGGATGGGGGTTAAAAATTAAAAATCTATAGGTCGTTTGAGCAAATTCAACCAAATTTTGTATACATAATCAGTGGCCCCCCAGAAGTCTAAAAATGCAAAAACTAACCTCCCAAAATGGGAAGGGGGGGGTCAAAAAATGAAAATATTGGTCATTTATCAAACTCAACCAAATTTTGTATACATAATCAGTGTGCCCCTAGGAGTTTAAAAATGCAAAAACTAACCCCTCCCCCTTACATGATTATAAATAATTTTATTAAATATTAATGTAGGTGAGGGGCCAGGTTGTATCGTAGTCAAGTGGATGGCCACATCAGAACATGTCAGCTTATTTATAATTAGAGCCGTTTTACAAGAGACTAAAGTTAGAGCTAAAAATGTTGCCCTAAAAAGATTACCTCGTATATAATACCGATTTTTTTTCACTCACCCAATTTGGCTAATTCTAAATTTTAAGCGGTCCAGTAAAATTTGATCGTAAATCAGTGTTAATTTGTAAGGGCCATATGGCAATAATATGACAATTTTCAGGTTACAAACGCCGATTTTGAAAGAATTTTTGGATTTATTTAATATACCCGCCACGAGTTGGCTTTGAAGTTAGTTGTCAAATGATTTTTTAAATTCAGAATTATGCTGAAAATCTAGGTGTCAAATTTTCAATGCATTGCATATCATATATCGTCGCTTTAGAGTGTAAACCTGCTAACTCACAACAAGGATATTTTACAGGGCAGAGAAAAAACAAACAAAATTTTATATTATTGTTATGAAAAAAACTATTTTTCACATTTTTTTCTACAACTTACGATCGTAATTTCAAGTAGCAGTTTTTCTTGGACGATGCTGCATCTCATTCTCTTTCGTACGGTATTAAGGTAGTTCTTTCACAAAATCAAAAATTCAAGAAGTCTTCGAAACTTGTCATATAATTCAATAAAAGCAGAATAAACACACTGTTAAAATTTGAAGACGATTTACCACACCAAACATGAAATAATTGCAATTAAAAATGAAATTTTTTATATATGGTAGATTGGGAAAGGGTGGGAAACTGATCATTATTTTATTTTTTTCATTGAAGGACTTTCACCATCTTGATGAAAAACTAATATTTGTTAGAATAATATATTCGGATTAACTAAAATCGAATTTATTTACCACTTAGCTTTGATAAAAAATAAAAAAAAAACATATTTGGGCGATTATTTTTAGTGGAGGGAATATAAGATAAATGGCTTGGAAACGATCCATTCATAAAGAGAATATAGTAGTGTAAACAGTACAGTCACTTTAAAAAACATAACCTAAAATTTTAGCACCGTTCATATTTATAGAGTGGTTACGAGGCTAAAAATTTTTGTGTGGATTGTCGCGAAAGAACCTCCTTAAATAAAATGAGGTTTATTTATTTATTTATTTTTAATTTATTTCGATTTAGAACTACCTTAATAAGTCATATATGATAAAAAATAGAGTTAGCAGGCTTACACTCTAAGCCGACGATATGATTAAATCTACTAAATAGTTTATCAATCGAATTCGAATTTACCTGGGAAATTTCAAATTTTAGTGAAAATCCATTCAATGGTGTGTAAAACGGGTAGACAATTCCAGGATTAAATTATTATTATTATTATTTACACACTCTTGCCTCATTTGGCTCTGAGTTTTGTTTGATTAAATTTTCAGTTAATTATTTACCACCATGACTCACAAGTGATAAATTTCAGTTACTAAATTTTAAAACTTAACTATCGATTTAAAAAATTAGATAAATACTTTGGCTCAAATTGGGGTACAGGAAGCACCTCGTTACTCGAAGTTTTTTTTTTAATTAGCAGTATTATCACAAATTAGAATTTCTTTGTAAATAAATTTTTTATAATAATAGTTATTCTGTGAATAAAGTTGTATATGTTTGTTACTACCTAACTTAAAGGTCATGGGTTCGATTCCAGGGCATCAGAATTTTTTTATATATAAAAAATAGTGCTCGAAATTATTACTTTACCATACAGGGTATGGTCAAGTATTGTAATCATGAAAGCATGAAAAAAGTGTTTTTTTGAGAAATATCTCAAAAACGGCTGCAATTTATTTTGATTAAAAAAATTGAGCGAAACCATGGCATTTCGGACTACAAAAAAGCTCTAATAAGTGAACATCTAAAAAATTAAATTTTTCGAAATAATAATTGTTTTGTCAAAATGTCTGTTAGTTTGGTTGTCTGGTTGGATGTCCGTTAGTCTGTGCGTTACCAAATTTTTGTGGACGAGCTAGCTCAAAATCTAGTATGAATATCAAAACCAAATTTCACACGTAGTTTTGGTCCATTGAGATTAAGAGCTGATTATATTTTGGTGCATATCGGCCCAAAATTAAGGGGGTGGAGGGGGGTTAAAAATTAAAAATCTAGGCCGTTTGAGTAAACTCAACCAAATTTTGTATACATACTCAGTGGGACATCAGAAGTATAAAAATGCAAAAACTACTCTCCCCCTAATTTTAGGGGCCAGGTTGTATGGTAAAGTCAAGTGGATGGCCACACCAGAACACGTCAGCTTATTTAAATACCATTCGTGTAAATTATATTTTTGCTTAAATTTTAGTATTACTTAAAATTTTAATTTAGGGATGAGTAAAAGTGAAATTCTTGAGGGGTTCACAAGTTGTGGCTTGAATTTCTATTTCTAGGAGCAACTCTTTTAGATATAATATAATAGTTAGGAAATTTTCAAATGAGAGAGGTACACCCGACCACCTTTTAAAAATTCTTATTGAACTACTTTCGAATTGTATTTTTTTTTTTTTTTTATTCAAGTGCCTAGGTGTCAGAATTGTCCACTTTCTCTCTCTTTCTAGAGCCTAGAGCCTAGAGGATCGATTTCTGTCGCATTGCTTCTTGGGCGAGGGTGTCGGGGTTGGGGAGGGCATCTTTCTTTCTTTCTCTAAGCCCCTAAGGTGTAATAATCTTTGATGCCGCTTCGCTTGTCCTCGAGGTCTTCTGCTTTGCTTTCTTCTCTGTTTGCTTCGTTGAATGTCGGTCACTTTGCTTTGAAATTCGGGGCCATTGTCCGTGTTTTGCTTTGCTTCACCCCTCAAGAAGGGTTGCTCTCGTCGATAGGTCGCGAGTGGGTTCGGGTCGATACCCGAGGGTAGCCGAAGAGAACCGATTGGTACCGAGGCTTGTCGTCGACTGTTGGCCGACCCCCGGCCAGGTGTCAGCGGCAACGTCGTCCTGGAGGACGCTATGGAGGCCGGTTGGCGTACCGAATATTTCGGGCCCTCGCTCTGTTTGTAGCGACTCATGACCTCGAGGCTGGCCGAAACGTTGGACGAGAGCGGTGGCGGAGGCCCTGGCGACGACGACGCCGTCGGTGGAGCCGAAGGGGATATCTCCAGGGGCGGTGGCAGTGGCGGAAGCAGTGGCGGAGCAGGAGCCGGTGGCGAATTACTGGCGGCAGCCCCGGCACAGGTATCTGCATCAACCACCACCTCTACTCTCTCAACACGACGTTTCGAGGCACACACTTACACTGTACCACCGCCCCTTGACGTCACCACACACACCTGTTGAAAAATGGCGATTTTGGCAATGGAAACGAACAATGAACTGGTTGTTGCGTTGTTGGCAGTGACGATGGACCCCCCCGGGGATACTCACACACACGCTTCACAAATTCACGATTTGCGTGCATGCGTCGCGGTTTCGGTCTCTTGAAGCCTGTTGAGGAGGCTTGGTGCATGCACCCTTTGGGCTGCAGAGAGACCACGTGGCCAAAGAGGAAGGGAGCCAGCCAGTTCCTTGTGCGCACACGCAACAGGCTGCCCCCCAAAAATCGCCCAAATAAAATGAAGACATTAGCCAGCACAATAGACAAGACAAAAAAACAAACTTGATAAGAGCACAGTGGCCAGTGGCCAGGGATCACACACACCCACGCAAACGATCAATACGTTTTTTTTTTCATTTCGTTCATTCCTGCTGAAAATATATCAAACAATTTTATTCATTTGCATGAGACCTTCCAATCATAAGATAATTAACACTCACAGAGAGAGAGAAAACTCGAGTTTTATCACGAATTCAATAAAATTCAGGGTCAGAATTGATTAGAAAACGAATCAAAAGAAAAAACTACATGAACAAAAACTAAAAACAACACATACTTTAACATATAAATAAATTTATTTAGTAATTCTTTGTTTTGTTTGAAATCAACTTCGATTTTCACGAATAATCAATGATTTTTTTTTTTTTTTTTTTTAATTAAAATCTCACTTTTTGATTTCAAACGTTGAGGTTTCGTTTTCTTTTTTGTTTAATCTATTTAAATTTCTACAAAAAATTACCATAAAAAATTTCCAAATTACTAATATTTGTTTGTTTATTTCTTTAAGTGTGATCCTTTGCTTTGGAGGCACCCTATGGACTGCGGCTCTTTTTACTTTCACTAATATAGAGAAAGGAAAGTATTGAAATGGATTCAAAAATACAAATTCCAGATGTCATCGCTAATACATATTGGTCTGTCTGTTATCACTTAAAAAGTCTATCAATCAATAATTAGAATTTGTTGTCTATAAATTATATAAAATCATTTGATCGAAAGCTAAAGGTCATGGGTTCGATTCTCATCTATTTTATTTTTACTTTACCATAAGCGAATGGTCAAGAATTCTAATAGTTCATGAAAAAATAGATTTTTTTGCTTCTCTCAAAAACAGCTCAAACTACCTTGCGGTCAAAAAAATTGAGCCACTTTCGAAAATTTGACTTATTTCGGGTTCTAGGCATCTGATTGGAATAAAAGAGGTGTCATAAGTTAAGGAATTTATTACAGTTTAATAAGAAATAAATTGTTACATTTTGTACACACATTTTTTATTCTAAATTTCTGTATTAAATTAAATTAAATTTATTGAGAAAAATAAAAATAAAATGTAAGAAAAATTTGAAAAATAATCAAATTATTCTTTATCTTAAAATTACAAAATTTACTTAATTTCGTATTTTTTTTCCATATATCAAAAAATGTGTGTACAAAATGTTTATTTCCTATTAAACTGTAATAAGTTCTCCAACTTATGACACCTTTTTTATTCTAATTCGATGCCTAGAACCTGAAATATGTCAAGTTTTAGAAAAAGAGAGTATAGGTGGCTCGATTTTTTTATTTTAATAAAAAAATTGAGTGAAATCATGACGTTTAGAAAGCCTTATTATAGGGTGAGCATCGAAAAATTTATGTTTTACGAGATGTTAATTATTTTATCAAAATGTCATATGAAGTTTTATTGTTTTGGAATTAGCTGATTAGTTTTGGTTGATCCTAAATCAAGAGAGGGAGGGGGGGGGGGTTGTGTCTTAAAAAATTAAAATTATAAAATTTTCAATCTAAAAAACCAAGTTATTTGAAATTTATTTTGAAGGATCATATGGTCAAAAAAGAGAATCATTATTTTTTTAGAGAGCCGAAATGGGGGGGGGGGGATATAAATATCAATATAATTCAGTAATGAAGCTGTTGAAGCTTTTATTTTTGTGATTGATTTGATTTAGAATTGACATTTTGTTAAAATCACACATAATTAATTATAAAACTAAGATTTGAGAGTCAATAAAAGAGTGAATCTTTCGTAATCAGAATTATATTTATTTATAACGAGACTATAGTTTCGAGGGCTTTTCCTCTTCATCAGTCTATTACAATGTATTCACAGGAATTAATTCTAAAAGGGGGAAAAGCCCTCGAAACTATAGTCTCGTTATAAATAGGTAAAATTTATAATTCCAGCAGAGGACACACTCTTTTATTGTCTCCTTCAATATATAAAAATTCTGCTACTCTCGGCAAAAACTTTCAATTTAATTTGAGTCTTTTTTTTTAAAAAGTTGGAATGTTTTTCAAAAAATCACCTAGGTTAAAACTAACCAATATTTATTAAAAGAGAAAGAATTTAATTTTTAGGACAAATTCTAAGATTTTAGTAGAAATATTAATAAATTGCGATATCAGAGGGGGATTCATCCCCTCAGGAGTCAAACCTGAGAACTAACATGCTTTCTGGGCAGTCAGCTTACTGAGTTGATTAGATTTTGGTGCATATCGACCCAAAATTAAGGGGTGGAGGGGTTTAAAATCTAAAATTATAATATTTTCAAACTAAAAAAAAAAGAAGAAAACTGAATTATACTATAAAATGAACCTAAAATAACGAAAATATTTTTTTTTTTGGCTCCAAAATTAGGGAGGGGGGGGGTCAAAAAATAAAAACCTAGGCCATTTGAGCAAACTCAACCAAATTTTGTATACATATAATCAGTGGGCCCATAGAACACTAAAAATGAAAAAAATAACCACCCAAAAAAATTAAAATCTAGGGCCTTGTAGCAAACTCAACCAGAAGTGTATGGTAAAGACAAGTGGATGGCCATATCAGAACGTGTCAATTTATTTTAAATGATAGTATACCTCGGCGTAATAACAATCATATCTGTTCTTCGATTAGGATTTGCCCAATTCGGGCCTATTTTCGGAGGCATAGGGCGGTTAGCTGAATTCCGGATTAGATAAAATCTAATCCATAACTTTATTAAACTGACCATTTTTTTTGAATCGCTAATAGATCTTGAATAACCAAACTCAGCTTACCCTCCTTGAGTCCTTGGGTCTACTCTTGGATTCATTTACCCAAAAAAATTATCTAAAACATATTTTTATTCTAGAGGTATGTAAAAAAAAAACAAGTCGATATCTCTCTTTTATCATTGAAATCATGTGATGCTCCTCTTCGATACCTTTACCAAGTATATTTAAACAAATATACTGTCTACGATATTTATTAATAGGACATACACCTATAGTTGGGACAGTGACCCTCCTTGCATTGATATTGAGTAAAATGCCTCACAGATAAATTCCAAGTGAGAAGTGACATTATAAAATAGATAAATGCGGCCTATTTGGTATCCCAGACATTTCCAGGAGTGGAATTCACGTTGGATCATTTATCTAATAAGAAATCTCGTGTTGCCGGGGCCATGTTAACATTTTTTGGGTGCATAATTCACAAGAATCTTTATGCACCGACAACACATTAACATCTTCTGAGAGATCGATCACACTACACGGCTCTTATATTTAAACAACTCGATGAAAATTTCCATAGTTTCTAAATTTATAATAATTATTCTCGTGTTTGAATTTATTAATGAATAATAAAATTATATGAATCTATTTAGAAGATATTTACATCCAATCAAGGCTGAAATTAAATATTCACAAGTGCGCACTCACTTTGGATTAATAAGAAAATTCTTCCGAGTCAGTGCATGTCTAACAAACAAACTGATCAGTTCCTTATGCGACTTTTACATAAATTAGAAATTAACATTTAAATTGAAAGATTTTCATTAAATAAATAGGGGGCCATCATAAAAGTTCAAAAGAGAAATCAATGAGATTGTCCTCTGATTTTGATACAAATAAACATATACATATAAAAATATATTTTAGAACTATAGTTTCGAATGTTTGACCTTCATCATCAGTCTTTTTAATTACAAATATTTTTCCCCTTATTTCTCATGGATTCAAATACCCAATTGAATGTAGTATTCGTTTTGTTGTAATAGTGATCTGGTCACATAATAAACTAATACCATTTGACACATAGTTTGTTATATGACCAGAACATTATTACAACAAAACGAATTTATCTATACATTCAATCGGGTAATTGAACCCATGAGAAATATCAGGAAATTAGCCTGAATAAAAATAAAAAATTTTACGAAAAATGATCTTTTACTAAAATTTTTTGATAAATCTTTAAGAAAAACAGTCCATATGTGACCTTTTGTTAATTGAATTTTTCTTGTATAAAATTTCCATCATTTCTATTTCTAAATTCTGCTCTTTTCTAAAATTTTGGGAATAGAAAGTCAAAATTGTGCCCCGGGTTAGTTGAATGACTAACTAGCATGGCAGATTTGTAATTTTCTAGCTTGTCATTCAACTAAACTGGGACACAATTTTGAATTTTTCAATTCCAAAATTTTAGATAAAGGAACTCAGAAAAGATATTAATCTTAGAAATGATCGAAATTTTAAACCACAAAAGTTCAATTACCAAAAAAGGGCAAGTTTTTCTTAAAGATTTAGAAAAAAATAATTTTTAGTAAATATTTATAATTTTTATTTTTTACTTTACCATACAGGGTATGGTCAAGTATTGTAATCGTGCATGAAAAAAGTGTTTTTTTTCCTTCTTTTTTTCAAAATATCTAAAAAACGGCTTAAACTATTTCGATTAAAAAAATTGAGCGAAACCATGGCATTTCGGTCTACAAAAAAGCTCAAATAAGTGAACATCGAAAAAATTATATTTTTCGAGATAATAATTGTTTTGTCAAAATGTCTGTTAGTTAGTTAGTTAGTTAGTGTGCGTTACCAAATTTGTGGACGAGCTAGCTCAAAAACTAGTGTGAATGTCGAAACCAAATTTCACACGTAGTTTTGGTCCATTGAGATTAAGAGCTGATTGAGATTTTGGTGCATATCGACCCAAAATTAAGGGAGGTCGAGGGGGGGTTAAAAATTAAAAATCTAGGTCGTTTGAGCAAACTCAACCAAATTTTGTATACATAATCAGTGGACCCCCAGAAGTCTAAAAATGCAAAAATCTAACCGCCCAAAATGGGGGGGGGCGGAGGGTCAAAAAATGAAAATCTTGGCCATTTACCAAACTAAACCAAATTTTGTATACATAATCAGTGGGTCCCAAGAAGTCTAAAAATGCAAAAACTAACCGCCGAAATGGGGGTGGGGCGGAGGGTCAAAAAATGAAAATCTTGGCCATTTACCAAACTCAACCAAATTTTGTATACATAATCAGTGGGTCCCAGGAGTCTAAAAATGCAAAAAATAACCCGCCCCTACATGATTAAAAATAATTTTATTAAATATTAAATATAAGTGAGGGGCCAGGTTGTATGGTAAAATGAAGTGGATGGCCACATCAGAACACGTCTGCTTATTTTTAAGGTAATTTAGAAGATATTTACATCCAATCAAGGCTAAAATTAAATATTCACAAGTGCGCACTCACTTTGGATTAATAAGAAAATTCTTCCGAGTCAGTTCATCTCTACTGTTTCATTTTCTATTTTCACTATATCTATTTGTTTATAAAAAATTGTTGAGTTTTTTTTCGAAACTTTTGGATTTCAAATAAACGTTTTCAGATTGTTCTTTATAAAAGATTTTTATTTATTTATATACTCGTACACAACACAATCAAAATGTTGTCACTACCTACTTATATAATATTTAGGTATATGTTTATTTGCACCAAGCAGAGGACAACCTCATTGATTTCTTCTTAAATTTTTTAGGTAGAAGCTTGTTTTTTTGAAGCTAACTATAGAAATTTTTGGATCCTTTAATTCTGGCAATTTGAACATTTCAAAAACCTGATATATGTGGGTTAAATTATCATAATTTTTAACCGACTTCAAAAAAGGAAGAGGTTCTCAATTCGACTGAATTTTTTTTGTGTTTATGGTACCTGATATCCTCGCCAATTGTGAACCAATTTTGATGATATTTTTTGCATTGGGTTCAGTCTAGTTTCCGATTGGTAAAAATATAAATTTCATTGGTATTGGACCTTTTTTGTTATGTTTGTTCAGGCATAACTTCTTTGTTTATGAACTGATTTTAATGATTCTTTCTGCGTTTGGATCAGTATAGCTCCAAGATAGTCAAGATACCTATTTATTTATTTATTTTATGTATGTTCAGCGAGAACTTTTTGCCACGTGAACCGATTTCGATGATTCTTTTTTTATTGGAAAGGGGGTACCTTAGGGGTGGTCCCATATTAATTTGGTCAAGTTCTGATGATATGATCAATGACAAAATAACTGAAATCTCCAATTCTTATGAGTCAAATAATCGAAATTATAATAAATAAAATCTTTTATAAAAAAATCTTAAAACATTCATTTAAAACCCGCAAACGTTTCGAGAGAACTTCTATATTTATGAATTGAATTTTATTATCATTTTCTGATTCATTCGCCCGACGCTTTCTCTTACGAAATGCATGCAAGGTATTATATTAAGTCACTATTAATAATATCGCAAAAAAAGAGAAAAATAAGATTAATTTTGATAAAAAATAAAATAAAACCGATTTCAAAAAATAAAATGCAACAAATAAAATAATAAGAACTCAAAATAAAATGAAATGCACTAAAAGGTATAAAATAATTATCTTATTTATTTAGCTACAACTAAACGACGAATTATTAACATAAAATCACTTTTTGAAGTCGGTGCCAAACAAACTATATAAGCGAGCAACCCGCCAAACCTACTAAGTAAGATCCGTCGAGTTCGATCCATAAAATGTATATGTTTGGCACCGACTTTAAAAAGTGATTTCATGTGAATATTTCGTCGTTTAGTTGTAGCTAAATTAGATAATTATTTTATACCTTTTAGTGCATTTTATTTGATTTTTGAGTTCTTATTATTTTATTTGTTGCATTTAATTTTTTTGAAATCTGTTTTATTTTTTTTCTAAAAATTTTTTTTAAGAACGCAAAAAATTGCCTGATCAATAATTGAAAAATCTCTGTATTTGATTATCTGGTTGTAGTTGGAATTAAAACTCAATACCTATCAATGTTTGTAGAGCTTATCATAAAAAAAAATTGTCAAGTCACATAAACCTCGCATAAGCAAGCATTAACGAAATATTCCTGACTCAAATACTCTCTCTCCCTCTATATACTATATAGATATACCTATATATCGAATATAGTTATTTCTCTTTATCTGCTGTAACCTCATCCTCTACTCTTCTCTCTCTCTTTAAGTGCACGTGTTTCTTAAAACATGATAATTGATAATTCCTCTTAATGGATATTCAGAAATCACACTCAAGTCAAATTCCATACCAAACAAAAGAAATATTTACAGATCTATTGAATTTAGTAATTCACAAAATGGACATTAGCCATTCATCAATGTGTACTATAAAAGTAACGGAACATGACAAAGAAAATACATTATACTTTTAGAATTGTATAATAAAGTATTTACATACTAGGGACCGTTCATTAATTATGTCACACTTTAAGAGGGTATGTAGGGGGGTCATAAATTTCTTACAAAATTTCTGTTAGACTCTAGGGCAGTGTTTTCTAACATTTTCAGTTTTGTCACCCCTATGAGCAAGCAAATCATATGTCTGCACTCCTTATTGAAAAAAATATGAGAAAATAAAACTAAGTCATTAGGGTTATTGATTGTTTACGATTTATTCATTTACTAAAAATTCTCAGTTTTGATTTGTAGAACTTTGATGGTGTAATTCCTAGATATTTAAGTCTATAAGAACTATACAATTTATCTGCGATACTATATTAAATAGTTTGATTACACCCTTCAAATAGCTATTATAACCCCATTGGTTAATTACCCTTAGGTTAAGAACCTTGGCTCTAGTGTTCTAGTGTAGCGGTTCTTAAACTGTGGTCCACGGACCCCTTAAGTATTTTTTTTAAAGAGTTGAAATTTTAGTAAAATAACACATAATTAGTTATAATTATTTATTCAACACGAATAAATAATCAAATCCCCGGGGCCAAAACTATGGGGGTGGATTTTTATCAGCCAAAATGCCTAAAATAGCCCAAAAACCCTAAACAGAAGAGGCACTTCGAAATGATTTAGAAGCTGTTGGAAGAGACATGTCCAGAAAATGTGCTGCCAAAATCTACGATACAGTTCCGACTTTCAAACAAATTCAAAAAGTCTTCTTTTGGTCCAGCGCACAGTGGTTTAGAATCTGAAATAGGTGATCGAAACCTCTAGCTCCTTCAATAGTTGACCAAACGAGGTGAAAATTTAACCACGGGAGCTTCAAGTCATGTAGAATCTGACTGACTTTTGGTACAGCTTGCCATTTAGGGGGGAGGGGGGGGGGGGAAGGGTCAAAAAATGAAAATCTAAGCTCTTGGACCAAACTCAACCCAATTTTGTATACATAATTATTGGTACCCCAGAAGTCTAAAAATGCAAAAACCAACATCCCAAAATGGGAGGGGTTTTTAAGGGTGAAAAAATGAAAGTCTAAGTCAAACTCAACCAAATTTTGTATACTTAATCAGTAGGCCCCCCAGAAGACTAAAAATTATTAATTTTAAATACAGGTTTTTAGAATCGATTGACGGAAGTTCAACCAAGTTCATCCCACTAAATTATACTATATTTTTTTTATATTTATTTTGACTTTCATTACAAAGTCATAGAACAGTTATATTTCGAAAGAATTTCTCTGGGCAAAGCCTTAAATCTGAAGAAAGCTGTTTTAGGATTCTTGTTAATAAGAATATGCTCTTGGAGGGTGGGCCAATAATTGTAGAAAGACTGGGCCAATGACTGTAGTAGTGGGGCCAATAGCTAGGTTTTGGAGAAATTTTTTGAACTTTGGGTCCTTTTTAAAAAATGGTTCCAGAATCTTACATTTTTTTATTTTGAGTCAAAAGAACTGTACTTTTAGCATTCATATAGAAATTTTTAAGTTGATTGTCTTTCGAGGCTTTCAGTAATTGAGTAAAAACAAGGTAAATTTGCTTTAAGGGGGCCAATAGCTATGGACTTTACCCTATGTGTGATTTTAGTAAAATTTCAACTTTTAATAAAATTAATGATAAAAATAAAAGCTTCAACAGCTTTATTACTATTTTTTTAAAAAAATTAATTAATGATTCGAGTTAATAAATATAATATATTTTTGGTAATTCTTGAATTCTGAGTTTCCTCGCTTGCTCTGGATGAAAATTTTAAACATTGCCTAAACAGGACAAGAACAAGTATCTTGGATGATGTGTGTAATAGCTCTGTAGGTACCGATTGAGTCTCCGCCTTATTATATCAACAGAGGGGCGCCACTTTGACTTGTCAATATATTTATTTAATCGGAGATTTTAACATTTTTCTGATAATATAAAGAAAGAATAATATTTTTCCAGAGTGATTTATGTACCGAAGGCGCGCGCAGTTGATCAAATTACTTTTCATCAGACACCTAACTCATTTATTATCTTCTTTTAAATATCTTGAGAAAATGTTTAATATAAATATAATTTGACTCACCAAATTACGAGTCATTCATGACTATTGTGAATGAAATTGCAGATGAAGTTGAAAATTAACTAACGACTCAAAGATAAGAGAATTTAAAATTTTACCATCCCTAAGTTTCAATTTATTTGTAGCTTCTTTTAAAACTCAGAGATAATGAAAAGTACCTGACTTGACTTCCATCAATCCTACAATCTTGAATCCTTCATCTAAATCGTTAGGATATTTTGTATGAGTTCAAATTGTCGATAGAAGTAGACTTTAAATTTCTAAGGAAATCACAAGAGGGTGTCAACTACTAGATCCAAGATAGATTGGATTATTATTAAATATATGTCAGAAGGGTAGTTGTTTCCACCCTTTCGGGAATCGAATTCGACTGCCAAAATTAGCAAATCAGGGCCAATTTCACGAGCTAGTGATTTTAAATTTGGCACTCAGCATTTGGCACTTGGGTTCGATTCCAACTGAGATTTAGTAGTTAGATCACCCATATATGGTCACGATCAAAATAAAACCCAGAAGCAACTTACTGATTGGTTTAATTATAGCGGTATAATGCTCTAAAATAGTTGAATGACGTTTGCAAAACGGTGATTATTTATACCATTTTTTCACAGCAGCTCTCTAATTATATAGCTAATAATAATTTTAAACAACTATTAAAGTACAACGAACATCAAATACAGTAGAATCCCGATATATCTTATCTTCAAGGGGACAAAGGATAAGTAGTTACGATATATCGACATGTTCGCTATATCCAGGGTAAAAATTAAAAATACGATATATCGAAAGTATTAATTTATTTTTTTATAAATATGTACCATCATACATATATATATATATATATTATATATAAAATTAAGAAGATTTTCCCAAAACACGACTCTAATTCAACGGAAAAAACGAAATTATGAGACGTTTTGTCGATCTTGGAGAGAAAAAAATACATTATACCGAGGGGAATAAAATGCAGTGTTTTATATGAATTAACGAGATTTTCCAAGGGACCACCATTTTCTTACGATTTATTAACGATATATCGGGATATGAAGTATCGGGATTTCACTGTAGTTAAAACGTAACTCTTTGACAATCACATTCTTTCAAAAAGAGTAGTTTTTATCCCTAAAATGTCTTTGTTTAGTTATCTGTGCCAGCATTTGGCAATCAAAAATAGTTGCTTGAAAGCTAAAAAAAAATATTATAGGTATGTTTAAACCGCATCCTTGTGATCAACTATCAAATAACGATAATACAATCTTCTGTGCTATACGGGAACTCTTCTTTGTGATTTCACAGGAGTTTTGAAGGGTTATAGTCGTGTTTCACAAGTATATTAAAAATTAAAATTAAAAAAAAAATTTTTTTTTAATTATATTTTTTCGAATTTTATTTTAAATACTCTATACATATTTCGCGTTTTTAGCCCATCATCAGGAGTTAGAGTTTACAAAAGACTTAACGTAGAGTATTTAAAATAAAACTCCGAAAATATAATAAAAAATTTTTAATTTTTATTTCCTTTTTCTGAAACACCACTATAAATAACCCTTCAAAAACTCCTGCGTTTAATATGTTTCACTATAAACCAACACCGCTTTCCCTAAATGTTCTTGTGATTTCTTTAAAATGTAAAGTCTTCTTATTTTATTCGCAATTTGAACTTTTTCATTACATTGCCCTTCGAATTTGATGCAATTCAAAATTTGAAACGCTCAATAACCTTTTTTACTTTCACATTTATATTTAAACTATGTTATTTGTTTAAACCCTTCTGACATATAATTAAAAATAATTTATGCTATCTCGGATCTATTAGATGTATATCTCTTGTGATTTCTTTATAGATTTTGTTAGTAAATATTTCTCAATGATATATCTAAAGTGTATTAAGTCAAAAATATTTTTTCCACAATTAACGAAATTCTTATTCCCATGTTCCTATTTAAGGAAAAAATAAATAAATAAATAAAACATTCTAATGAGGAATAAGTTATAAGTAGAGACCGGATTTTTATTCAGTAAAAACTGCCAAAATATGCCATAAAATATGAAGTTAAAAAGGCTGAAATATGCAAGTAATATGCAGAATACGTTGAAATATGCAAATATATGCAGTAAAAATTGGCAAAATAAATTTTTTTTTATATAAAATTAAAATTGAAGACAAAATGACTATATTTTTGAAGGAGTTCTGTGAAAGAAATAAAATGATAAAGTAAGCTATAGACACCAAGTGTCAAATATGTACTTTTATTTAGTAAAATATTTCATAAAATTCTCATTATATATACATAATATATTAAAAATTTTTTAAACTCAAAGAAATAATAGGTACTCTTGAATAAAATCAACATAGTAAATATAATAATGTTTCAAAAAATGTGATCGAAAAAATACGGGAGGGCGGGGGTAGTTTTATTTTACACACTTTCAAACACACACACGTACACTCAATGGCCAAAATGGGCTATAGTTACCGAAGGCCATTAAAAAAAAAAAAAAAATAATAATAAAGAAATAATTAACAAAGGATCTCAAAAATAATTGAAATTTGATTGTAATTGTGAATAATTTATGTTTACAAGTATTTTTCTAAATTATCTTCAGGTTATTATGTCTACGGTCACTTAAAATTGATTTATACGATGAAAAAGAACGCTCCACATCCTCAGATGTAATGGGGGCAAATTTAAAGGAACTTTATAACTAAAAAAAATATTTCTTCATCTTTTTTCATTCTTTCTCCAAAAATTTACTTTTAAAAAATCTGTATTTGGCGCAAAATAGGCAATATTTGACAAAAACAATGCAAGAAAATTCTTCAAATATGCAATTTTATGCAATATTACTCAAATATGCAAAAATATGCAGTATAAAATTTAACCCACAGTATCCTAGAGCATGATTCGGATAGATAATAATTGATCCTCTCGGTTGTATGTGGCGGCAAACAAAATATGCAATTGCATAGGAATCCGGACTATAGTTATAAGAGAATTTACCAAATTTTAAGGAAATTTACAGGGTAAGCTTTTAGATTAACATTTTTGCCCAACATTTAGTATTCAGAAATTTTAAATATTTTTAGTTGTTATAGTTTTGTTGGTGCTTTTTTGATAATATCACACTGTGCATGCATCGATATATAAATTAGATGTGCAAAACTGATATAAACTCAATTTTTGAATTTTTTAAGTTACAACAGTTTTGATCTAAGACTGTGATGAAGCAAAATCCAATTATTCTAAGATTGAGTTGTCGAATTGAGAATTTACATTTGTGAATGAAATGCAGATTTTGTCCTGACAGTGACAAAAAGACGAGATTATTTAGTCAAGGGCCGTTAGATAAAAATAAATAAATAAAAAAAAATAAGCAATGATCTAGCAATCCGCTGGTGTTCTTTTTATCGAAGTAATAATTCTTATCGGCTCAAATGACAAATATTGGGTGGCGTATCAGTGTTTGAACGTCCTTCAATTATGAAAGACCCTAGTCGGAGGCCAAATACTTTGGCGCCTTCTCTAGGGGGGGGGGTTCCATCCATTCCATAATCCCACTTTTGGCCTCTTTTTTAAACAGAAAACTTTTTTACAAGGTAAACATCAAAAATGATTATTTTATTTTTTTCCCTCTCGGTTATATTTTTGTACAAGCGTTCCTTTAAGGTGGTCGATGATATCGGATATGTGGAGATCGATTTCCGGTTCATGTGCGACCAATCTAGACAGATGTCAGGTGTATGTACACAAAATTTAAAAAAATAAAAAAATAAATATTATTAAGGTTCTTCCAAAACATAAGTGACTCAAGTAAAAGATAAGGTTGTAGTGTTGAAAAACTGTAATTTTGGCAAAAAATTGCAGTTTTTACTCATAAAATAAAAACCACTCATCCTAAAAACTTGATTTCTATCTCATTTTAGGAAATCTTGTTGACTTGAACGTTTACTTGACTTTTTTTGTTAAAACTCTTAGATTTATAGATATATTATATATTCAGCAATTCCCATGACTAGAAATGATCCATTGTTTCAAAAATTGCAAGTTTTCCTTCATAAATGAAACCACTTCATCCTACAAACTTGATTTTTATCTCATTCTTTGTGAAATTTTATTTACTTGAACGTTTATTTGGGCCACTTTTTTATAAAAGTCTTAGATTTATAGATATGTAGCATTTTCCATGATCCTTTTGAGGATTCGGATCATATCCTGTCCGGAAAATGTAGAATATTTATAAATTTAAGACTTTTATCAAAAAGTGGTTCAAGTAAATGTTCAAGTGAACAAAATTTACTAGACAATGAGAGAAAAATCAAGTTTCTAGAATGAGTGGTTTTCATTTTATGAAGGAAAAACTGCAATTTTTTAAAACAATGGATCATTTCCTGTCATGGAAAATGCTGGATCTCTATAAATCTAAGAGTTTTAACAAAAAAGTGGACCAATTAAAAGTTCAAGTCAACAAAATTTCCTAGAGAATGAGATAAGAATCAAGTTTCTAGAATGAGTGGTTTTCATTTTATGAAGGAAAAACTGCGATTTTTTGCAAAAAATTGCATTTTTTAAAACTTAAACCTCATTTTGCGGCACAGGTTACCATTATCCAATTAAGATTAAACTTTGTTTATATTGTAGATAATTTAATCTAGTTTAAAAATCTCTAGAGCTGTCTTTGTCGAAAACGTGCTCCTTCGTGGTCAAAATGGGGAAAAATTGAAAAAAGTACGAGTTTTAGGAATATTCAAAAGTGATCCCGGGGGCTGTTTTTTGACAGGCGCTAGTTCTGGTTTTACTGAACCTAAATAGATGAAATTGGTATCATTTTACGCGTAATTTAAAAAGATTTAATCTATCTAATGAATATCTTTTTGATTCGATAAACCGTTTTAGTGTTATTTAAGAAAAACTGAAAAAACTCCGAAATTTTCTTATTTTGAGCTGCGTAGAAAAATTTCCACAAGAGAAAACTTAGGGTAGTAATATTGGAGTATCAATAAAAGTATTCCACCAATAAAATCTTTATCGGGAATTATTTCCTGGACTAATACAGAGTGACAAATTCCAAATCTTCCAAATTTTATACATAAATATGAAATTGTATGTTTCAATTTTCAGTACTACTAAAGATGGTCTACCAGGGGTGACCGAAACTGTTTAGTAAATCTATCAAATAAATAATGTTAATTGACTAAAATTACTCTATTTATTTATTTTATGTGACTAAATTTATAAAAATTATTAAGGATGTGATAAAATTAATAATTTGAAAAATAAAATATTAATCAAAATTTAACATTTCCTCTATTTAATTACTATTTAACTACTTAATAATAATAAAAAAACCCAAAATCTTAATTTTTGAGTAAATTATAATAAAAGTTTGAAATGAAAGAAAAAGGAGAAGAAATTGAAAATTTCAACATGTACCAAAAAAGTTGTGAAGAATTTTTTCAGCAACCAATTTATACTGTATTTGGTTGTAAATATTACTCATTAATACGAACAAGTTTTTAAAAGTAACAATTTGCAGTCCTGTGCTCTTAAGTGTATAGATACGATTCTCCTCTCTATTCTATTGATAATGAATTTTAATTTATTAAATAGATGGATTCATGATATCTGATTTATCTGAAGTATAAAAATTAAATCGATGTGATTTTCAACTTGAATTAATTCTTATTAAAAAACAAAAATTACTCGAGTGAATTCCATACTATAGATTCTCCCAAGAACTTTCGTTTACTTAAACATACCTACCTAGTAATAATAATAATAATAATGAAGTGCTAGTAATATGAATCAATGAATATTTTCGAATTCTTGTATTTCCAATTTCTAAATTATTTAAATTTATTTGAAAAGATAATTTAATTTTTGTGTTTTTCACCCTATAATTTAAAATAAACTCATCTGAGAGACGGAAAGCTTAAATTTATTTAGTCACGAAAGCAAACCATGACATAAGGTTAACCATTAAAACGTTTAAGGCGATTTAAACATTTTGATAAAAAAATAAATGAAATAAAATATATGAATATTATTTCATTTGCTTCGGGCACTTCTTTTCTTTTGACTTGCAGCAATTAAACCAATTATTTTACATGAGTTAATGTATACATTGTATTTTAGCTTCGACTCCGGAGATTACTTCTCCACCATCGAGTGTCCTTGATCATCTTTAGTCCTTGTTTTTAATAAGAGGAAAAAACTAATTAAAGAAAAAAAAAACCTCTTTTCCGATAATTATTCCAATACCATATTGTTCTTCCCTTTTTCACCCATCCCCTAGACTTGCAGCAACAACCACTAATTATTTTATTTTTATTTTATTTAATTCAATATACGGGAGTTATTCCAGTTACAATATAAGTACATTTTCATATAATAAATTAACAAATTAACAAAACTAAAAACTAATTTATAGTCTTAATTATTTTTACATAGAAAAAGTTTGCGGAATTTAACATAATGTAATGTATTTATTTTTATTATTTATATATTTCATTTAAATTGAGTAGGTAAACAATTATTTTTATAGAGAAATGATTGCGGAATTTAACAGAACAAAAGTCACATTAATACTAGATAGATAAATTCACAGATAGATTACTGAAGCTAATATAAAGTATATGTAATAATGTAACCTATAATATAATACAATTTATCAGACATTTAATCGTAGTGTGAGCAATATCTTTTGATATCCATCACACTACATGAAAAGAAGTCTAATTGTGAGGAGTTTGCCTCAAGCAAGTTTTTCTCTACTTATCAAGGACAAATAAGAACGAATTTGATAACTTAATTTTTTTTTCAAATATGTAATGAACATAACAGTCCGTATGTTTTTAAGAGCAAAAATCAAAGAGAGTGTTCTCTACTCCAAGCAAATAAACATATATTATTATTATACATTGAAATTTTGAGATTATATGTATTCGTTTATTCCTAATTAAAAAATCGTATTATAACTTTAATCGAATGATTACATAATTGTTTTATTTATTTTTTATTTATTTATTTTTTAATATATATTAAAAAAAGAAATGCTTTCATTTTTAATTTACAAGAATTTTAACACAGGCTTCTCACATAACACTTGAAAACGATTCCAGAATTAAGTGTCGAAACGTCGTGCATTGTGATGTGAGATTTTACTAATTAAAAATGTCTAATCTACGTGGATGGTAGCCGAAACTTTGTTCTTTTGTTAATAAATTGAATTTTCATTATCTCATTCAATCAGTGAGGTCAGGGCCGACCCCTCAGCCCCATCCGGGCGCCCCGGGCGAGATATTCTTCAGCGCCCTTTATTTCTATTTATTAGCTAGCATTTTTGACCAGGAGCCGTGGGCAAAATCAATATATTCAGCCACGAAAGGGCGCCTATCAGTGCCATAGAATTATACTACATTAATACAAATTATCGTATTTTTTTAAAATTATCTAAAGGTTAAATGTTCTCTGTGTATTATTGAATTATTATTATTTATAATTAGAAAATTGAACTTATTTAAAATATTTTTTTGATAAAAAATAATCACAACTTAATAGTATTATTTATTAAAAAAAAAAAATATTATTTTAATTTGACGAAAACAATTATCCCAATAAAAACATTCTGTGAAAAAACACACCAAGTTCCAAAAAGTAGTGAAATCTAGTGTGCAGCCAAGTTAAATTCGCCAAGAATAATTAATAACTTTTAAGGAGCTAGGTGTTGGTTCTAGGTGAAACATTTTAATATATTAATAAAACTTGAGCAAGATGCTAGATAGATTTCACAAAAAAAGAAATAAAACAAAATTGAGTTTTGAATTCGATATATTTCAGAGGTGAGCCCATCATCAGGAGTCAGAGAAAACTGTTTTCTCTTCGGGGGGCCCACAGAATATGTATACGAAATTGGGTTGATTTTGGTCCAACGAGCTAGAATTTTCATTTTTGCCCCCCCCCCCCCTCCTCTCCTCCCATTTTGAAGGGGTTGAAAGATAGAAAGTTTGGATTTTTGGAATTTCTCCTTTGTTTGTGTCCCAAACTCTACTTGCAGGCGAAATTTACTGATGCTGCAATGATTGGAAGTACCCTATAGGTTTTGACGAGCGGTGAACCGCGACCTAATATCGTGTACACCTACTTCCACTTCCACTTTCATTTCCAAGTAGAAGACAATAGATAAAGGTAAAGCGGCATTATCTAATGAATTCCAAAATAATTCCACATAAATCCAATGATGTATACACCTAATTCTAATCGCGGTTCACCCCTCGGGTTTTGATGACCTGTCAGTCAGAGTAAGTGCCAAAATTAGCTATTTTCTCAGGTCCATATCTCAGAATCCACTTAAGCTATATTATTGAAATTTGGTACTCTCTTCAAGGTAGATTACATAATTACATGTGTATAATTTCTTCCCCGTATCTCAATTGGGTTCCGAGCTGGAGGGGGGTCGAAATTGACTCGAAATGGTTCGTGTAAATAGCGTACAGCGTGTACGGCCAAGCCAACAATGTTCGAACTTGGCCTGCGCACGGTGTGCGCTATTAATTCTGAGTAAAGAAAATATGTTATTGAAAATTTCCAATTCAATATTTTTTTGGCTTAAAAAAAAATGTGTTTTCATTAAAGTTGAAAATTAGACATTGTTCTGTTAAAACTTGTATTTTTCTGATTAAGGGTTGAACATTTGTTTAAATCACACATATAATTAATTATAATTATTTATTGAACACCAACAAATAATACCTATGATATAACTACTACGTTTTGATCGGCCTATTCTGCGACCCACTCGGATTTTAGGTTAACTGATGTGTGATTTAAACAAAAGTCCAACGCTTGAAATAAATGAGTAGGTCGTTATTAATAGCTACATACTTTGATTAGGAGATTCTCCAATTTTTTTTTTTTTAATTTTTATCTTGTTTTGTAGTTGGTTAATCTTTCTTGACTAATATAAGTGGCATGCGGGCCAAGACACGGCGCCCATTGGTCCTGGCGCCCAGGGCGACCGCTCGGTTTGCCCTCCCTCAAATCCACCACTGACTGAGGTTAAATAACAACAAGAGATAGGGCTATTTTCTAGAAGGATGCTTTTAAAGAAAAAACACAATGCATCAGGTACTTAGGTACTAACATATCTTATATGGTAATGCATTATTAATTGCAAATGTAGGGTACTTAATCCTTTAGGAATTCTCAGTACAAACAATTCTTCCTTCTTAGAATTAAACAGTATTATTATTACTAAATGAACTGTGAATTGCTCCCAAATGGGGGTGGGTCAGGGCAGGGGTTTGAATCTTTGAATAGCAGTGAATGGAATCTAATTTTCAATTTTCTTTGTTCTAGCTCTCGTTTTTTAAGCTCCTCTTTTTTTTTTTACGACACCCTTTTTTAAATCTTTTCGAGAACTCTTTATATTGTGTCGGAGACATTTTACTCGTTTTTTTTTATTTTTTATTTTAAAGGGCTTTAGGGTGTAGTAGATAGAGCTTTCTTCTATTAAGAACAATAGAGGTGAGATCCACCCACCTACGCTTTAAGTTTGAGGTTGTTTTTTACGATTATATTATATACAAAATATTACACTTAATGAAAAAATAAATTATTAACCATGGGACGTGCAGCTCACCGAGAGACCGGATTATTGAATTTATTAAAGTTTTGGTGCGGGAACAATTGGTTTAGAACTTTTTGAAATAAACCACATTATACATATACAAAATAGGTTAGGCCATAATTTGGGAAATTGCCGATTTCTGGAAATATAGGAGGCAGCATTTGGCCGAATTCATGAATTAAGCAAATGGCTTGACGATTTCAAGCAATAATCAAAATTTATTTATTATTTTAAAGATAATATGTCAACTTTAATTAATAGTCCACAGATATGAATGATTGAATAAGTTGAGTAAGGGGTTCAGAAGATTTTTGGCACAGTTTTTGAGAAAAATAGGGGGGATACCATCGGGTCCGCCTCTCTTGTTTCGGTCTAGGGAGTCTAGTTTTTTCATGAGTTCAGTGGACGTAATGGAGAGTTGAGATATGTTGATGGTGGAAGTATTTTGTAGGATTCTGGTCTTGTAAGGTAATTTGGAGTAGACGCTTGAAAAATATTGTGCTAACAGATTGCATGTTTCCTTTGGAGTATTCGCAGTTAGATCGTTAAAGGACATAGTGGGTGGAATAGAGGTGTTTTTTTTAATTTGTTAGTATAGGTCCAGAAGTTATTTATATTATTAGGGATAGTTAATTCAACTTTAGTGATATAGTTTCCCCAGGTTTTTCTTGTAAATTTAAGGGATAGTATTCTTAGGTGTCTAAAGTTAGTATAATGGACCAATGAGTCTGATTCTTTAAATTTTTTTATGTTCGGCTTTTTTGTCAAGAATGGTTTGTTTAAGTTCTATTGAGTACCAGTGAAATTTCATGGTTTTTGTGCAAGCTGTTGGTACATGCATGTCTATTATATTGTTAAGAGTGAATTAGAATTTATCTATTGATTTCGTAAGATTTACCCCAAGAAAGAGTTCGTCCCAGTTAATTTTAGCTAACAGAATGTTCAGATTATCATAATCACACGATTTAAAATTTTTTAGAGAATGACTGTTGTTCATGGAGAATAGATGTGGATGCAACGGTTATATCTAATGCTGGATGATATGATTTGTGTAGTGGCAAGATGCTGTCATCCATCTGCTTCTATAACTGAAACATTATCTATTTTTGACAGGACTAGATCAAGAATGTGGTTTAAGGTGTTATTGAGATGGTTGTGTTGGCGTAAGTTAATATCACTGATTGCCTTGTAGAAGATCCTTCCAAGTGAGGAGGTATTTATAGTATATGTATAGGCGAGGGGTGAACCGCGACCTAAAATCGTGTACACCTACTTCCACTTTCATTTCCAAGTAGAAGACAATAATGACAATAGATTATCTAATGAATTCCAAAGTAATTCCAAATAATTCCAATCGCGGTTCACCCCTCGGGTATAGGTATGCTTATACACCAAAAAAATAATGTAATTTTTAGTATATATATATTATAATCTTGATAATTTTTAAACTAAACTTTAATTGAAGCTTTTATTTTTGTGATTAATTTTATTAAGAATTGAAAATTTAGTAAAATCACACATAATTATTTATAATTATTTATTGAACACGAATTTATTTATTTATTATTATTTATTCGTATTCAATAAATAATTATAATTAATTATGTGTGATTTTACTAAAATTACAACTTTAAAAGTTTTATTTAATAAATAGAAAGCTCATATGAGCCGTTTATTTTAAAAGTGGCGTAAGTCCATTATTTGTTATTTTGAGATATTTGTATTTATATTTTTATAAATAATCATTTTTTTCAAAATTGGACTTACGACACTTTAAAAATAAACGGCTCATATAATTTAGATATGCATTTTTGTTTAGTTTAGGAAAATAAAATTTAAATATATGGTAAATAGTTTGATTCACTTGCATACAAAATTACCACTACATTGAAATCGTCATTGACATTTCTTAATTCCGCAAATCGGCAAGTGATTTTATTTGACTAAATGCAAAATATTGGCTGATGATGAGACACATGTAAGTTTCGAAACGTCTCTATATGACATTTTTTTTACTTTATCCAATGCAAAGCATGGGTAAAGTATTGTAATCGCTCTCGGGGCAAGCTTGGCTTCAAAGGGTCCTCAGGTAAAGACTACGGAACCCATGGACTCAATTAATTATAAATATATAGCCTGTATTAGGGTGCTCCTTATTTTGGATATTTTCGAATATTTACGCGGACAGGGACTCATATGGTTCGAAATAAATAAAAAAATATCCCCCAAGTTTCAAATCTCTATCTCAATTTAAACCTAGTGCTACACAGCGATTAAATTTCCCATCTAAATAACATGGGGTTTTTGGCATTGAACGATCAATTTTTTATTCCGGCCAAAGTAATGGTTCAAAAGATTTGAAACTTTGTAGACATTATCCTTATAATAGTAGCTATCGTTAAGAATTTTTACAGATTTTTAGCTATTACAATTTTGGAGTTACATCTAGATAAAATACTGCTATATCTTAGTATAAGTAAGTTATAGATTCCAAAATTATAATAGCTAAAAATCCGTAAAAATTCTGAAGGATAGCTACTATTATAAGGATAAAGTATACAGAGTTTCAAATTTTTTGAACAATTACTTTGGCCGGAATAAAAAACTGATCGTTCAATGCCAAAAACCCCATGTTATTTAGATGGGAAACTTAATCGGTGTAGGTTAAAATTGAGATAGAGACTTGAAACTTGGGGGATATTATTTTTTTTATTTATTTAGAACCATATGAGCCCCTGTCACCGTAAAAATTCGAAAATATCCAAAATAAGGAGCACCTTAGCCTGTATTATGTTCAACCAAAAGAAAAAATAAGAACCATTTTAAGTTGTTTCGCGACAATACTAGCAAAAAGTTAATGCTAGATTATATAGAACAGACAAAAAGGATCCATAGCTCATAAGCCCAAAACTTTTTGCTGTTTATGTACCAATTCTAGCCAATCCCGTGCTCGTTTGACAAATTTGGCACCATTGTAAGAGATTGAATATTTTTATATTAAAATGACAGATAAAATACATTTTAAATTTCTATAAAAATCGTTTTGTTATTTTTTAACAAATGTAATCAACACCTACGTTACACCTTATGAAAATTATAATTTTGAAAAAATCTAGCGTATTCATCTTTCGCTGGTTAAATAAATGCGCTGTTGCCTAATTGTTTTTAGTCTAAATATTTTTTTACATTTTTCATTATTTATTCCTTATTATCTCAGCAACTGTGTTGTAACTATGAATCAAAATTGTCTTAAAATATGTATGTGGTTATTGTTTAATGTTGGTTTAGTTTTTTATAAAAATGGTAAGAAGGTTTTCTTAATTATAATGAAATATGTATATAAATTTTCCGTTATCCCGTATAGTGCAATGGTAAAGAGCCTGAAAAACTCGATTTTTGAAATTTAATATATCGCGGAACTGTATTGTTCATAAATTTCGTTTTGCTACCAATCGATGCAGAAGTATATTTAAATAATAATCTGTATAAATTTCAAAACAAGTTCGAGACAATACTAGCAAAAAGTTAATGCTAGAGTATATAGAACAGACAATAAGGATTCATAGCTCATAAGCCCAAAACTTTGCTGTTTATGTACCAATTCTAGCCAATCCCGTGCTCGTTTGACAAATTTGGCACCATTGTAAGAGATTGAATATTTTTATATTAAAATGACAGATAAAATACATTTTAAATTTCTATAAAAATCGTTTTGTTATTTTTTAACAAATGTAATCAACGCCTACGTTACACCCTATGAAAATTATAATTTTGAAAAAATCTAGCGCATGCGCGCTTTATACATCTTTCGCTGGTTAAATAAATGCGCTGTTGCCAAATTGTTTTTAGTGTAAATTTTTTTTATACATTTTTCATTATTTATTCATTATTATCTCAGAAACTGTGTTGTAACTATGAATCAAAATTGTCTTAAAATATGTATTGGTTATTGTTTAATGTTGGTTTAGTTTTTTATAAAAATGGTAAGAAGGGTTTCTTAATTATAATGAAATATGTATATAAATTTTCCGATATCCCGTATAGTGCAATGGTAAAGGGCCTGAAAAACTCGATTTTTGAAATTTAATATCTCCGGAACTGTATTGTTCATAAATTTCGTTTTGCTACCAATCGATGCAGAAGTATTTAAATAATAATCTGTATAAATTTCAAAAAAATCCTAAGAAAATGCATTTGGCGGAACAACTACCTTTAAAAGAATAAAAAATTCTCAAATTCACTATTTTAAATAGATATTATTATTTATTAATTTTTTTTTAATTTTTATTTTAATAAAAGTATAATTTTGTCTGTTTTTGAAACCTTGACCGGATGTCGTGATCACGGTGTATTAACAATTAATAATAATAATAATAAATTTTGTTTGTGTGATTGACAAGTGTAGTTGGCCATATGGCGTTTGAGAATGCAACGCTATATTTAATATTTATAAAAAAAATTATAAGATTTTAATATTTTATTCTAATTTTATTAAAATATTCTAATGGTGTGTAAAGGGCAATCACGGAATGAGCAAATTAAAGCCAACCCTGAATCACGCATCACGCAGCGCATATTCAGTGGTGCATCGGTTGTTTTTTTGTGTACCTTTTTTTTATTAATAAGGGATGTATTATCATGCGCCTAGCATCAACCATCAAGGGATGCTTACTGAGGGGAAAAGATGAAGGGCGGAGAAGAGGAATCTAACGGGGATTTTCCGATAAAAAAAAATAACACACACGCACCTTAAACACGCAGAGACATACATATATACATACATACATACACCCAGTCTTGATGCAAAAGTCGCATTCCTTGAGCACACGGTACCAAAAAAATAAAAAAAATGTTTCAAGGGTTCAAATTTCCATTTTTTTTTTTTACTTGGGCTTGTTGAATAGAGGAGCAATGATGAAGGGGCGACCACAGGGCCAGGGGCTGGGTGGGCCGAGCCCTTGGCTACCTGGGCACCTACCCCAAAAAACCTCCTTTGTAGGGCACACCCTCCCTGGCTAGATCATACTTTCCAATAATTTCAAATGAAATCTTTTTAGAAACGTAACAAGCCGGCTTCTAACGCTAATTTATTACCCAAGTTTGGACCCTATACTTAACAAGATTTTTACATATTTAACAGAAAATAAATTATTATGTCCAGCATAATATAAATTTCACTTGCCTTTTGCCCTTTTATTTAGGAAATAGAAATAAATATAAGATAAAAGCTCATTTAGCAACAGGTAACAAACAGACTTAAAACTTCTAAAGGAAATCTCGTGAAATTAACTTCTACTTTATAATAGATGTTATGGATAATTTTTATTGCATGTCAGAAGGGTTGGGTATTGAATTCAAGTATCAAAAAACAATCCGGGCTAATAGATATCATAAATTTGATACCCGGACAAAATTAACCTTTATATAAAGAATCCGAGTCTATAAAATTATAATACATACACATATTATATTTATATATAATTTTTTAGAGAGTATACTTTCGAAAGTTCAACGGTCATTATTAGTTCTTTTTGTTGATTGACTTTACGGCAAAACAAATTTACCTACATCTGATCTGGTATTTAAATGCGTAGGAAATAATACAGACTAAAATATTACTAAATAAACAGACTGATGATGAAGGTTAAACTCTCGAAACTATGAGGCAATCCTTAACAAATAAATTATTTATAGTCTATATATTTTAATATTAATATTGAAATATATTACCTACATATACTACACACGAAGTGCGAAAAATCGACCAACCGATAAAAACTTTTTAATAAATAAGTGAAAATCATTTTTAATTTTTTTACAAGGAACCATACATTATTGAAATTATTAAGCTTATTGCAAGTGTAGTTGCCAATTGTTTGTTAGAGCTTAGCCCTTGATTAATTAGGCACACAATTTGAACTGTTTGAACTTCAGAAATATCTATTTTGTATATTTGATCTTTCTATGAATGATGCTTAATTCGAAATTATTCATTTTATTGATATTTCAAATGGAATTTGATCTTTTATTAAAACTTTATTTAAATTAAAAGTTGATATTGAAAAAGTATGATAATTTGTAATTGTATCTTTTAATTTAATTTCAATATTTTTTTCATAAAATTTCAAAATTATCAACAATATTTATTGAATATGATAGTTTAAGAGATAATGGAACAAATTATATGAATATTTATAAACATTATTAAAAATAATTTTGCTATTTAATAAAGTTTTTAATTAGTGGGTCGATTTTTTTTGCACCGTAGTGTATATATATAATTTTTTTTAAATTATTCAAAATTTCGATATTTCTAAAATTAATCTTTTTTCTAAATTCCTGTCTTAATCTTAAATTTTGAAAAAGGATTATTTTTAGGAATTATCGAAATTTTAAATAACGAAAATTCAATTTATAAAACCTCAGATATCGACTGTTTTTCTAATATTTAATAAACAATGGTTTCAGAGGAAAATTATTTCTTAAATTCATATTTACTTATATTTTTTATTTTTTGTTCAAGGATAATTTCATATCCAAGTGACACCCACTACATACGTATATATATATAGCATTTTATATTTTATTTTTTAAAGCAACTAGTCTTTCAAATTTTCACTCATAAAACGTATGGTTTTTTAATAAACATTTTTAGATTGTTTTATAACAGATTTATTTATATATATATTTATTTATTTATTTTCTCTCAAAGAAGAGAACACCCTCTTTAATTTGCTCTTATATTATAGGTATATTTAGCAGCAGGTTATTTATTTAAATTCAAGTATTTTTTTTTCTTTTTTGCAGAACTTTATTCAACCAGAGGATAAGCAATGAAAATTTTCTTATTATCCAAATATTAGGTTAAAGATAAATTAAAACTAGCCTAAAAGTCAATTTCTTGATAACAGTTCAGGTACAATCGAAAACTTTATGTGAATGTCAATATAAGGAGAGCCGAGCTGTTTTTTTCTTGTCCGGGTGGCAAAGATGACTCAAACAGGAGGAGAGGGGTCGGGGGGGAGCCAAAATTTAATCATTCCTCTCAGGAGGACCGGAAGACCAGGCTGGAAAGAATAAGTGACATAAAGGAAACGCTGCAAATTCGATTCGAAAACGGGTCTCCAATGATAAGGGATGAATTTCCATTATAATATGTAGAATGCATATTGTATATAATAAATAAAAACCTCGTATCTTACTCAAGTTTTATTATTATAAATAAAATGCAGTTGAAAATAATAACTAAAATAAAATAATTTTACACCCTATTTATCATTATTAGCTTTTTAGAGTTCCGTACAACGACTGTACGGGGCCCTATTAGTGTTGGCACAATGTCACCTGTCTGTGTGGCTATCACAGGATTGTATTACGATCATATTAATTAAGAACTCGTAATCTATTTAAAGCATGTTGTTTACAATAACGTCAACATGTAAATATAGATAAAGCAATAAAACGATTAACAATACATCAAGTAAACTTTACACGCATCAATTCCCCCTCCATGAACACGGACGCAGCTTCCCACAGCATAAAACCGTGCAGACATTGCCTCCTCAATTAATTTAGACTTATGCAAACTTAAAAACTAGGGATCCCAAAATTTAGTTAACTTCACTGCAGTGAAAACTCAGTGTTGCTCTTATTTCTAGGCGAGTCGACAGAAACCTCCCAAACATCATTCGACTCAAACTCACTAGAATTCAGGGATAAAATTTCAATGCTAGGCGTAACTCTAGGGTCTGACCTTTCATGGAATGACCATATCTCAACCACTGCTAAAGCTGCAGCGCGCAAGCTTGGTCTCCTATTTAGATCTGACGCTGTTATACTCCCAGTCAACTTCTTATACTGTATAAGGCTCAAATTCGCCCCTGTCTCGAATATGACTCTCATCTGTGGAGGGGTGCCTCCAAGCATTCTCTTGCTACACTGGATGCAATTCAGAAGCGAGCAATTAAACTAATAGGAGACCCGGCTCTAACCAACTCACTCGACTCCCTGGCTCACCGAAGAACCGTTTCTGCCCTTTCCCTGTACTACAGATACTATCACGGTGTCTGTTCAGTCGAGCTGAAATACAATTATCCCCCCCTCTAATGCCCTCTTTACGAGAAACACGCGGTTTTCAAACGCTCAGCACCCCTTCGTTGTCAAATTGGATAAAAAGTCGAACAAGCGCTTTCGCCAACTCTTTTATCCCTATGACCTCCAGAGACTGGAACTCGCTCCCTGCCACCATCTTTCCCGCGACTTATAACCTTCAGCTATTTAAGACCCGTATCCACAGATACCTTCGACCCCCGCCCATAAAATTCTTTCTTCTTCTTTTTCACGATGGAGGGGCCAACCCAGGCCTTTAGGGTTGCACCTTTTGGTGTAACTCCTTCTCATTCATCATTTTCATAAAAAAAATCAAAAATCGTATTAAAATTTTAATCGAATGATTATTTGGTAGAGGGTAGAATTTTATGAGTGTTCAAAAATAAAAATTAAATATTTAAGGGTGCAAGGAATTATATTTGTAAAGATATCTTTATGAAAATAAAAAATTTATACTTAAATATTTACCGTCATTTGACCATTGACCATGAGCCATATTATACCGATCAAATGAATAAATTTTAAAGAATTTTAAAAAGTATTATTTTACTCTAGGGGTAAAGTACTATAATAATATAATTTTATATAACCTTGGGGTTATACCTAAAATACTTGAGAATGATCGCAAAATAAGTCGATCTGAACATCTTAGATTTATTGTATTATTTGTTAGTGTTCAATAAATAATTATAATTAATTAAGTATGTGTTATTTCACCAAAAAATTCATATTTCAAAGTACTAGTGGTTTGTGGGCCGATATGTACCAAAAAATAATCAGCGCTTAATTTTGTTAAAAGTAATGGTAGGTTTTCAATTTAATTTCAACCGGTTAAACGGTTTATAAAAAATCAACGACCTAAAAAAAAGGGTAACATACGTACATGCATCCATCCATCTATTTTTCTGCACACACTAAACTGAAAAATCGCACTTTTGGACTCTGGACAAGACCCCATGTAATTTTTGGCAAAACCGTCACATGTTAAAATTCAACCTAAATGAATACTACAATTTGTGACTTTGATTGAGACCATGGGTTCCGTAGTCTTTACCTAAGGATCGCGTTTGAAGTCGAGACCGATCCAATATTTTATCTGCTTTGCATTGGATACAGTTAAAATGGAGAATGGCTTGCGCCTTTTTTTGCAGGGTAGTCATACCCTTAACTGATCTGCTAATTCAGTTGTCTATATAGCAGGGGCTCCCATTATACGAGGTGTAGCTATTAAATGACCATGACTGATGCTGCTACTGGCAAACAGCGAGCGTGCTGAAGACAGGTTTGAACATGATTGTGTCTGTGTGGATGCTTCCCACACTATATGAGGTATGAAGAAATGTTGTAATCGAGCATTAAAAAGTTGTTTTTATTGCTTTGTATTTTCGAAATATCTCAAAAACGGCTAAAACAATTTATTAACCCTGGAAACGTGAAAAAATGGACCATGACGGTTTTGAGGATTAGGATCATATCTTGTTCGGAAAATGTAGGATATTTGTTATCATTTTACGCGTACTTTAAACAACTTTAATTTATCTAATAAATATCTTTTTGATTTGATAAGCGTTTTAGAGTTATTCAAGAACAACTGAATAAACTCCGAAATTTTCTCATTTTGGAGGCGCGTAGACAAATATCTACAACACAGATTTGGGGGAAAACTTAGGGTAGTAATATTGGAGTACCAATAAAGGTATTCCAGCAATAAAATCTTTACCGGGAATTATTTCCGGTTTACGCCATTTTTTCACGTTTGCCTGGACTAATTAATAAAGGGAGAATTTCTCCTGAAACGTTTAGATTTTTAATAAACCGTTTCTAGATTGTTTTTTTAAAAGGTTTATATTATACTAGCTGCGGGCTCGCCTTCGGCGGCACTCTCTGTTAGGCAGGGGGCACGCCCCTGGACCCCAACTTCCGCGAACCCCACCCTCACCCCCTCGCCCCTACCCACCGAAACCCCCCACCCCACCACTCCATCCGGACCATAACCCCCTCCCCCCCCCCGAAACCCCTCCAACACCCCCGCTCCATGCAACTGTGAATTTCATTTTTTGACACTCCCCATTTTGGGTGGGTTTTTGTGGCTATTTTTAAACAAGTTGTCAGAAATCACATCCCTACAACTTTGTTTATCATAAAATTTGCCATAGAGCTAATAGTTTAGGAATTATTTGCTAATTTTCATTCGTGCGCCCCCCCCCAACCCCTTCAAATATCAAAACGTTATATAGCTAAAAACGTAAGTTATAAGACATCTGATGTAAATATGAAATGTCATAATAATCCCTTCAGCCGTTTTTACGTGAATCGTGAGCAACTTTTCGGAAACCACTGAAACAGACAGACATACAGACACACAGGAATTTTGTTGAGGATGTTTTCGTTCATAACTTTGCTTGAAACGTGTGCAACCAAAATTTGGCGTGATTTGGAGCAATGTACAGACAAAACTTTAATTTTATATATATAGATAATACACAAAAAACATTCAATAAAATTTTTTCAACATGAATATATGGGAATATTTTTATCCTTATAGTTTCTGGATAATATATCAAATTTTGATTCAAAAATAATTGAAAAGAAATAAATTTTAGCTTTATAAATTTTCCACACCATAGAATCCTTATGGGAGAATCTTAGTTTATTGACTGAAAATGGCGCAGCCAATCAGAAACGTGACCCCAAATGGCCAATCTCTATCTATATAGGATCTCTATTATAGTATAAGTACATACCCCCGTGTCAAAACAAATCATACCACATGTTGATTAGCTCCCCCCCCCTACTTCTGTTGTCTTCTTTGTTTCAAATAATGGAAATAATTAAACATTTTAGTTTGAAATACTATATTTAGTCTCAGTCACAGATCGAAGGTGAACGTTTTGAATATTTTACTCACTGTGCAATCGATGCGTTTATATATAGTTGACGTATATCTCTATATACCTATTTATTCATGTTTTCTAGGTCAAAAGTAATTAAACTTGCTAAATAAGTGATGAGTTCTCTGGAGAAGAAACACACATGCACATACACATACACACTAACCCTCTTCCAAATACCGTGAGATTTATTATTTATATTTCATTAAAATAATTTTCAATTTATCTCAGGATAATCAAGATTTTAATTTTTCTAGATAAAATCATTTTTCTCATGTTTTCAAAGGTCTTCGATCTGGTCTAGTACAAAAATCTTATTTTCAAATTATGTAATCTGCTTGAGGTCGAACTTTCCGAAAGCAAAATCAACGACCAAAAAAAGGGTAACATACGTACATCCATCCTTCTGCACACACTAAACGAAAAATCGCACTTTTTGGACTCTGGACAAGACCCCATGTAATTTTTGGCAAAACTGTCACGTGTTAAAATTCAACCCAAATGAATAGTAAAATTTGTGTCTTTGATTGAGACCATGGGTTCCGTAGTCTTTACTTGAGAATACTTTGAAGTCGAGACCGATCCAATACTTGATCTACTTCGCATTGGATAATGTAAAAATGGAAAAATCGCTTGCGCCTTTTTTGCAGGGCAGGCATACAATTAACTGATCTGCTAATATAGTTGTCTATATAGCAGGGGTTCACATTATACGAGGTGAAGCTGTTAAAATGACTGGTCTAGCACAAAAATCTCATTTTCAAATTATGTAATCTGCTTGAGGTCGAACTTCCGAAAGCTTAACTTCTTCAAGTTTTCTTTAAACCCTACCTCCCCCCCTTCCATAGCCTGAAAATAAAAATAATAATTAAGCAAGTATGGCACTTGGGTTCTACTACTGAAGAGGGGAAGAAGAGCTCTCCCTTCTAACCGAGCAATTCTTTAGTCCAGTCAAATTGCACTCAAATGGGGAAAGGATGAGTGGTTTTCCTTTTATGAAGGAAATATTGCGATTTTTTGCAAACAATTGCAATTTTTCAAAACTTCAATCTCATTGCGGCACGGATTACCATTTATCCAATTAAGATGAAACTTTGTTTTAATTATAGCAAATTTAATCTAGTTTAAAAATCTATAGAGTAGTCTTTGTCGAAAACGTGCTCCTTCATGGTCAAAATGGAAAAATATCGAAGAAAGTGCGATTTTTGGGTGATCCTGAGGTCGAAAACTTGGATTTTGCGCTTGATCCCGAACGGTTATCGGAGAAAAAACTTAATTAATACAATTCGTAAGAAATTTTATGAAGTTTTATTTAGAATGGGAAGATTTTTTTCGAAAAGTTGATAGTTTTAAGCGAAAAACCTCCAAAAAATGGAAATTTTTAACTTTTTTGCATTTTCTACAATGTTGCGTTACGAAATTTTGGTGGGAGACATCAGATTTGGATTCAGCGCGCCAAAAAACATATATATCCAAAAAATCAGAACTAGCCCAAAACTTTCTTGATAAAAACACAATTTGACTGGACTACTTGTAGATATACCTATTCATATACCTACTGTAGAATCGGTTTCTCAAAAACACCTTGAACGATGAATTAGGCATTTTTGGGTCGACAATTTGATCTCGCCTGGATCTCATCTTGGCTAATTTAAATTTGTTTTTAAGAATTAAGAATTAAATTAAGTAATTATTTACTGCTGATGTGTCTTTGTAAATTTATATTTACATTTTTTTAATTTTTTTTATTCATTATTATTATTATTATTTTTTTTTTAATACTAAAATCTACTAATAGTAATATTTTTTTAATGTATGGTAAGTATATTAAAATTAAGAAATATAATTAATAAGATATATTCTTTATTCGAAGATGAAGTGGTAGAGCTTAATGCTGAATTAATGCAAAGGCAGCCCAAGGATAATGAAATACACAAATTTTGAATAAAATAATTTTATAGAATAACAATTTAATCCTTTTTAAAAATCCTCAGGGGATCGACTCATCTTCTTCTGGATTTAAATGTGTCGACGGCTAAGTGTATATTAAAATTATTTTTAATTGCAATTATGTTCGAAACTTTGTGCACAGCGATGCCTTGATGAAGGCCGAAGCGGACGTATCAAAACGTTCGGAAAAAATAAATTAAATTTTATTTAATTCTGTCTGCAAATAAAAATCGAACTTATACCTGAATTAAAAATTAAAAATAAGCTGACGTGTTCTGATGTGGCCATCCACTTGACTTTACCATACAACCTGGCCCCTCACTTATATTTAATATTTAATAAAATTATTTATAATCATCTAGGAGGGAGGGGTTAGTTTTTGCATTTTTAGACTCCTGGGACCCCACTGATTATGTATACAAAATTTGGTTGAGTTTAGTACAAGAGCCAATATTTTCATTTTTTGACCATACACCCCCCCCCATTTTTGGGCGTTAGTTTTAGAATTTGTAGACTTCTGGGGTCCCACTGATTATGTATACAAAATTTAGTTGAGGTTTGCTCAAATGGCTTAGATTTTTAATTTTTAACCCCCCCTACACCCCCCTTAATTTTGGGTCGATATGCACTTAAATCTAATCAGCTTTTAATCTCAATGCACCAAAACTACGTGTGAAATTTGGTTTTGAAATTCCCACTAGTTTTTGAGCTAGTCGTCCAAAAAGTTTGGCAGCACACAGACTAACAGACATTTTGACAAAACAATTATTATCTCGAAAAATATAATTTTTTCGATGTTCACTTATTAAAGCTCTTTTGTAGACCGAAATGTTATGGTTTCGCTCAATTTTTTTAATAAAAATAGTTTCAGCCGTTTTTGAGATATTTTGAAAAAAAGAAGCAAAAAAAAACACTTTTTTCATTCACGATTACAATACTTGACCATACCCTGTATGGTAAAGTAATAATTTGAATATATCGCATTTAATTAAACGAAAAAATTGCCGGGCATCTCTTGGCGCACAAGGTATTAATTGTTAAACGAATAAATAAATTTAAGAAAAAAAATCAAAAGATTAAAGTCAACCTAGGAGTGTAACTGTGTGCTTAACATTTGCCAAATTCCCGGCCGGACTTCTTTCCAGGGGAACCAAGTGGGTACCCAACTTCCAACTCTCACAATCTTGGTTCCAAATCTTCTCTTCCCGGAAAGAAGGCCCGCTCGCGGTCCCCACACTCTGGCAAATTTAAACTACAGTGGTGGGGTTCCACTGTCTAGGCTCCTTTAATCTGGCCTCCTCCGCGGCTAGATTACAGGGAATGCCATTTTCCCCGGCCAACAGATTCCTTTTCTTTATTCCACTTGAGTCTCAGTCACAGTTCTAAACTCGGTCAGGCAAGTTATTTTTATTAAAAAAAAAAATCAAAACCAATATTACAGTGATAAATACAAATAAAATTGTCAAAAAAATTTAACATATTATAGCACAGATAAATTATTTAAATAGAATGAATTTTTATTTCTATTATATTATGAAGGATTGATAATCTAAGCCACACCCACGCAGTGTGTAGCGGGAAACGCAAACGCATTTTTAACCATACACCCCCCACCCACCATTTTGGGCGTTGGATTGTTGCATTTGTAGACTTCTGGGGTCCCACTGATTATGTATACAAAATTTAGTTGAGTTTACTCAAATGGCCTAGATTTTTAATTTTTAACCACTTCCACACCCTCCTTAATTTTGGGCCGATATGCACTAAAATCTAATCAGCTCTTAATCTCAATGCACCAAAACTGCAGTACTTGTGAAATTTGGTTTTGAAATTCCCACTAGTTTTTGAGCTAGCTTGTCCAAACAAATTTGGTAACACCCAGACCAACAGACATTTTGACAAAACAATTATTATCTCAAAAAATATAATTTTTTCAGATGTTCACTTGTTAAAGCTCTTTTGTAGACCGAAATGTTATGGTTTCAGCTCAATTTTTTTTTAATAAAAATAGTTTCGGCCGTTTTTGAGATATTTTGAAAAAAAAGAAGCAAAAAAAAAAAACACTTTTTTCATTCACGATTACAATACTTGACCATACCCTGTATGGTAAAGTAATCATTTGAATATATCGCTTTTAAGTAAACGAAAAAATTGCCGGGAACTCTTGGAGCGCCAGGTATTAATTATTAAATGAATAAATAAATTTAAAAAAAAATCAAAAGATTAAAGTCAACCTAGGAATGTTGCATATCGTGCTTAGAATTTACCAAATTCCCGGCCAGACTTCTTTCCAGGGGCGCCAAGCGAGTACCCATCTTCGTCTTGGCACCAATCTTTTGTTTCCGGAAAGAAGTCCGGTTCGCGGTCCCCACACTCTGGCAAATATATACTACAGTGGTGGGGTTTCACTGTCTAGGCTCCTTTAATCTGGCCTCCTTATGGCTAGATTACAGGGAACAGCCATGGTCCCCGGCCAACAGAATCCTCTTCTTTATTCCACTTGAGTCTCAGTCAGAGTTCTAAACTCGGTCAGGCAAGTTATTTTTATTAAAAAAAAAAATAAAATAAAATAACATTACATTGATAAATAGAAATAAAATTGTCAAAAAAATTTATTATATCACAGATAAATGATTTAAATAGAATGAATTTTTATTTTGAAGGATTGCTAATTTAAGCCACACCCACGCAGTGTGTAGCGGGAAACGCAAACATGAATAAGTGAAATTCGTAATTAGGAATCCATAGCTTATATCTTCCAAAATACTTAAGATATTAAACTCGTTCTTATTTCTCTTTGATATGAAAAGATTAAACGAATTCGTGGAATTTTTTCATCACTTTATGTTAGACCATTTTTGAACGCCGACTGGTACAAAAATCAACTAAAAATTGTCATTTTGGCTCGTTCATACCCTTTTACTTTACCAAACAGGGTATGGTCAAGTATTGTAGTCGTGCATGAAAAAGTGTTTTTTTTTTCTTTCTTTTTTTCAAAATATCTCAAAAACGGCTGAAACTATTTTGATTAAAAAAATTGATCGAAACCACGGCATTTCGCTCTACAAAAAATAAGTGAATAAGTGAACATCGAAAAAATGATATTTTTCGAGATAATAATTGTTTTGTCAAAATGTCTGTGCATTACCAAATTTGTGTTGACGAGCTAGCTTAAAAACTAGTGTGAATATCGAAACCAAATTTCACACGTAGTTTTGGTGCATTGAGATTAAGAGCTGATTAGATTTTAGTGCATATCAACCCAAAATTAAGGGGGGTAGAGAGGGGATAAAAATTAAAAATATAGGCCATTTGAGCGAACTCAACCAAATTTTGTATACATAATCAGTGGGACCTCAGAAGTCTAAAAATGCAAAAACTAACCGCCCAAAATGATCAATAAAATCATTCAAAAAATGATAGGTACTTTCTTCTTTTTTGAGCCGGAACTTCTAGTAAGAACTTAGCTCTCCGTATGGTAAAGTAAAAAATATTAAAACTATTCTCGTATACATATATCGTAATCTAATCTAAAAAGAAATTACTCACGTTATCGTTTAATAGGAAATTAATGATTGGTGTTTACCTATTAATATCTACTATTTCCTATAGGAGAATAATAATTAAATAGAAGATTTCCTAAATATGTAATTGTGAGCTGGCTAATGTCTAATGCGTTTCTCCCAATTGGCGTGACGTCATCATCATCAGCCAGTCAAGTGTTATTGAACAATCTATGTCGGAATTACTCACCTGTAAGTGAAGGTAACGAGGAATGCAGGGATTCCCCATGAGTGGGTAATGGCATTTTAATTAAATAGCCAGGATATTAATTTACGCACCACTATCCACTATTTGAAGTAGGTATCTACTTACTTAATAAATAGTGGAATGGTTTCTTTTGCACCATCTCCATTTATAAGGGCATATTTCTTGGAATTATGAATTTATGATTTAAAATGAATCATTCAGGAAGACATAACACTATAATAATATCATCTTATTAAACCAACAAAAATTGTATGTACGTTTGTATTCTATATAGTCTAACCGAGTATTATACTACACTACGGTGCAAAAAAACGACCCACTAATAAAAACTTTATTAAATAGCAAATTATTTTTAAAATTTTTTACAAATACTCTATTCATATAATTTGTTCCATTAACTCTTAAACTAACATATTCAATAAATATTGTTGATAATTTTTGAATTTTATAAAAAAAAATAAGTAAAATTAAATTAAAAGATACAATTACAAATTATCATACTTTCTCAATATTACTTTAATTTAAATAAAGTTTTAATAAAAGATCAAATTCCATTTGAAATATCAATAAAATGAATAATTTTGAATTAAGCATCATTGATAGAAAGATAAAATATACAAAATGGATATTTCTGAAGTTCAAGCAGTTCAAATTGTGTGCCTAATTAATCAAGGGCTAAGTCAACGACAAGTGGCAAGTACACTTGCAATAAGCAATAATTTCAATAATGTATGGTTCCTTGTAAAAAAATTAAAAATGATTTACTATTTAATAAAGTTTTTATTGGTGGGTTGATTTTTTTGCACTTCAGTGTATGTCTAGTATCTGGAACATTGAGCGTTGCCCGGGAATTTTTTACTTTAGTTAAAAGCGATATATTAATATTATTTTTACTTTTAAATTGAGATAAAAACATCGATTTTTATTTGCAGTCAGAAAAACTAAAATTGAGATAAAATTTAATTTATTTTTCTGGCAACGCTTTGATCTCCGGTTCACAGCCATCATCAAGGCATCGCTGTATACAAAGTTTAAAAGTTTATTGCAATAAAAATAATATTAATGCATATGGAGATTCATTCATTGGCCCTTTTAGACTCTGAAGAAGGAGGAATAATTCTCCGAATCGCCAGCTATTTTTAAGAGGATAAAAACGACGTTCTTTATAATACATTTTTTATTCGGAATTTATTATTTTCATTTCTTGGGTTGCCTTTGCATCAATTCAGCATTGAGTACTATCACCCCGTCTTCAATGAGATATATCTATACCACCTATTAACTAATTTTACTAATTTTGAGATATAATAATATTTGTAATAAACTATATTAGTATTATAATTACTTTAATTAATAAATGCACAATCAAAGTAATATTACACGATGATGACTTCCTGACAGATCGATTTGTCGACCCACAAAACTCTTAATATTATAATATTGATTTTCGTTTCATAAAACTCCCATTGATAAAGGAAGAAATTCTCCCAAAACTTTTGAATTTAAATAAAAGTTTGAAGATTATTTTTAAAGATTTGTAAATAGATTTGTTATAATAAATTTTTATGATTAATACACTTTTCTTCTTTGAGGGTCTCGTAGTCATAGAGATGATAATATGCAAGATGTATGGTGATTTAATCCCCCATAGCAAATTAATTAAAAATAGGATATTTATGTGTGTGTGTGTGTCTGTTTTAGGAATAAATACAGGATGGCCGCGTAAATTAGTTAATTATTTATCTTCATTCTTATATAAGTATATCTTATTATATTAAACGAGCATATCTTGTGTGGCGGGGGCGGGAGGCTGTTATGGGGGTGAGTTTCGGTGGTGAGGTGGGGACGGGGGTGGAGGTGGCGGACGGGGGTGGAGGTGGCGGACGGGGTGTGAGTCTGGGGGTTCGGGAAGTCCAGGGGAGGGGGGTGTACTATATATATAGCTTTTAACTTTAAGCAAAAATTTACCGACCATCGCTCGGTGGCCAGTTACTATAATATATTCCCAGAAGATGATAAAAAAAATAATTTCAAAGGTTTGTTAAAAAGAATAAAATAATCTGGCATGATATCTGAGGCGTATACTTGTACTCTTCTTCCTTCATTTGAAATGTTCACAGGAATTATCAAATCAACAAAAGAAAGAAAAAATGGTTTAAAATGGTGCTTGTATTCCAATGCTTTCGTTTTCGAATTATAGACGTTTCATATTTCGAGATAAGATCTATTGATTGTAAATTTGGCATTTGTATTAAAATAGTTTGTTTTTGTTGGTATACTTGAGCGTTAATAGTGGATGGAGTAAGTACTTCTTCCACTTCCTGTTAATGTACTAATGAAGTAAAAATTAACTCGAGCCCCTTTGCAAAAGGAAGCAACCCGTCGTCGCCGCGTCGGCCCGCCCGCTCCAAGGTCACATGACCTCATTGCCTCTCCCCATTGGATAATTTCTAAAGCTTGAGGGCGTGAAGATTCACTTAGCCTCAGGCAGCGCCTCTATTGGCTCTTTACAATTCAGATTCATTTAGCCAAAAGTATTTTTTAGATACCTTGCCATTTGTAGTATCTATCCAAATTTAGATCGTATGGGCCAATTCTGAAACGAGATACAAACACTCCAATGGTGTAACTCGTTAAATTTACATCACAAAAGTGGTATTCTGACCTGTAGAAAACCAATAATTTAGCGCCCTTACTTGGCTGTGCTTTTAATATTATTAAGAAAACTCTATTTAGTATATTTTTAATTTACGAGATAAAATTAATAAAGAGAAATCAATGAGGTTTGCATCAGTCAGAGAAAAACCTCATTGATTTCTATTTATTAATCGCCAAAACAACATCTTTAAATTAAAACTATTTTCTATATGTAATGTCATTAGTGTCCAGCTAGAAGGATTTTGATAGAAATCGTACAACGATGACTTCACAAGTAGCTTCCAATTCTCATAAGGGAGCGTCCCTAAATTACCTGAGGCGTTTATGGGGGGGGGGGATCGAGCCGAATCTCACCTGGGCGAGAGGGGGGTCTCGGAAAATATCACGTATTTTTATTTCCGCACGAAACAGTGTAAAATTTCAAGAAAACGGTTAAATTAAGTAATAATAATAATATTACTCTTAACTAGTCTTAAATAAAAATAATTAAGAAAATTATGTTTTATGAATAAATCCAACGCAATCCAACATATTTACACTAAAAATACGCATTTTTCAAAAATCTAACGTGAGATTAAGGGGGAAGGATGTATAGCCAAATCTCACAACATCTCACCAATGCATGAGGGGGGGGGGGTCGAAAAATCGCCAAAATCGCCTCACGTAATTTATGGATGCCCCCTAACCTTTGAAATAAATCATTTTCAACAGAAAATATAGCTTGTGAATTTTTGCTTCCGGAAAATATTTTTAATATGGTAAATACACATTATAGAATCAATTTGTCGCTTAAAAAAATCTAAAAAATATCATCATCAGACGATAAATAATATTAGACTGTTTTCAATAATTGTTGTTAAGGCTAAAAAGAATGAAAAATACCACAGGCAAGAATCACATACTTATAGAAAAAAATTCACATTCTCTACCTATATACATTTTGAAAACTATTTTTCTGAATGTGTTTTTTTTATGCCCAAAGAAAGCCCCCCTCCCCCCCTGCTGCATCTAGTTATACCTAGACCTTGAAAATCATAAATAAACATGGACCAAAGAGGAAAAGAAAAGAATAGAATCTTCACTAACAAAAAAAGGTGTGGATGTTAACCCTTCATCATTCATCTGGCAGCCGAAAGTACATAGCTGTGATTGACAGTTACGTACGTACATTAGCCTGGGAGAGAGTTTACCTTCCTACCTACCTTACCAGCAGACGAAACAAAAGTTTTCATTTGAAATTCTTATCGAAATAGATTTTTAAATTTATATACTTTCCCTTTGATCAAACTTGTTCTTTCAAAAGACTCGGTACGCTCTTTGGTTCTAACCTCTTTAAAAATAAATATAATAAATTCAATAAAAAAAAATATTAAAAAATTTTAAAAGCCGTTTTTAATTAAGACCTTTTTAATCAACTCGGGACAAAGGGCTAAAATTTTTAAAACCCTTCCCAAATTTTTGGTCTGATTTCAATCAAAATTTATATTGTTCATGGAAATTCATGCGAAACCTAGCTAGTAATCTATTTTTAATTGTATTTATTTAATAAGCAATTAAAATATCTCTTAAAATATAAATTTTGACGGTAAAGTAAAAATAGACTTATATTGTTTAGCCATAAAATTTATCTCTATATAAAATTATTAATTTTGTTGAAAAAATATTAATTGATGTGTATATAATGTAGGTTTAATAAATACAAATCTTTTATAGAACAATCTAGAAACGTTTTTTAAGATTCCAGATTTAACTCATATATATACGAGGATATCCAAAAATTCATTAAATCAAATATAATAGAAAATTGGAGAAACCAATGGCAACAAATTAGCAATAGCAAATTGAGGAAATATTTACCTCAAATAACAGGTCTCCAAAAATCAAATCTCTCTAGAAGAGAATAGGTGATTTCTCGTCTAAGAATCGGACATTGTTAATTAACACATGGTCACATTCTTCGGGGAGAAAATCCGCCCTGGTGCATCCCCTGTGATCAATTAGTCAATATAACTCATATACTAATTGAATGTAATGGAAGGCAGCCCAGGGGTAGTGAGAAAAAATAAGCTGACGTGTTCTGATGTGACCATCCACTTGACTTGACCATACAACCCGGCCCCTAAAATTATTTATAATCGTGTAGGTGGCGGTTAGTTTTTGTATTTTTATACTTCTGGGGTCCCACTGATTATGTATACAAAATTTGGTTGAGTTTGCTCAAATGGCCTAGATTTTTAATTTTTAACACCCCCTCCACCCCCCTTAATTTTGGGTCGATATGCACCAAAATCTAATCAGCTCTTAATCTCAATGAACCAAAACTACGTGTGAAATTTGGTTTCGATATTCCCACTAGTTTTTGAGCTAGCTCGTCCACAAAATTTGGTAACGCACAGACTAACTAACAGACATTTTGACAAAATAATTATTATCTCAAAAAATATAACTTTTTCGATGTTTACTTATTAGAGCTTTTTTGTAGAGCGAAATGCCATGGTTTCGCTCAATTTTTTTAATCAAAATAGTTTCAGCCGTTTTTGAGATATTTCGAAAAAAAGAAGGAAAAAAAACATTTTTTTCATGCACGATTACAATACTTGACCATACCTGTATGGTAAAGTAAAATTAACACATATCAAATAAGGTGTAATTTATTGGAATCCTTCCTCCTTTCCTTTCAAACGGACGTTTTGGAGGATTTTTTCCTCCTTCTTCAGGGTTTCAAAGGGTCAATGAATGAAACAAATAAAATGTTTCCTTCTTCTCTCCGCAGCAGTGTTGAAATAACTCATATACTATTATTTGTCCTTTATGTAGAAATCAGCGAATTAAAAATGAAATTTTTTAAAGGAATATCTTAGAAGGGAAGATTATTTAAGTAATATAAAAAAATATCTCTAAGAGATAGACCTATTAAAGTACATTTAAAGGGTACTTATCCAAGGCTTTCAGACATATATCCAGTTCTTTTTTGGTTTTTTTTATTTACCTATTTATTTATTAGTTATCTAATAATTTAATAATCTTGAGCTGTATAGCTAAAACAAACATAGTGTCGTCAATGCCCTCGTAGCCGACACGCCAATAATAATTAAAAATAATAATAACAGATGTTTCAAGAGAAATTCGCCGTTTATCAATGAAAATTTGAAAATTTGAAAAATTAGTTGCTTTAAAAAGAAATTATAAACTTATGTATAAACGACTAAATATTTTGAAAATAGACAGTGACACAGATTTGGGATATGTAGGTAATTACCCCGAATAAAAATAAAAAATGTGAATATTTACGAAAAATAATTTTTTTCTAAAAATATTTGATAAAATTAACAAAAGGTCACACTGTTAAAAATTTCTTATCTAATTTTACTATAAAAAATTGGAGGTCAGCCTCAAAACTTTTTAGTAATAGGTATTACATACCAGTAATTTAAAGAGTTGTTGTAGGGAAATAAGAACAATTTTTTAGCTTATGCAAGTATTTTTCATTTTATGCCTACGTTTCGTCATCTTTGTTGACTTCCTCAGGGCTCAAACAAATTAATCTCTTTGCATATTTGTCAATTTATAAATATTCATTCTTAGCAAACACATATAGGCACAGATTGAAAAATAGGAAAAAAATTCAATCTGTGTCTATATGTGTTTGCTAAGAATGAATATTTATAAATTGACAAATGTGCAAAGAGATTGATTTGTTTGAGCCCTGAGGAAGTCAACAAAGTTGACGAAACGTAGGCACAAAATAAAAGATACTTGCATAAGCTAAAAGTTGCCTTTATTTTCCTACAACAACTCACTAATTTAATCGATGGACATAAATAATCAAAATAGTATTGTAATCTTACAATATATTTTTTACTAATACGTATCTAATTAATGCAAGGAAAAAAAAGTAAATTTACAATTTTTTTAACAATGCAGATATGAAGTGTTTTTCTAATATTTATTAAATATTTCGAGAAAAATATTATTTTTCGTTAATATTAATATTTTTTATTTTTTATTCAAGGTAATTTAATCTCCAAGACAATTTGTATCATTGTCTATCTTGAAAATATTTATTTGTTAATAGTTGCCTTATCATTTCTTTTAAAAGCAACTATTTTTTTCAAATTTTCCTATTTCCATTGATAAAGGGCGACAATTTCTCTGAAAATGTCGGGATTTTATTTTCTAAAAGATTTCTATTTATTTTATATAAAATTATTAAATTTAACATTTCAGTTTGAATAAAAGTCTTTTCTATTGAATACAAATTATTTAAATAAAAACTTAAAAATCATGCTGCTTTTTGAATAGAATAGTTATATTTAGTTGGTGTGGTCCTTGCCCTCGTCTCATGAAAACAGGAATCGTATTTCAGTTGTTCATGTACTGGCTGCTTGCGCTTTTGTACTTACCCCCGAAATCCTGTTCTATATTCTCTATTCTCTATCCAGCCAGCCACACTATTTGCATCTTTAGAAATAGAGTTGGATAATAATAATAATAGAGAGCGGGAAGATAATTCCAACGAATATGGATCTAACCCAACAGATTTCAAATTCTCTCACCACACACGGAGGAGAAATAAACAAATTATATTATCTTAATATAGGTAGGTATTTTATGGAAATATTACTATTATTATCAAAGAACTTAATTGCAATTAAAAATAATATTAATATGCAAAGAAAATATTCCGCTAGTTTCAAGTCTCCATCTCAATTTTAACAGCGATGTAAGTTTCCCATCTAAATAACATGGAGTTTTTGGGATTGCACGATCAAATTTTTTATCCCGGCCAAAGTAATGATTCAAAAAATTTGAAACTCTGTAAATTTTATCCTTATAATGATAGCTATCACTCAGAATTTTTACAGATTTTTATTATTATAATTTTGGAGTTACAGCTAGATAAAATAAACTGCATCTTTATGTCAAATTTAATAAGTACAATAGTAGTTTATTTGATTCCATATTTTTAATTTCTCATATTTGTAGCTATAAATAATTTAAATTTGGAATACAAGTTTATTTTATTAGATTGCATTTTGGGTCAATTTTCAACTTTCTTGTTCAAACCCTAAGCTGATAAAAAAAAAAATTGAAGAGAGGAATTTTACATGTTTGAAATTTTGAAAAACCTTTTCTACCAAATTTCAAATTAAAGTCGCTCTAAAAATTCAAGAACCAAAATGGGCTTAAACAATAAATATTGGTATCTTGTATCTTAATCTTGAAATCATTTTGAAATACGAAATTTTAATTCTTAACTGATGATTTATCCAAAAAGCTGGCTGTTTTCTTATTTTTATATTTTTTATGCTTGATTCACGATTTAAGATAGATAGAAGGATTTTTATTATTATAATTTTGGAGTTACAGCTAGATAAAATACTGCTATAACTTAGTGTTAGTAAGTTATACATTGCAAAATTATAACAGCTAAATATCTGTAAAAATTCTGAGGGATAGCTACTATTATAAGGATAACGTTACAGAGTTTGACATTTTTTGAAGTTGAAGTTTGTTGAATTTTTTTGGTCGGGATAAAAAAAGTGATCGTGCAATGCCAAAAAGTCCATGTTATTTAGATGGGGAACTTGCATTCGTGTTCGGCAAACCTTAAAATTGAGATACGGACTTGAAACTTGGGGAATTTTTTTATTTATTTCGAACCGTATGAGCCTCGGGCAGCATAAAAATTCAAAAATACCCAAAATAAGACCACCCTAATGGAGGTTCGTTCATTAAACGCTTTTAAAAAGCCCTGAAGATGAAGGGGTGATCCCCCAAATCGTCACGTCTTTTAAAAGAATGAAATTGACGTTCTAATAAAATGTTGTTTCAGAATTTGTGGTTTTCTTTCATCTTGGTCTGTCTTTGGATGAATTCAGCGTTGATTTCTACCACTTTGTCTTCAATAGAAAATACCTCTAATTAATTATATTTGCTAATTTTAACATTTAATAATATTTGTATAGAAATCTTAGTGGGTTTTAAAATAAAAAAAATCAATTAATTAATAAAAGAAAATTAAAACAAAAAATTATTATAGATTTTTATTGACACACCCACCTGTTAATAATTAATTCTATTAAGGATTTAGAAATCTAATTTTAGCAATCCCAAGATGAGATCCTGAAAGATCGATTTGTCAACCCAAAAACTACCTAATACCTACGTGATTTTCATCGAAATCGTTGGAGTCGTTTTCTAGAAACCTATTCTATAAATCAATATCTAGGTATATACAAGAATTGCTAATTTAATAGTATAAGATACGATTAATTTATTAATAGCTTTGTATAGGTAAATTTCATAATAGTAATAGATGGTACATCTACGTCTAAGTTATATTTTCCGAGTACCCCTTGATTAGCTGCAACCAGCTTATTTTAGCTTCCAGCCTTCCGCTGGCGCTGGAACGCTTCTATCTGAAGCAGAATTATTTAACAATTTTTCAAAAGTCTAAAAACCTTTTATCTATTCAACTCTACAATAATTAATTTCAGTTGAAGAGGTTTAGTTGGTTAAAATACTTACAATATATAAGTGAAAGTAAAAATATAGAGGGAAAAATGTTTCTTAAAAACATAAAAGACAAATAAAGATTATTCCAAAATTAACTGTATTAATTGATTTTTACTTTCACATACAAATACATATTTAAATATTTATCTATAAATGAATAATAATAAAATACCAGAAATATAAAAATAGTTAAATAAATAAAATTAAATATAATTTTATACAAACTTAAAGTCATTCTTGATTGTCCAAATTATTAATATAACTTCCTTATTCTTCTTATCAATCTTACATCATTAAAAAAGAAAGAAAAATCTTCGTAATTAAAAAAAATTATTATTAATACATATTTCGGGCCTAGTCGAACCCATCTTCACTTAACTCAAACACTTTTTCCATTAACAGATCATTCAATAAGTCGGTAGGATAAGTAAGAAAAAAAACAAAATTTTGACAAAACTCGATTTTATTATTCAACATAGTTGCCTTCTAGGCCAATACAACGAGTATAGCGATTTTCCAACTTTTCGATACCACTTTTATAGTACGATTTCTCTTTCTCGTCAAAATAGGCCTCAGTTTCAGCGATTACTTCATCATTGGACTTCTTTTGGATTCTGGTGTGTAATAGTGAAGCCATGTCTCATCCATTGTCACATATCGACGATAGAATTCCATTTTATTTCGGTTTAACAGCGCCAAACACTCCTCTCAAACATCGATTCGTTGTTGTTTTTGGTCGACTGTGAGCTCACGCGGCACTCACTTTGCACAGAGCTTTCGCATACCCAAATGTTCGTGTAAAATGGTAAAAACACTACCATCTGATATCTTTACAATGTCAGCTAGCTCGTGCACCTTCAATTTGCGATCTTTCATAACCAATTTGTGGATTTTTTTGTTTTCTGGAATAACAGCCTCTTTTGGGCGTTCACTGCGCTCTGCATCATTTGTGCTGGTACGGCCACGTTTAAATTCAGCAATCCACTTCCCTACCATTTGTCTCGATGGAGCAGAGTTCGGATAATGTTTATCAAGCCATTGTTTGGTTTCCACTGTATTTTTTTTCATCAAAAAGCAATGCTTTATTAAAACTCGAAATTCACTTTTTTTTCAATAACAAAAGTTGCTTCACATAAAATGCTATAACTCACGAATCAATAGTCAGATTGCTGTCAAATTTATACACGTATCGTTTGAAGGTTAGTACTAAATAAAAATTCTAGTAACGCCATCTATGTGTCATCCTACGGACTTATTGAATGACCTAATACATAATTTTTTTAAATATTACGCCTTGTACGAACATATCAGAAGAAAAGTACAAAAATGAAAAGAAAGAGAAAAACCAATTAACAAAACTTAAATGTAATATCTTTGACAATTTTTTGTTGTATAAATTTTTATATAAATATATATCTTACATCCACTGAAGTACAAAGAAAAAGGGATTAAACATTGAAAAAGTATAAACTTAGAAAATAATAAATCACTAGATATAATTCTTATATTGGCCGCCGAGTTTGTAATCGAATTGTGTGTTTAATTTTGAGCCCAATATAATTTTTAATAATCGTTTTCAGATTGTTTCTATAAAATAATTATCTATCTATCTCTCTATATATATGGTTTATTTATTTATTTATTTTTAATAAATGTACGAAGGTCGATTGTTGACCCTCTTGGTGTACAATGTAGGGAAGTACAATATATATAGTATGAGGTTCATAGACATATATAAATATACAATAAACAAAAAGATTAAATAATATTATTTAATATTAACTATTATGTACAATAGAGCCCATTCAAGGAATACTATCGTAAGACTCCTGTAATAAGGCTTATCAAAAGGGAACAAGAGGAAAGTCTACTATGGGCGTAGTGAGGGGTGGGGAGCAATGCCCCCCTACAAAACTCATTGCCCCTTAGAAAAATCGAAACTCCATTATTACGAGACATCACTTATGTATTACTCATTAAATTATTACGTAACTTCCAAAATTTGTCGATTCTCTGAAAAAGTTAGTTGATCTCTAATCGGATTACCGAAATTGAAACTTTGTGGTGGCTAATCAGCTGGACTGCTGACCCCACTCTAGGAAACTCTCTAACTACTCCAATGACGTCGACGTAATTCTAAGGCCAGCTCATAAATATAATATTATATTGAAGGAGACAATAAAAATTCTGCTTCTCTCGGCAAAAACTTTCATTTTAATATAATATTACAAATAAATATATATAAAACGCATTAAAAACATTATTACTCATATTAAAATAACTTAAGAAAATTAAATTAAATTTAAATTTAATTAGAGCATACATTTAATTAGCCCTTTGAAGAATTAAAAATAGAAAAAACCGAAAATCTTAATTTTTGAGTAAATTATAGGGGTTCAAAATGACTGAAAAATAAAAAAATATTGAAAATTTCAACCTCTACCAAAAAAATGTATGTGAATTTATTTAGATACCAATTTCTAGTATATTTAGATGTATGAATAAGAATATTAGTCAATTGAGTGGATATTGATGAGGCAGTCCAAAAAAAGAAGATAATTTATACTATCTTTTTATTAATAAACCGACGCATTCGGAGGCTATTCCTTCCTTCTTCAGGGTTTTCAAAAGTCAGTGAAGGAAATCCAATTACTACATTATAATTCTGCTGAGAATGAAATACTATATAAAGTATTATTGTTCCTGCCACTGAAAGAGGAGACAGAGGGGAATGTCGCATTGGATTTCCTTCAATGACTTTTCAAAACCCTGAAGAAGAAGGGAATAGCCTCTGAAACGTCGGTTTATGAATAAAAAGATAGTATAAATTATCTTCTTTTTTGGACTGTCTCATCAATATCCACTCAATTCCACTTATCAGTCCGTCTCCAAAAATTACTCCAATATTAGTCAATAATAGCAAGAACTTTTCAAAAATTAAATTATACAGACGTGTGTGTTATCATTCAATTAAATAAAAAGCGTCGTCTTTCTCTTTTAATACGTAACTCGTATTAAAAATTTTTCGTTTAATATTTAAACTTGAAGTGAATGTATGAGCAAACGTGCAACTGCTACTGCTGCTGTGCAGGGAATAATTTCTCCGATCGAAATTTGATTGTTCCACTTGATCCGATCTAATGAAAGGGTTTCTCTCGAATGGCCAATACGTTTTCGAAAGATTGTTCCTCTCTCGTGAATGATTCGATTTTGTCCAAGTCCTGCAAATGATAGGCCTCTCTCTGGCTCCTGGTTAAACGGTTAAGAGTTGAAAACATTTTTAACGATCGGCCCCCTCAAATCGAAAATTAAATCCGTCCTCGGGCCGTCTCTAGATGCTCACAAACAAAAAAGGAATAAAATGCGCGCTGTGGATCATAGTCATTTGTTAATAGGGCTGGAATTTCTTTACCTGCAAGAGGATCGGGGTGTGTGTGCGCGCGACCTTTCCTCCGGTTCGTTCTCTTCTTCAAGAACAATGTGAAAAATCTCGAAAATCATCATTTACCTAAATATCCATTTGAATCCATTTTCGTCTGGCCAATCCATTTCATTTCCAAGGGAATTATTTAAATCAAATTCAAGCCGAATAATGTAATTTGAGTGTATTTCATGGCAAGACCCTCATTTGCGTAGGCTGTGATTACCATGCTACCAGCTACTGGCCTCGTCATTATATGGAAAGTACCTGGCTGGCGTTTTTTAGGGGCCTCTTCGTACACAGGCAGCCTCCAGAGCGATTATCAGCTAAATGAATTCAGTGCCTTTGTCTATAATCAAGCTAAACGGCTGGCCAGCCCCCCACTCCCACTCCCACGGGACCATAAGCCAAATTTAACATACTTTCAGATGAAATCTACCGAAATTTTCTAAAGCTACCTATCGGAAATGATAATTTCATCATTAAATAATCAAACAATTTCGGGAAAATTTGATTGCACGAATCAACTCCCTTTGCCCCTATGGGTCCAATTTCATAGCTTCCCTTTCTTAGCCAAGAAACATTAACTCAATCTAATTCGTTAAATAAATTCAATTTTAATTGGGACATTTAATTAAGGATTTTTTCAAATTTAAATAATAATTTAATTAGTTGAAATAGTTAATTAATAATTAGTACCTGGAACACCGAGCGATGCGAGTGCAATTTTTTGATTCAGTTAAAACCGATATATTAATATTATTTTTCATTTTAAATTCAGATAAAAAGTCGATATTTATTCACAGCCAAAACAAAATAAAATTGAAATAAAACTTAATATATATTTTTACCAACATTTTGACCCGCTATGGCCATCATCAAGACGTATCACTGGCCACAAAGTTTTGAATGTAATTGCAATTAAAAATAATATTAATATACACATACAGGTTCTTTCGTTGACCTTTTTAAATTCTGAAGAAGTAGGCAGGATCCTTCGAATTGTCGGATATTTTAAGAGAATGAAATTGATATTCTAATAAATTATTTTATAGAAAAATACCTTTAATTAATTAAATTGCCAAATTATAATATATAATAATATTTGTAATGATCTATTAGTGGAATTTAAAATAAAAAAAACAATTAATTTTATTAAAAGAAAATTAAAAAAATGTAATTCTAAATTTTTATTCAAACAACCACCTGTGAATAATTATTTCAATTAACAAAAAACCCATCAAAAACAACTTAGCCGAAGATGAGACCGTGACAGATCGAATTGTCAACACAAAAACCCCCTAGCCCGTGAATTTCATCCATAAATATATAAGAATTGCTCGTTTAATATAATAAGATAAGATAAGAAATAATTAGTAAATTCTAGACCCTCAGTCTAAATGTAAAGTAAGCGCATATTTAACCTTCATTCTCTAGCAACTTTTATTACATAATATTTTATCGCCTATTTGCTGCAACCAGCAACACTGACAACAGAAAAACTTGGATTTTCCAGGAGGATCAATTCAAACTTTTGACATATATGTAGGTAATAACTTTTTATAAATTCATTCGGAATTAACTTCTTTTAAAATGTATTCTTTCAATTAAACATAGGTACTCATAAGTTATTTTTGAATTAATATATTAAGTTTTTATTATTACAAATCCAAATTTGAATTGGTCCTCCTGAAAAATCACAGCTTTTGTGTTATGTACTTTAATTTTTAAGGAATTTGGTTTCAATTCTAGGTGAAAATAAAAGTTAATTAAAATACTAGGTAGGTTTACATAAATATTATTTATGTAAAATCTGACTAGTATATTAATCTATATATATAAAATTCTTTGCCCGATACACTCACTCACTCATCATCAAAACAGCCAGAACCACTGGACATAGAAACATGAAATTTGGAGAGGATATTACATCTATGAGATAGGGGCTCACTAAGAAAGGATTTTTTGAAATTCGACTCCTAAGGGGGTCAAAGGGGGCAAAGTATGTTTTCACTGATTATGCGATATCTCTTAAGGATGATAAAATATCTACTTGCTTTTAACTTATAAAAATACTAAATTAAAATATGTAAAAATTAATTTCAGGATTTTTTGAAATTCGTCCCCTAAAGGGGTCAAAAGGGGCAAAATATTTTTGCAATGTGTTTACACTAATTATGCATTTTCAAATAAGAACGATATGATATCTATTGTACTTGATTTTTACTTAATAAAATTCTAAATACAAATATCTAAAATAAATTTCAGGATTTTTTGAAATTCGACTCCCAACTATCCAAAATGTGAGTGGGGGCAAAAATTAAAACTCTCTCCTATCTTGATCAAATTTTGTAGAGGTATTCCTTATTACTTTTTGAAATTATTCCTGTAAAAATCAACTATCAAAATTGACTCTATGGGGGCGATGGGGGGGGGGGGAGGGGCAAAATATAGAAATTTTTATCTTTTTTGTATTTTTACTCTTTAGAAAACTGAGAGTTATTTATTTGAAAATATCTAAAAAATAATTTCAACCTCCCAAAATGTGAGTGGGTCGTTATCGCTGTTGCAACAAATGAGGGATATATACTATACATGTGTAATTTATTTTTTGAGAGTATAGTTTCAAAGGTTTCAAAGTGACCTTCATCATCAGTAGTTTTTAAGGAATTTGGTGTTGGAACTTGGTGAAACATTTTTTAAATTATTGGATAAAAAATATTTGGTAGGTTCTTAATGTGTAACCTACCAAGTATTTTTTATCCAATAATTCATCACCAGTCTTTTTAATTGGAAATATTCCATCTATTTTTTGTCATGGGTTCTAATACCATAAAATGAATTTAGCTACATCCAATTGACTATTAGAACCCGTGGGAAATTACAGATAAAATATTTCTAATTAAAAAGATTGAAGATAAAAATCAAACCTTACAAATAAATTATATATATGTTTGTATATCTTTATTTGTATCAATCAGAGGACAATCTCAATATTTATTTATTTTTACAAAAGTTTGCATTAATGAAAGTTATTGCAATATTTCAACTTTCTAGTTTGGTGAGGAATATATATTTCAAAATCACAAAAATTTTATTTAAACCGTATCATTTTTGAATTTTTTTTTTTTTTTTTTTGAAACCATAATATTTAATAGCAATATGTATCATCGATGATTATTAATTAAATAGTAGAAGAGAGTACCCACGAAAGTCCAAAAATTTTCAATAAACAAATAAATAAATAGCAAATTAATAGCAATAATAATAAGAACATTCTATACATTTCATTAATTAAATAATAATTTAAATGCTAGTTTAAAAAATATTACTATTTGTGCTAGAAGATTAAGTTTAAGATTTTTAATATATTATTATATTATATGTTGTGATTGCTAGCTAATGTTATTAACGTGTGTGTTTTTATGGGTTTTCAGGAATTAGTTGCCCCTTGTGGGGTGGGTGGGAAGCCCCGCAGTGCCAAGTACAAACGCCACGCCTGTGGAAGCCTCAGTGACAGCTCGGGAAGCGTCGTGCGGCAGGTATGTACTAATACACTTCATATACCTACCACATATACCACCACCATGCTTCCGTTTTTCACTAAACTCCAAGATTTCTACAAATCAATTGCAGCTCAGCTTTTTTTTAATGTAAGAAGTTTATAAGATAGCTGAAATCACACGACTTACAAGTTTTGGCTATAGCAAACTATAATTAAGTAATGAAAAAGTTTAAATAAAATCTGGTGTGATCTGGGGGCACGGCAGTGCGGGTGTGTGCACTGCCAGACTACCCTTTACAGGAAACAACTCAGGCCATTTTGACTCCTCTGTAACTTCATAATGGAAACCTCTACATGGCTGAAATTTTTTTCCAGAATACTGGTCCATAAGCCTAACTAAATTACAAAATTTCATATTTCTACTGTTTATACCATCCAAGTTACAAGAAGCCAAAAATAGGCTTTTTCGTCACTCACTCCCTCACTCATCAAAATTCTAGAGTACTTCCGCTAACCCTAGAATGCTGAAATTTGGCAGGCATGTAGAGTTTGGGGTACAATTAATGGAAAAAATCCAAAAATCGAAACTTTCCCTTCTTCAGGACCTAAAATGAAGGGGTAAAATTTATAGACTTAATAAACATAATACTAAAAAATCAATGAACCTAGAATGCTGAAATTTGGCAGGCAGGTAGAGTTTGGGGTACAATTAATGGGAAAAATCCAAAAATCGAAATTTTCTCTTCTTCAGGACCTAAAATGAAGGGGTGAAAGTTATAGGCTTAATTAACATAAACTAAAAATTCAATGAACCTAGAATGCTGAAATTTGGCATACTCGTAAAGCTTGACACATTAATAAAGGACGAAATTGAAAAATCGAGACTTTTCCTTCTTCAGGGCCCGAAATGAAGGGGTTAAATTTATAGGATAAATTCAACTTACAAAAAGAAGTGAAATCTCAACAAAAACACTTGTGTAAAAAAAGGCCAAGTTCGATTAATAAAATCCGTTTGCCATAAAAGTAGTGAGATCTAATGTGCTACCAAGTTCAACATCATCAATTTATTAAATGAGTCGAGAATATATTAGTAACTTCAATTAAAACGCATGTTTTTCATTTCACATGTCCCTCTATATTTTTTATTGATTTCACATTTTTAGTTGACATTATTTTCATAAAACTTGGTTTTTACGCATTATTATGTATGTCACGAATTACTAGTTACCATATCATGGGATCTTCATAAGAGGGGAGTGGTGGAGGCCCTATCAAAACAATAATAATAATAATTTAATGCGTAAAAGCCAAGCTTTAGGAAAATAATTTCAACTAAAAATGTGAAATCAATAGAAAATATAGAGGGACATGTGAAATGAAAAACATGCGTTTTAATTGAAGTTACTAATATATTGTCGACTCATTTAATAAATTGATGATGTTGAACTTGGCAGCACATTAGATCTCACTACTTTTTTTGGCAAACGGATTTTATTAATCGAACTTGGCCTTTTTTTACTCAAGTGTTTTTGTTGAGATTTACTAGTCAGCAAACGCCACCTAGAATACTGGAATCGTCAGTGGTAATGTGACGTCAGAGCTAGTGGGCCAACAGAATACATGGGGATAGGGTTTTCAGCTTTTTTTGAAGAAAAAATTGTATTTTTTTTTAAGTTGTAAAAATATAGTACTTTTATGAAATTTTGGGAAATAAAATAATACACATTTATTTTTAATTTTTTATTTTATATAAATATAATTTATTTCATTATTTAATTTTCCATGCGTATTTATTATTACTTTTTGCTTTGGACACCAAAGTTCTATTATTTTTATAAGTCCCAACAATTTAGATCCATATTAAAATAAATTAACAATTCATTTTTAATTAAATGAATTTCTTTCCTCTCGTCATTTCACATTCACAGTTAAGATAAAAAAGTGCGACAATTGAATTAGCGATGAAAATATGGTCCATTCCTAATATATTATTTTTCTATAATTTAAAGTACAATTGGCCAAAACATAGTAAGATACTATATAATATACCTACTACAGCTGGAACGGATGCAAATTTCCAAAAATTATACCCATTTTTTTTATTTATAATTATTTTAAATATTAATAATAATTTATTTGTTTTGTGAATCGTATCCATAATTTAATTAATTTATAAGATCTTAGGAAACAGGATAAATATATTAAATTCAGAGTTTTATATTAAACAAGACGGACGTTTCGTCATTATATATTTGCCATTTCTTCAGCGTCTTATACTTCAACTCAATTGTCTGATATTATTAGGTATATGAAAAATATTCATCTTTTTTAATTTATCTTATTCTCAAAGATATTAATTTTTCTTTACATTTAAAACAAAGAACAACCACAGTAATCACAATCAGGTCTATTTATAAGTTTCTGAAGAAGTCGCAAATATAGTGACGACAAATCCGTCTTGTTTAATATAAAACTCGGAATTTAATTTACTTATTCTGTTTTCTAATATCTTATAAATTAACTAATTTATTTATTTTTCATTAATAAAATAATGGAGAGTTACTAATTACTATATTATTATTATTATATATAGGTATATCGCATATACACTACGGTGCAAAAAAGTCGATCCACCAATAAAAACTTTATTAAATAGTAAATAATTTTTAATTTTTTTACAAGTAACCATATATTTTCTGAAAAACGGCTTATTGAAATTGTACTTGCCACTTGACGTTGACTTAGCCCTTGATTAGTTGGGCACACAATTTGATCTGGTTGAACTTCAGAAATATCCATTTTGTATATTTGATCTTTCTATCAATGATACTTAATTCAGAATGATTCATTTTATTGATATTTCAAATGGAATTTGATCTTTTATTAATACTTTATTTAAATTTAAAGTGATATTGAGAAAGTAGGATAATTTGTAATTGTATCTTTTAATTTAATTTTACTTATTTTTAATAAAGAAATTCAAAAATTATCACCCATATTTCTTGAACAAGTTAGTTTAAGAGTTAATAGTACAAATTATATGGTTATTTGTAAAAATTTTAAAAATAATTTGCTATTTAATAAAGTTTTTATTGGTTGCTCGATTTTTTTGCACCGTAGTTTATAATAATATTATATCATTACTATATTATTATCGAATTATATATGACCTCTAAATTTAACAATAGAATTAAAAGAAATATAAGAATCGAATAAAAAACATAATTCATATAAAATATTATAATAAATTCGGTTCGAAACTTTGTAATAATAAACTGCATCTTTATCTCAAATTTAAGTTTAATAGTAGTTTATTTGATTCCATATTTTTAACTTCTAATGTTTGTAGTTAAATAACTAAAATTTGGCATACAAGTTTATTTTATTAAACTGCATTTTTGGGGCAATTTTTAACTTTCTAGTTCAAACCCTAAGCTGATAAAAAAATTTGAAGAAACCATTATACATATTAAATGAAATTTTGAAAAACCTTTTCTTCTAATTTCAAATTAAAGTCGATCGAAAAATTGAAGAACCAAAACGGCTTAAACAATAAATATTGGTATCTTGTATCTTAATCTCGAAATCATTTTAAAATATGAAATTTTAATTCTTAACTGATGATTTATCCAAAGCTGGCTGTTTTCTTATTTTTATATTTTTTTTATGCTTGATACACGACTTAAGATAGATAGAGAGATATTCTTGAAATGGACATATTCCTCCAGCAAAATACTCACCCGCCCTGTCCCTAGGGAGATATCGCGGGTATAGAAGAAAAAAAATGGAAATTTTATTAACCAGAATAAGAAAGTCATTGTTTGTGAGCGGCGGGGGAGGGGGCGGGGGCAAGGGGGTTGGTTTTTGAATCTAGAAGAAGATTCTGGCAAAAAGCCACTTGCTTTTTTATTTTTTCTTACATTATCGTATTTGAATGTCTCGAGTTATCATATAAAGTAACAGATCAATTTGTAAGAATATACTCGTTTTATTATTTATTAGTTTATTTTTTGTATTTATTTATTCATATAATTGCAAAATTATAATAAAAAAAAAGGAAGGAAAGCCTTTAAAAATTATCTAGAATTAAGAGAAAATAGGATTTTTATTAATTTATTCTTTAACTAACTGAATTTATTAAATTGAACTAAATAAAAATTGATGAAAGCTTATTTATTTATTTATTTTTCAAGGCACACCAAAATACTACACATTTCTTCTTTTGAAGCCTAAATTTTTTATTAAAATCACTGAATGATAGAAACCAGGTAAATTAAAAATACCTAGTCGCCCAAAGATGATAAATAATTTAATAGTTTTTAAGGAATTTGGTGGTGGTACTTGGAGAGACATTTTTTTAAATTATTGGATAAAAATACTTGGTAGGTTTCACATTAAGATATAAAAATAAAATGAATTTATTTTTGTAGAGTCTTTAATCTCGATATATATATATTTCGGGTGACTAACTTCAGTTACTTTCTGTTAATCCTGAAGATGGGTTAGCCACCCGAAATACAATATATATCAAGATTAAAGTCTCTCCAAAAATAAATTCGTTTTATTTTTATATCTTAATGTGAAACCTACCAAGTATTTTTTATCCAATAATTTTAATAATTTAATACCTTAGCCCAGAGGTCGGGGAACTTATTTAGCCATTACCCCAAAATATTTTTGCGTAGGTCGCTGTTACCCCTACATTATGAAAAGCAAGATAAATGCATATTAAAAGAGAAAGAATTCAATCTTTAGGACAAATTCTAGGATTTTAGTAGAAATATCATTAAATTGCGATTTCAGAGGAGATTCATCCCCTCAGGAGTCGAACCTGAGAACTAACATGCTCACTGTAAAAACATATAGTAAATTTACATTTTTTTAACAGTGTAACTACAATGTCCTTCAGTCTATCAGAGCATTGTACTCGTAAACTAAATAAGATTCAAACTTGAAATCAAAAAATTACTATCGGCGAGAGGTTTTTTGTCTCGAGGGTGTGAGCTGATTGACTGTCTGCCCGGAAAGCATGTTAGTTCCTAGGTTCGACTCCTGATGGGATGAATCCCCTCTGATATCGAAATTTAATAATATTTCTACTAAAATCTTGGAATTTGTCCTAAAGATTGAATTATTTCTCTTTTAAAAAACATTGCTTAATCTGTACCCGTGCTGATTTTTTGAAAAACATTCCAACTATTTTCAAAAAAAAAGATGCTCAAATCTTTAGTTTTATAAATGTATATTATTTATTATTTATTGAATTAATTGGAATTTACATGAAAACTATCTGTAAGTAAATAAAAATTGTAACATTAACATAATTCAAACTAAAATACTATAATAGTTTATAAAATAGAAAATTTTAAAAATGTCCTTATTACCCCCGATAGTTTCATTGTTACCCCATTTGGGGTAATTTACCCCGGTTCCCCGACCGCTGCCTTAGCCCCTTAGCCGATATTTGTAGCATTGTGTCTATTTGCAAAATATTTTTATGTTTATAGTTGCTTTAAAATTCTATCATAAAACATCTATTTTTCAAATTTTCAATTGATAATAGAAAAATTAATTTCTCCCGAAACGTTGGGAACATTTTTTTTTGTGGCTTTTCGGCCCTTCTAGCCATCAGCCAATTTACGATACTATTATTAAATTATGACTTCTATGTAGGGATCAGATTTTTAACCGATTGCCTCGAGTGGGATTCGAACCCGGGTGCACTTGATTGGCAGTCTTTGACGTTTCATTTCAAAAGTTTTTATTTACAATAAATATATACAGGTACATATATTACAAGATTTAGCCAATAATTGACAGAGTATATAATATACATTAAAAATTTTCATTAGGTTTGCAACCACCTGCCTTGGATTATGGCTTATGTTGCTTTGATTTTTGTTCTTTGTGATTATGATAACTTCTTTTTTTGATACATACAAGTATATGTGAAATACTTACACCTAGATTTGTTTATATTAATGGATTTGTTAAAGGGTTTTTACAGGAAAAATTCAAAAGAACAAAAAACCTGTTTTTTTTTTAGATATAACAGGCTTTGACGCTAACCGCTGGCCTAACCCGACCCCTTGAATTTTTATTATAAGTTTTTCGATTTTTTTTACAAAGAATTGTATATATTTCATTTAAAAAACAATCAAGAAATAGTCAGAAATATAAACGTAGATATCTACCAAAAATTGATCTTTTGTCTTTTTCATATTTATTTAAATTAAAATATTGTGGCGATAAGGCCCCTCCGCGAACTGTTTTTACAATCTTAAAAAATTTCATCTCTTCTCTCAAATGGTCGAATTAATTATAAATATATATAATACTATAATATATAGTAAATATATCGATATAAATATTTTATTTCCAAAAGCAAGTCAGATATAGAGAAATGGCCAAATATATTAAATTCCTATTTTATTCTAATTTCTGTATTTATTTTTTTCCAACTCTCGCTATCTTATCCGAGGTAACGGAATTCTTTCCATCCATGTTTTTTCTCTTCAGTTGAATTTGATTTCTTGTCCAGTCGAGTAGCGACCTTTCGATTGCGTAAATTGTCTCTTCTCGTTGATCTACTATTTTATTCGCTGTTTTATTACTGTTCTTGTGAATGTTTATGGTACACACCTTCAAATATCTACTCAAGGTAAACAAACACATATTCAAATATTTTAATTATTTTGATTTTCTCATTAAATATAACATATTCATAGAAAAAACTAGTCTATCATATTTTTATTTAATATTTCTTTATATATATCTGGTGTCTTTTTTTTTACTTTGCCTATATGTTAAAGTATTGTAATTATGCCTGAAAAAATCTAAATATTTTCAAAATATTTCAAAAACGGCTGAAATTATTTTGATAAATAAAAATTTTTGAGTAAATTCATAGCGTTTTGGTCTACAATAAATTCTTATATAATGGACATCGCAAAATTTATATTAAATATTTTGTCAAAATGTCTATCAAGGCCAGTTGTTATGTCGGTTGGTAAAGTCTTTGTAAAAGTTGACAAAGGGTAAAACCTTAGAATTCGCCTTGTGCCCGGCGGATGGCCAATCAGACGAATGTTGCGTGTCGTCTGATTGGCCATCCTGCCGGGCACAAGATGAATCCTAGGGGTTTTACCCTTTGTCAACTTTTACAAAGACTTTACCAACCGACAAACAATGTGAAAATTTTCATTTTCTGGCGGTTCTGCGCTTATAACTTGGAAACTATCAACTTTTCGAAAATACTTTTTTTTTTTTATTGCAAAATGAAAGTTCATAAAATTTCCTACAAAATTTTTTTAGGTATTTTCCGACCAACCGTTCGGGCTTAAGCGCAAAATCCAAGTTTTCGACCTCGGCAGCCCCCCCCCCCCCCCCCGGATCACCAAAAAATTCGAACTTTTTTCGATATTTTCCAATTTTGACCATGAAGAAGCACGTTTTCGACAAATACCATTCTATACATTTTTAAACTAGATTAAATTTGCTACAATTCAAACAAAGTTTCATCTTAATTGGATAAATGGTAATTCGTGTCGCAATGAGGTTGAAGTTTTGAAAAACTCCAATTTTTTGCAAATAATCGCAATTTTTCCTTCATAAAATGAAAACCACTCATCCTAGAAACTTGATTTCTAACTCATTCTGTTGACTTAAACATGTACTTGTACCACTTTTTTGATAAAACTCTTAGATTTATAGATATCCACATTTTCCATGACAGGATATGATCCGAATCCTCAGAAGTGTCATGGAAAATTCTGGATATCTATAAATCTAAGACTTTATAAGATAAGCTGACGTGTTCTGATGTGGCCATCCACTTGACTTTACCATACAACCTGGCCCCTCACTTATATTTAATATTTAATAAAATTATTCATAATCATGTAGGGGAGGGGGTTAGTTTTTGCATTTTTAGACCCACTGATTATGTATACAAAATTTGGTTGAGTTTGGTACAAGGGCCTAGATTTTCATTTTTTGACCCCCCCCATTTCGGGCGTTTAGTTTTTGAATCTTTAGACTTCTGGGATCCCACTGATTATGTATACAAAATTTTGTTGCGTTTGCTCAAATGGCCTAGATTTTTAATTTTTAACCAAAATCTAATCAGCTCTTAATCTCAATCGACCAAAACTACGTGTGAAATTTGGTTTCGATATTCACACTAGTTTTTGAGCTAGCTCGTCCACAACAATTTGGTAACGCACAGACAGACAACCAGACAACCAGACTAACAGACATTTTGACAAAACAATTATTATCTCGAAAAATATAATTTTTTCAATGTTCACTTATTAAAGCTTTTTTGTAGAGCAAAATGCCATGGTTTCGCTCAATTTTTTTAATTAAAATAGTTTCAGCCGTTTTTGAGATTTTTTGAAAAAAAAAGATGGAAAAAAACACTTTTTTCATGCACGATTACAATACTTGACCATACCCTGTATGGTAAAGCAAAAAGTAGTAAGATTCAGTGCCCCAAAAAACATATATACCATATGCAATAAATCAGAATTACCGCAAAACTTTTTGTATAAAAACACCATTTAACTGGACTAAGCAGAAGACACAATCTTTTATTGTCACCTTTAATACAAGTGAATTATCTAGTTTTCCTTCTTTCGACTTGGACTTGGCTGAGATAAATAATCCTGGGTAAACTTCTCGATATTTTCTACCGTTCTGGTTTTTAATACTAATTACTCTTAATTAAATTAATTAAACTTTTTATTACTTTAGAGCATATATAGACACAGGTAGCAATATCAGTAGTACTAGTAGTAGTTGTTGGGCTTGTTAAAATAAACAGAATACAATAGATAATTCTTGGACGAGAATTCATGCACATACTCATGGATTCTAAATTGTGCGTGTTTCGAATTTTCATTACAGAGTGTATGATTTACAGCTATTAAACGAAACAAAACAAAACAAATTAAAAACTCTCATTAACTTCAACTAATTTGGAGTCTATTTCTCTCTCTTCAAGATTATTATTTTTTTTTTTACTTCCTCTTTTCCGTATGAATTTCTAATTAAATTAAAATCAACGATTGTTTTCTCTTTAGTGCAATTATGTTATTTCACTCGCACATTTCAATTTAATTATTATTATCTTTAGATATGTGAGAGTTCACTCTCTGTGTAAATGTTAGATAGAAGCAGATATTATATATAGAGAGTTTAAGTATACTTTACTAACTACTTATTATAACATGATATTGGTCTACAATCCTACATTTCTAATAATTAAAGATTCTTGCCAGGTTAAGTAGATGAGAGAATTGTTTTTTTCCAACATTTAATAATACTAACTGCGAAGCCCGCTTTTCGTCGAGACTCTTTTTGTTCTCGAAGATCCCGCCCTCTGGATCCACCCCCGCTCAATCAAGTGATCATAGCAAGCACTAATGTCCTAAAAGTTCATTCCAAGTTATTAGCTCCATTTTCATAGAAATTGTGATTAAGTCGTTATTTTATAATGGAAATTTCAGGTCAAAAGATTTTTGAGTGATTTTTGCCGTTTTCTAGCGACCTTTAAATATTAATATTTAGGTTTGATATTTTTTTTAACATACAGCATAATGAACAAAAATAGTGGATTAGACTAAATAAAATCGGTATAGCCGTATTCTTGTTGTTGTAAGCTGGTTCGAGACTGAGTCTCGGTAGATCAGATATTTGCAGTCGCCTCCTTTTGGATAGCGATGGCAACCTACCAAGAGTATAATTGCCTAGTAACATCTCCAAGCTAGCCGTTCGGAACCGGCGTTAAAAGTAGGTCCCGAATATCTGTCCTGTGTAAAAACAGCTAAACACACTCAGCACAGGTATATATGGAGAGGAGCCGAAACGTCAGGGAGACCTAATATGGCACTTAAAAGAAGAAGAATAGCCATAATATGACAATAAATATATTTTAATACCAAATTTTTTAGTCCCGTTCACTATTTTTGTTCATTATGCTATAGATTGATAGTACAAAAAAGAATCAAGCCTAAATATTAATATTAAAGGTAGCTCTAAAACGTCAAACATTAGTCACTAAAAAATCTTAAAAATTCTTGAGCTACCTTTAAAAATTCATATTTTGAGCTGAAATTTTCTATCGACTATTTTTACTACTAGGTATAGAAAGGATTTCAACATAATATATATATATATTAGCTGCAATGCCCGCTTTCGGCGGGCCTCTCGCTAGCCTAGAGGCTTTGCCCCTGAACCCCCTTCCCAGTCTCTCCTCCTCCACCTCTGATCACTCCCAACCCCATTAACCCTATCTCTAAACATAGAAGATACGAAGTGTTTAAGACTCCAAAATAAAAAAATCCCCCATTTTTCGGGCCAAGGATCAAATTTTGAAAAAATGAAAAATCTCTCCTGGAATATTTCAAAAATAGCCCTAAGTTTCAAAATTGAATGCTAAACCGTAAATAATCCAGGAGATAGAGCACTTTAAAAATGTCAAAAATTTACACTAAAATGACTTTCGAGGGGCAAATAGAACAAAATACTCAAATGTTTTTTTGTATTTTAATACTTCATCACCTTTCTAAGCTAAAACCATATGGATATCTTTTCTGGTTTAAGAGATCTTGATAAACTCCGAAAACACATTTTGGGGCCCTTTCCTCCTTTAGGTTTCGAATTTAAAAAACAAATCTTAGTGGTTATACTTCCACTGTCAAAATTTTAGCCCTTTAGGTCCAGAGGTTTGGTCTGTGCGGTGTCTGAGACACCCTGTCACGTAACTGTTTTATATATAGAGATATATATAAAGAAAAAGTTGATTTTTTTAATTTTTTAGATTTTCGAAATTATTGAGCAAACTCTAAAAAAATTTTTATTGAACTAAAATTTTTAGACAATTCTTAAAACATGAAAGATTAATAAAATTTCATGACAGGACTCAAAATGAAAAATAGTTGGTCAAAATGGGATCCCTTTAATATAAAGGTATAAATATTATCTTTGGCCCCAAAATTTTTATTTTTACCCCACTTGTGGTAATTTACCGCCGTAATTTACTCCGGCTCACACCTGATCTAAAGAATTAATTTCTAAATGAGATATAACAGGTCATTCAATAAGTTCGTAGGATAAGTAAGAAAAAAACAAAATTTTGACAAAACTCGATTTTATTTTTCAAAATAGTTGCCTTCGAGGGCGATACAAAGAGTATAGCAATTTTCCAACTTTTCGATACCACTTTTATAGTACGATTTCTCTTTCTCGTCAAAATAGGCTTCAGTTTCAGCGATTACTTCATCATTGGACTTCTTTTGGATTCTGGTGTGTAATAGTGAAGCCATGTCTCATCCATTGTCACATATCGACGATAGAATTCCATTTTATTGCGGTTTAACAGCGCCAAACACTCCTCTGAAGCATCGATTCGTTGTTGTTTTGGTCGAATGTGAGCTCACGCGGCACCCACTTTGCACAGAGCTTTCGTATACCCAAATGTTGGTGTAAAATAGTAAAAACACTACCATCTGATATCTTTACAATGTCAGGTAGCTCGTGCACCTTCAATTTGCGATCGTTTATAACCAATTTGTGGATTTTTCTTTATATTTTCTGGAATAACAGCCTCTTTTGGGCGTCCACTGCGCTCTGTATCATTTGTGCTGGTACGACCACGTTTAAATTCAGCAATCCACTTCTCTACCATTTGTCTCGATGGAGCAGAGTTCGGATAATGTTTATCAAGCCATTGTTTGGTTTTCACTGTATTTTTTTCATCAAAAAGCAATGCTTTATTAAAACTCGAAATTCACTTTTTTTTCAATAACAAAAGTTGCTTCACACAGAATGCTATAACTCACGAATCAATAGTCAAATTGCTGTCAAATTTATACACGTATTTTAGGTTAGTACTAAATAAAAATCATATGGAAAAAATTCTAGTAACGCCATTTATGTGTCATCCTATGGACTTATTGAATGATATGGTACTAACATTTTCTAATCTTTTGTTAATCATTTGTTAAGATTAAACGGCCAGGAGCTGAGACACCTGATAATTAGGTTGTCCACTAATTAACAACATCTCAAGCGTCAATTTTATAATTCGTATAATTTAATTTGTTTATTTGATCGATTTGTTTTCTAAGGAATCCAACATTGCTATTATTTGTTCTCTGCTCATTCAAATTGCAATAATCTGTTGTAGAAGTGAGTCTGAATGGCTGCTTTTCAAGCAGTTCAACAGTTATGGTTTTTTACGAGGGCCATAATTCAGAGGCCCTCCTTTGGCCAACCAGCCCGGGTGGGGGCGAAGAAAGGGAAACTGGTTTCTTTTCGCATAGTGGATGGCATTTTAGTGCCAACTAATATTAACAGTTGGAGATTTGGGAATTTTTCGTTGAATTGAAATCATTAAATATTTAAGATACCTATTCAAACCAAAATTTTATTGTCTAGGGGAAATTGAAGAACACTTTTAGTTATCTTTTTAATTTTACTCGGTACGGGGAAACCGGGAACATTGATAAGTTTTTTTGGAAAGCTAAAAAAATGATTTTACTAACAGTAATAATAAAAACTAATACACTTAATTTATACATTTGTTAACCTAATATAGGATTTCAGTCGAGTTTTGGTTATAAAACACCATATAAAATTCTTATCGCATTTTTTTCTTAAATGGATTAGTATCAATCTGCCCCCTACTAGGGAGGACAATGATACACCCTTGGGCATTTTCCATCAAATACTCAAAATTAATGGTGATTAATAGGTTTGGGATAAAGTATTACAAGTTAAACAAAGTAAAATGAAAGAATATTACCTCAGATAATATTATATAAATAATAAAGTAAAACTCTATATTATTCTAAGCACAAGACTAGAACTTATATTTTTAGCGAATTTTTTATTTTAACATAAAACCTTTAGGGAAATAATATTATAATAAAGTAAAAAACAGCCATAATAGTGATAGAAAATAAACTGCAAAGTCAACTGAATCATTCTGCCCCAAGAAGCCATTTTACTTAAAACCCGTTGTCACAACAAACCAACAGTAAATTAATTCAAAACTTAAATCAATTCTGGAAAGTAAATGTTTTTTCTTACTTGTGGTATAAATTCCCTGGCCAGAAGACGTAACTATTTAGATAAATCTAACAACAAAAACTTTGAAAAAAATCACTTACCATAGACTAGAAGATTAGCGGTACACTTCGTTTATAAAAAAATGGCTGAAAATTTTCCCCTGGGCTAAGGGAAACAGCCACTTTTATGGAGGAAGATGTTAACTTTCTGAGCATAGTCGATCTTCAAAATTTACGAACTGTATCAATGTTCTATATTTATTATATTCCGCGTATCAATCTACCCCGTTTTCCCCCTACGCCAAGGATATAGGTAATATGAATCTTTGCTACCGCGCATTTACCAAAAAGATTGTTCGAAAGAAGAAAGTTTGGTGTCTAGCCCAGTGGTAAACGTGAGAATCTTATAGAGTTGTGTGGTAGGATCGATAGGGTTTCTTTTTTTCAGCAGGCACTTAAAAATTACTCTGTATTTCAAAAGATTCATTTATATACATTTTTATTTATTTGCATCAAACAGATCTCTTTGATTTACTCGAGGGGTGAACCGCGATTGGGATTAGGTGTACACCGTCTTTGGAATTATTTGGAATTCATTAGATAATCTATTGTAATCTATTGTCTTCTACTTGGAAATTAAAGTGGAAGTGGAAGTAGGTGTACACGATTTTAGGCCGTGGTTCACTCCTCGGATTTACTCTTAAAAATCAACAACTCTACTATTTTCAGCAAGAAAATCTCTTGAATTTTAAGTCACATTATACATCAAAAATTGGCTTTTTTAAACCTCAGAAACACTTGTTTTGTTAGTTCGCTCAAAAACACAATATGTATCTTTAATACGTCGTAAACGGTATCGCGCATTTACCAAAAAGATTGTTAAAAAGTTGTTTGTTTCAAAATTTCGGTGAACTCTAGTGTTGCGAGAAATACCGACTTAGGGCTTGTCGCGTAAAGTAAATGCTTTTACCACTAACACAGGGTAGATGGTAAATGGAGGGACTGGGATGGCCAATCAGATGACAGTCACTGAAAATTCCTGTCATCTGATTGGCCATCCCAGTCCCTCCATTTACCATCTACCTTTGGTTAGTGGTAAAAATCATTTACTTTGCGACATACAACCGGCCCTAAGAATCTCTACCTTAGACAAGGAACAGTAAATTCTACCAAAAACACCTTTCTTTTTTAATTATTATTATTAGTATTAGTATTTACCTTAAGTAAAATAATATTCAAGAAAAATATTTCACCTGGGGATAGATAACTAATTCATATTTGCATATTAATTTATTACTTCTGACCTTTAATATTCAATTATATATACATATAAAAAATATACAGTTTTTTTTTTTTTTTTTTTTTACTTAATCGAAAAAGATATTAGATTATCAAACATATTTAGAAATTCAAATTTTAACGATATACTCGTATCTATATTTATTAAATAATATTAGTAATATGAGAATTTGAATATACTCTATTAAATACATGAATTATATATAATTTGTTTCTTATATTAAATGTAAGTATTAAATATTATTTATACGTACCTAAGCAAGATATGCAAATGATAATAATTACTCTAGAAAAAGAAAAAGAAATGTTCATTCATAAGAACTGCTAAATTCGTATTTATAACTATACCTAACCTTGCTATACGACTTGAGGTCACGCTAAAAGGATCTTATCGCAAAAATCAAAACGCATTAGCTCTTTTGTTTTTCAAATTAATTATTCAAATTTTTAACTTAAAATAAAATTTAATTTTACCTTGGAAAAGAAGAAGACGAGGAGGAAGAGTTCGACTGTTTTGGAAGTTTTAATTTCAAACGCCTCTTGTGAAGCAAAGCTCGCCGGGTAGCTAGATTATTTTTGAATTAACTCAAGAATTTGAATTTTAGGCTTATTTTTATAAAGGAAAAATATCAAAATATGATATTTTGCTGTGAATTTTGAAATCTCCTATAACTCAAGAACAAAAGTTCATTTTGGTGCATTAATATTTGTATTCTAAAAGCAATAAGTGGGAGATAAATTTAACCTAATTTATCGCGCGGAGAATTTACCACTGCTCGAATCCCCTAAAAACTTAGTAAATTGGACTATATCTAACTTTCTGAGATTTGGCTCGTGATCCCGGCTTCTTTTCCTTCTACTCTGTTCTTTTCACCATGGAGGGGCCAGCCCATACAGGCCTTTAGGGGATGGACCTTCTGGTGTATCTCCTTCTCACATGAATATCATTAAAAAAAAATAGCTGCAGAATTGTTGCGCGGGTACGGGTAATTTTTCGAAAGTTGCTCAGCTGTTTTTGTATTCTGTGCACAATGGTCTTGTTCACCATTTTTTTTATTTGATTTTATAGATAGATTATACGTTTTGCACATTTTTCCTTTTGTACCGCGCAAAAATCCAAATTTCAATCAAATTTCAATCAAAATTCCAAATTTCCCCACAAAAAGTAAAATTTAGAGTGTCAAAATGCTATATAAAATGTAATTCTCATAAATATTTATTAAAAAAAATTTTGACTTCAAACACAGGCACAGGATCTCCCCCACTTGCATACGTTTTGCACATTTTTCCTTTTGTACCGCGCAAAAAGCGAAAAAATTATATGGAACATTGGTCTCCAGATAAACTGATTATTTTTGAATTTTCTAGATTTAAAGCTTTTGTTAACAAAATACAGAAAAACAAATGAATTATCATTTGCAGAACGATTAGAACTGACAAGCTGAAACTTGGCACACAGGTTAATATTTATATAAACTGCATCTCCTTGTCAAGTTCCAACACTTTCTAGCTTAAACCGTTCCAAATTTTGAAAATGATGCCTTTCTAATTTTCAGAGAATTTATATTTATTTATTTTTTTGTTTAAAAGCCAAAGTTCGCATTTTTCTCTTGTCATAGAAAGTTCGTATAGGTACTAGTGTCAAAATGCAAAAACCTAGTTTTGAGTTATTGTTATTTGAATTTTTTATAAAATACCGAAGGTGAACCGCGATTGGAATTAGGTGTACACATCTTTGGAATTATGTGGAATTATTTTGAAATTCATTAGATAATGCCCCTTCATCTATTGTCTTCTATTTCAAAATGAAATTGGAAGTGGAAATAGGTGTACACGATATTAGGTCGCGGTTCACCCTTGGTAAAATACTATTTAATACATTCATAACAGAGGCGGGCGGAGACATTACAACCAGGGGATGCTGTCCAAAAAATATAACCCTTCAATTTTTAACATGTTATTTTATTTTTCGCTCCTTTTTATAAAATTCATCGACAAACGCAGAATTTTTCATTATTTTTCAAATTTAACATTAGATTTTTTATAACACGGAATGAAAATATTCTTGACGTTATGAAATTTTAGGGATGCGCATCATCCACTGATGCATAAATATTTACCGCAAATTTGAGATAAATTTAATAATTTTAAGAAATTCGTGTCTCTAGCATAGAAAATTTGTCAAAAATTGGATTAAACAATGACATTAATATAAAATCAGAAAATTTGCCCATTTGTGGCTTTGGCATAAGAGTGACGTAGGTTATATATATACAAGTATTTTGTATTTTAAATATCTAAATTGATTTTACTGTGCTCTCTGCAGTATGAGAGATATCATTGTTACTGTGGATAGAGAAAATACTAAAAGGCAATAATCCATCAAATGATTTGAATTCATGTGAAAAAATTGTCAAAATCAATGGTGATATAGAGACCGAGAGGCAGGTAGATATAAATAATAATTGAATTACGAGTAGAATGGAAGTTGAAACACGTCAATTAATTTTCCATTTACCCGAGTATGAGAGAGAGAGAGCGAGATAACATACATACCTACCGTGTTTGATAATCTGATTTGATTTTGGCTGCATTGGGAATGCCAAGCAAGGAAAAGCGAGTGTTTGGCTTGGGTTTAGGAAAAAGGAGCCTGTTTTGATTTTTAATGGCATTTCTCTAATAAGAAGCGCCGTAGCTTTGATAATAACCTGTGAGCTAGCTGGTGGGCGTAGCTGCGAGGGGACCAAAAGGACTTCTTGCAAGCGCAGGAGGGGGACCAAAAGAAATGGAGAAATAGAAAGATATTGGGCAGCCCTGGCCAGGTATGCCAAGTATCTAACAGATTTGCCGTTTCATCATGCCTGCGCCTCCGCCACTTCACAGCTACACACATACACACAGGCACTGACTATTTAGACACTTTCTACCAGTTAATGAAATTTTATTCTAGAAAATTATACTCTTCTTTATATTATAGGTGAAGATTTTATCTAGAACAGGGATTTTCAACCTTTTGGCATCCTTCCCGTATGGAAATAAATAGATTTTCGAAATATGTTTTTTATATATTTTTTGAAAATATATTAAAAATATAAAATTTTTGTGTTAAATTTATATAAAATTTATACTAGCGCGACATAAAAAATAATTTTATTTTCAGAATATATAAAAAACATAAACTTTATATAAATTTAACACAAAATTTTTATTTTACTTATGGAAAGTGGTGTAGGTTTTAGGTGAAACATGATGTTAGTTAAATAAATAAATAAATAAATAAATAAATCTTTATTTCTCGACCTGCTTAGAGGCACAAGTCCTCGGTGGCTAGGTCCTCCAAACATCAATACAATCTAGCTACAATACATTAACAAACATCAATACAAATTAATTACAACAATTTAACAAATAATAAAAAAGTAAAAAAAAAAAAAGAAAAAGAAAAAAAAATAGAAATGTATGCTCATTAACAAATAACTTGACCATAGATTTCCATCAAAAGACAAAAAGTAATTTATAAATTCCGCGCAAAAACCCGATACCAGGAGAAAGCGACGCATTAGCCATCCCGGCATTTGCCATAAGTTGTTAAGGAAACCTGGTCAAAACCTTAACAAGGATGGTATGACCTCTCTCTACCTCACCTAATCTCTGCTTGTGAGAACTAAATAAAATTTTGCACAACTCTAGGACTTTAGGACTTGACAAAATTTATAATTGATTTAATCATAGGAGGCAGAATACTATAATCCCAAGTAGTAATAAATAGACAGACTTCCACAAATCAATGCCAGATCCTACAAATGAATGCAAACCTACATATTAATATCTGAATTAACTAACTTGTAAGAACCAGACCTATTTAAATTAATACCATTCTTCCCTATATCCTTATAATCTTATAACCATCTGAATCATTCTCATAAGAAAAATACCACCACTTGTTTCAATACCTATACTTCTAGTCTCAACCCTGGATTGACTATCCCTTTTAACCATATTATCTAAAAAAAAAAAAAAATATTTTAAAAATAAACAAAATATTTACCTTAGTAACGCAGAGATTTCCTTATTCCAGCCTAATTTAAAACCAACCCTTGCTTTTCCTATCTCTAAATGGAAAGAAGAATTAACAAACCTTCTTCCCCAAAAGAGACAGAAAAAAGAACTAATAAAAACCTAGAGTGTGTTACAGTATTAACTTGTAAACTCTTGATGATGGACTAATAATCCGAAATATATTGAGTTTGTATAAACCTCTTTGAGTTTTATTTCATTCACTGTGAAACTACACACCCTTTACTCTATTAACCAAAAATTTTATATTTTTAATATATTTTCAAAATTATATAAAAAACATATTTCGAAAATCTATTTATTTCTATACGGGTTGGGTCACATTTGAAGTAAAAAAATTGTCTCGGGCCGCATATAAATTATACTGATTCTATCGATAGTTTTTAAGCAAAAAAACAGTAAATAATGTACAATAATTATATCCGCTTTGACAAATATATAAAATGACTAATGTCATATGTGGAAACCATACTACCTACATTTAAAAGTAAACATTAGACAAAAAATAATAATAAGCAAACAATCGTATTCTTGAATTTGTATTATTACCTAATAATAGAGAGAAAAAAACAAGATATTATACTATAATCAACTCAAAAAAGGAATATGTCTATGTATGAATATATATCTTTGAAAACAAATGAAATAAGCTGAGCTCGTTCTGATGTTGCCATCAACTTGACTTTACCATACAACCTGGCCCCTAAAATTATTTATAATCATGTAGGGGGGAGGGTTAGTTTTTGTATTTTTAGACTTCTGGGGTCCCACTGATTATTTATACAAAATTTGGTTGAGTTTGGTAAATGGCCAAGATTTTCATTTTTTGACCCTACACGCTTTATGTTGCATATCGGAGAGAGATTTGTCTTAAGGGTTTAGCTTAACAGCCCGGCAAGCTTAGTTAGCGCTTGGGTTCGATTCCCAAGGGGACGAAACCCTCTGATAAGCAATGTAAAAATATTTCTACTAAAATCTTTGATTTGTTTCCTAAATAAAAATAAATTCACTTTTCAATATTATATAATTGGGTTGATTTTTGAAAAATTCCATCTTTTTTCAAAAAAAGAAACTCAAAAAAGATGCTTAAATCTTTACATTAATCATAAAATATTAATTAGATGTGACACATTTTAACCGACTATTTTTCGTTTTGTGTGTCTCAGCAAAAAAATTTGTTATAGTATTTTAGGTTTATTTTTTAGAAATCCTCTCCAAATTTATAAAGATTTTTTTAGAGCTCGCTCAAGAATTTTAAAGATCTCAAAATATAAAAAAAATGTATTTTAAATTATTTTTATATTCTATACTGAAAATATTTCTATAACCGCCTGAAAATTTCAATTCAAAATAGTAATTTTTAAAGAACGTTCAAGAATTTTTATGATTTTTAACCGACTTCAAAAAAAGGAGGAGGTTCTCTATTCGACTGAATTTTTTTTTTTTTTTGTGCCTATGTTACCTCATATCTCTGCCAATTGTCAACCGATTTTGAAAAATTTTTTGCATTGGGTCCAGTCTAGCTTCCGATTGGTCCCGTTTTTTTTCATAGGTATTAGACCTTTTTATTAGGTTTGTTTAGACCTAACCTCTTTGTTTATGAACCGATTTCGATGGTTCTTTTTTATCCGAAAGGGGTGTCTTAGGGATGGTGTCATATTAATTTGGTCAAGTTCTGATGATATGATCACTATTAATAACATCACTAAAAGAGAAAAATAAAAATAATTTTTAAGAAAAATAAAACCGACTTCAAAAAATTAAATGCAACAAATAAAATACACTAAAAGATATAAAATAATTATTATCTTATTTAGTTAGAACTAAAACGACGAAATATTAACATGAAATTACTTTTTGAAGTCGGTGCCAAACATATACCTTTTATGAATCGCACTCGACGATCTTACTTAGTACGTTTGACGGGTACGCTCGTTTATAGGTATAGTTTGTTTGGTACCGACTTCAAAAAGTAATTTCATTTTAATATTTCGTCGTTTAGTTGTAACTAAATAAGATAATAATTATTTTATACCTGTTAGTGTATTTTATTTGTTGCATTTAAATTTTTTGAAGTCGGTTTTATTTTTTCTTAAAAATTTTCAGGTAAACTTTCGGAATACTAGAATCTTGCTAGGTTTTAGTCTTTTGTGTATTATACTTAGATTCACCCTGTATTAATAAATCATTTCCGAAATGATGATTCAAATTAAATTTCAACATATACAATCGCTTGAATAAAAAAATTTAAATATAGATTTTTTCCGAATGGGCAATAACGCCTCATTGACGTCTCTAAATGCACAAAAAAGGACAGAGGATGAAACCTCGACTCATCCACATCCACTTTATGACATATTAATATTTATAAAGTGTTTGTTACAAGTTTGGAAGTTGGATGCGAAGTCTTAGCTGAGCTTAGCCCAGGCTTTTATGACCCAGGCATTAGCATTAGAATGATACAGTCATTTTTGCTGCATGCTTGGTTAACTTTTTTTCGGCGATCCACCACGCCCAGCCTCTCTCTATCTGTAATCTGTAATGAGAAACAGAGGAACAGGAGATAGAGATCATGTTTAGTAAGGCGTTTGCAATTGATATCAACTAAAAGAGAGAAGAAAATGATTCAATACTTTTATAATATTAGAGTAGTTTGCATAAAATTTATTTTTATTTATTTATTTTCAACGGCTAGGAAAATGCCTAATAGAATACAATAATTATCAAATATAACAATATTAATAATAAAAAATAATAATACATTATAATAACGATTTATAATATTAAAACTTGAGATAAGATACGAGGTAGGTTTCACAAAAAAGAAATAAAAACAAAATTGAGTTTTGAATTCGATATATTTCGGGGCTTAGCCCATCATCAAAACTCAATTTTGTTTTATTTCTTTTTTTGTAAAACCTACCTCGTATCTTACTCAAGTTTTATTATTATATTAAAATGTTTCACCTAGAACCAACACCGAACTCCTTAAAAGTTATAATAACATTGTTAGCGTGATAATTGACCAAATAATACCTATCATTAAAAATAATACAATAATAATCAAACAGTAATCCTATAATAATTCAATAATAATACAACAATAGTATAAAAATATTATGTACTCGGACAAGGCTGATTTAATATTCTTAATATTGTTTGTCATTTTCTATACAAAAATTCTTTTTAAGATTCTGAAGAAGGCAGAGAATGCCGAACAATGTAAAAAAATTGGCCTCCATTGTTAACCAAAATAAAAATACCTCTTATAATCAAATAATTTAATTATTTGGGGGTGGGGTAGGCTAGGGGTTAGGATGTCAGCCTGTTAACCAAGTGGACCCGGGTTCGAATCCGACTCGAGACATCCGGCTAAAACCACCTGACCTCGGGGGGAATAGAGACAAATTTAATGAAAAATAATTAGTACCGTAAATTGGCTTATGGCTAGAAAGGCTGAAAAGTAAAAAAAATATTTATTCTTATTATACTCACTATTCATCCTGAGATTAAAAGACCAACAAGTGGATGAATCAAAATTGTTTGTCATTGTTTAGCTCTAAAGATGGCTACAACCAATAGCCGAAACGTTAGCGGGAGTTCATAAATAAAAAATAAATAAATAAAAGCAGCACCTCTCTTATTTTAACCCCTTGATAAATTAATATAAAAATAGTAATATAATAGTACAATCGTTTACTTATAGATTATAGGGTCAACATTTTGAACAAAACTGCAACTCTATTAATTTTTAGATATTAGATAGAGTATTTTTGATAAGAATTAATTTTTGTAAAATTTTATATACTTTTTTCTATATATTAAAATGTAAACTTATCTTGAGTGAAAATGGCCTAAAGGACGGTGCCTAGCAAACAACAGGTGCGCCGAAGGCGGGCTTCGCAGCTGGTTTATTATAAGTTTATAACTGTGAAATTTTATAAATATAAATTAAAATGTATATTTAGTCAGATAAGATGGGTATTTCAATATTGTGAATTATTGAAATAATTAATATAATTAATTAATTAAGAATGAGTTATGTATGAAGAGTGATAAATTCCAAATCTTGGGCCAAATTTACTACTGAAGATGGTCCAGGGGTGACCGAAACTGTCTGGTAAATCGATCAAATAAATAATGATAATTGATAAAAAAATACTCTATTTGAAATAATTTGAGCTGCGAAAGTTAAATAATGTAATCATTAATTTCTTATGTTAATTCTACATATTTAGAAAATTATTTTATTATTTTTTGAAAAGGAAAAATTAATTAAGCACCCGTGAATCTCTCCTTTAGCCGAAGAGCGCCTTTACTAACTAGGCCACGGATGATCCCGCCAGGAAATCTCTTTATATCAAATGTCATTTTTCCTTTTCACTCTACTCCTATTTATATATTTTATGTGATTAAATAAACACTTTAACTTTTAATTAATAAAATTTTACGGGTTTTTATTTAAATCTAGTTTAAGATGTTTTGGCTGATTCTTTTTTTGTACTACTTCTTTTAAAATACCGAATTAATATTATATTTATTTATTTATAATAAAAAATATTTAATTATTTATTTTATAGAGTGTATTCTAGAATAATTTTTAAGAAAAAAATAAAACCGACTTCAAAAAAATTAAATACAACAAATAAAATACACTAAAAGGTATAAAATCATTATTATCTTATTTAGTTACAACTAAACGACGAAATATTAACATGAAATAACTTTTTGAAGTCGGTGCCAAACATATAACTTTAATGAATCGCACTCGACGGATCTTATTTAGTACGTTTGGCGGGTACGCTCTCTTATAGGTATAGTTTGTTTGGCACCGACTTCAAAAAGTAATTTCATGTTAATATTTTGTCGTTTAGTTGTAACTAAATAAGATAATAATTATTTTATACCTTTTAGTGTATTTTATTTGTTGAATTTAATTTTTATTTTGAAGTTGGTTTTATTTGTTTTTAAATTATTTATATTTTTCTCTTTTTTGTGATGTTATTAATAGTGATCATATCATCAGAACTTGACCAAATTAATATGACACCATCCCTTAGATACCCCCTTTCCAATAAAAAAAGAATCATCGAAATCGGTTCATAAACAAAGAAGTTAGGCCTAAACAAACCTAACAAAAAGGTCTAATACCAATGAAAAAAAACGGGACCAATCGGAAGCTAGACTAAACCCAATGCAATTTTTTTCAAAATCGGTTCACAATTGTCGGAGATATGAGGTAACATAGACAAAAAAAAAAAAAAAAAAAAAAATTCAGTCGAATAGAGAACCTCCTCCTTTTTTGAAGTCGGTTAATAAAAAATACTGTTTTCATTTGGATTCTTATCAAAGTCCTTACGCATTCGACTCGGATGCTTTATCTTTTTAGGTATGTAATAACTTATAACAAAATTTTAATAGGAGAGTACTTTCTTTCCAGAAATATGTCTGGTGACCTTTTAGCAGTGGCGGATCTAGGAATTTTTTTAAAGTAGCAAAATTCTTTTATCTTTTTTTTCCTTTAAATTTGAATTTTTTGAAAATTGTTCTCATCAAGCATTGCGTCATATAAACTTTCAAGACAAATTCCTAGCCGCAGTAGTTCGTATACACTCAGAAATAATATTCAGATATTTCTAATTACAAAAACAAAAATTGGTGCAATACTTTGATCGCCCGGCAAGCTCAGTTTGCTGGCGCCATGCAGACACACGCATTGTAGTTTTATCCCACCGTCTTTGATTTATTCAATAATAATAAAATTCTTTAAAGTAATGTTGTTATTACAAAAGCTCCTTGAAAACAACTTGCTCTGACGTCACGCTTTCCATCTTCAATTTTATCTTCAAAACAAAAATAAAGCGAGTTTTAACCTGGCATCAGCAACGCACTACGATCCTACGATTAATTTAATTTATTAGCAAATTGTTTACAAAAATTTTATTACTTTTTCACTTTTCATTTAAGTAAGTACATACTCATAATTTTATTTATAAAATCTATTTTTATTCAATCTCTTTTAAAAACAAACCACTAGCTGATGTCATGATTTCCCATCGTCAATTTTATCCAAATTTTATTCAAAGCCTGGATGGATGACACATATTTTTTACTATTTTTCAACGTATTGATTTTAAAATTAATTTTTTTTCTTCAATTGTTATTTACTATTTATTTTCCCTTTGATTTAATATAAAGTGTTTTGGAAAATGCTTTGTAAAATGTATCAGTCGTCGCGTCCATAATAAATATTTTTGTATCAGGAATCGCATGGAACTGGACTAATTAATCAAAAACACAGAGCTCTTATTAAATGGGCCAGACGTTTCGTCGTATTTTGACTTCTCAGTGTTTTGTCGAATAGTGAAATTGTTTTTCGACAAAGAGTGATTTAATGGGCCTCTGAAGAAGTCAAAATAAATTGACAAAACATCTGCCCTATTTAATAAGAGCTCTGTGTTTTTGATTATTTAGTCCAGTTCCCTGCGATTCCTGATACAAAAACCTTTTTAAACTCTTTCTTTTCTATATTTTAAATTTAATTTTCAATTTTTTAATATAATTTGAAATAATACTCTAGATTGAAGCTTTTATTTTTGTAATTGAATATTTTAAAGATTAAATTTTTATTAAAATCACCCATATATCACCCACAATCTATATAGGGACAATATAGTTACTATATAGTTTGAAACATTGTGCTACTAGGGTTGGGATTTAGTGTTCATATTTGAGAACGATTCCACAATAAGCAGATCAAAATGTGGTAGTTATATTGTTCTATTTGTTGTGTGATTAATAAATAACTATAGGTACTTAATTATGTGTGATTTTAAGCATTAGACCTAATATATTTTCGAATTAGTGCGTTTAGACGCAATTAAATCCATTTGTGATAGGACTATCTAGATAGGGTTTCTTTTTTTCAGTAGTCCCTTGAAAATTACTATGTATTTCAAAAGATTCATTTAAATTTATTTTTATTTATTTGCATCAAACATATCTCTTTAGTTTAAATTTAAATTTTTATTGAAATCACCCGTAATTGGGATTTAGTGTTCATATTTGAGAACGATCGTACAATAAGTAGATCAAAACGTCGTAGTTATATTGTGCTATTTGTTGTGTGATTAATAAATAGTTATCATTTATTATGTGTGATTATAAGCATTAGACCTAATATCTTTTCGAATTAGTGCATTTAGACGCATTAAACCCATTTTCACGTGGTATATTTTAGCCGAGGGGTGAATGGCGATTGAAATTAGGTGTACACGTAATTGGAATTATGTGGAATTATTTTGGAATTCATCAGATAATGCCCCTTCATCTATTGTCTTCTACTTGGAAATGAAAGTGGAAGTGGAAGTAGGTATACACGATATTAGGTCGCGGTTCACCCCTCGATTTTAGTATATTTGTATATAAATATGCTCATCTATCTGTTAACAATTCTGTTTTTTCTTTGTATCTGCTCTACGAGGTATCTACTCTGAGACCATTATTCAATAATAAAATAATAAATGTTTATTTTTGAATTTTTTAATAAAAACAAATTTTATTTAAATATAAAAGAATTATTTCTCCTAGTATTACATTAACATTATATAAATATACTAAAGTCCATAGCATCCATATTATTTAATTATTCAAGTATGTTGACAGGTATTTGGACAGAAAAGTAGCAAATCAAAAAATTCTCATTGATTTACGCGACGTTTCGCCAATTTTATTTTGGCTTCATCAGGCGTCTAAAAAACACAAAAAACAGAGTTTCAGAGAAATTACAAAAGTTACATAATTTTTTCCCTCTTTTTTCTTTTCTGACTAAATCAACAAATGATATTACACCCAACATACCTCAATGATTATAATTAATTTTGAGATGTAATAGATATGCATATATTTCTGTATTAACTCATTTGTATTTGATTCCTTTTATGGCCCGAATAATTAATTTATATAAAAGAAAGATTCAAATTACAGGATTTTATAACATTTACTTAAATAATATAATAATCCTATAATTTGAATCTTTCTTTTATATAAATTAAATAATTGTTCGGGCCATATTACAATTGAGTTATACAGAAATACTATATGTGCATATGTATTATATCTCAAAATTAATTATAATCATTGAGGTATGTTGCGTGTAATAATATCGTTGATTTAGTCAGAAAAGAAAGAAATGATGAACTTTTGTAATTTCTCTGTTTTTTGTGTTTTTTAGACGCCTGATGCAACCAAAATAAAATTGGCGAAACGTCGCGTAAATCAATTTTTTTTTATTTGCTACTTTCTTGTTCAAATACCTGCCAACATACTCGATTAATTATATAAATATTTCATTGCATACTTAAACATTTTTGCTGCATGAATGTTGCATATTTTAGGGGTTTTTACTGCGGATAAAACTCGGTTTTCTGTCTATGATAGCTGTCTAGTGCACACACACCAGTTTATTATTTTTCACTTTTTATTTATTTTCAATTTACGTTAATTTTTTTATTTTCAATTTATTATTTGTTCCCGTATCGAGGGGGAGGAGCCTCTCTGTTTCCTATTGATTCAATTTCCTGTCCCCCTTGTCCCCCCCTGCCCCTTGCTCCGGGGCTTCTTAATCCGAAATAAATCGAACATTTCGAACGTACAATTAGGCTCTATTGAAAGTGACGTATGGCCAGCTATTGACATGAGAACAAGAATCAATGCGGGAGCTCAAAAAGCCCTTATTTTTTTACCCACCCGCACAATAAGCGAATAAGCACAAGCAGCCTACCCCATAATAGATTCTAGTTTGTCTCATGACAATTTGTAGTTGACCCCCCCCCTCTCTGAAAGGGTATTTCATTTCACCAAAATAGACCGTATCCACAAAATTAGAAGAAAAATTGGTTGTATTGTAACAGAAACGTGACGAAACACAAGACACGGGGACTTAAAAAATAATAATAAAAAAATCATCTTTTATTTTGTTGGCAGGTTTCGGTTCTCTGCATGGCTCCACTCATTATACGTTCTGACTTGGATTTTTATTTCCTGGCTGTTTTTTTATTCTTTCAAAATCCCCGACAAACAAACATACTTTTCGGGGCTATTATATTTTTTAAAACCCTAGAATATATATTTTATTTTACTGTCTGGCATTTTTATTTTTAGCCATTTTCATTTCTTTTTTTTTTTAAATATATATTAAAGATCAGGCACACACACCTCGAGTAATAACTTAGATTTATATCTTTCTTTTACTAGATAGAGTCGGAGTTTGGGAGGAGGATTCTTTCGTCTTTCGGTTCCAAAGGCAGCAGCAGAAAATAAACGAAAATTATTATTCTCAATATATTTTGTTTGTTCAATTTTCCCAGGAATTTGCTTAAAAGAATCTTTAAGAAGGAATTTTTCAACTTTATGAAATATTCCTAAAAACTCTCTCCTTACTAATGAATTACTAACCACTTTAAAGAGAAATCAGTGATGTTGTCCTCTGCTTGATGCATATATATATAATAAATAATAATAATAAATAATAAATAAATCTTTATTCCTCGACCTGCTTAGAGACACAAGTCCTCGGTGGCTAGGTCCTCCAAACATCAATACAATCTAGCTACAATACATTAATAAACATCAATTCAAATTAATTACAACAATTTAACAAATAATAAACAAGTAAAAAAAAGAAAAATGGAAATGTATGCTCATTAACAAATAACATGACCATAGATTTCCATCAAAAGACAAAAAGTAATTTAAAACTTCCGCGCAAAAACCCGATACCAGGAGCAAGCGACGCATTAGCCATCCCGGCATTTGCCATAAGTTGTTAAGGAAACCTGGTCAAAACCTTAACAAGGATGGTATGACCTTTCTCTACCTCACCTAATCTCTGCTTGTGAGAACTAAATAAAATTTTGCACAACTCTAGGACATTAGGACTTGACAAAATTTATAATTGATTTAATCATAGGGGGCAGAGGACTATAATCCCAAGTAGTAACAGACAGACTGTTCCACAAATCAATGCCAGATCCTACAAATGAATGTAAACCGATATTTTTCAAGAATCTTGGCTTACGAATCTTTTTTCTATGATCAGCTCTACCTAAATAATTTGGTTCCTGAAATCTATTCGTTATTTCCTCCCAACTCCTAAAACCCTTATAGGCTTTGAAAATCACTTTCAATTTAGCCCATTCCCTTCTCTCCAATAAACTAGACCATCCTAATTCATTAATCATTGAAGTGACACTACTAAACCTATCAAATTTACCAAAAACAAATCTAGCCGCCCTCCTTTGTACCATATCAATTTTTCTCTCTAATCGTTGTGGATGTTTGTCCCAAACCACAGAACAATACTCTAAATTAGGTCTTACATAAGTTAAATAAACTTTTGACTTAACTTCTCTAGATGTACCCTTCAAAATTCTACCAAACATCCCCAATTTCCTATAAGCCTTATTGACTATATAACTAATATGCATATCCCACTTTAAATTTGCCTGAATATGTATGCCTAAATATTTATAAAATTTAGATTCATTGATAATATTTCCACCAATGTAATAATTTTGAGGACTAACCAGATTTCTAGTACTAACTACTACTATATATATGAAAAAAATTATGGATCTCTTTTTATTGTAAAAAATAAATATAAATCTTATATATATATATATATATATATATATATATATATATATATATATATATATATAAAACAATCTCGTTTCGTTTATTAAAATACCAAACATTTCGGGAGAATTTCCACTTCATCAATGGCATTTTAAAAAATTCAAAAAAAAAATTGTTTTAATTATAAATTATAAAGCAACTAGGTATAAACAAATAAATATTTTGAAAATAGACAATGATACAAATTGTCCTGGTGATGAAATTACTTTTAATATATGTATAAATGGTAGACATTTAAACATTTACTGAAATATAATTTACCTTAAAAGTTGGTTTGAGATTAATTTAAGTGTTACCTTAGCTTAATTTTGGTTGGTGAAATCGGGTGTAAATCTCACAAATTTAAAATCAAACATGAAATTAATATTTAAATATTTATTATACGATTGAATTCTTAGGAGGATGATTTTAATCTCGGTTTTAAATTTTTAGAAATTTCATTTAGTTGATCATAAATATGCCTACAAGTTTATTTCGCATATTTAGTCGCTCTATATCACTAAATAATCCCTAGAAGTTAGACAATTTCATATTAAATAAAAATCAATAAATTTTTCTATGGCCTCCTATAGAGTGTTAATTATGTGAGTTTGGAGTGATTACCTATATATTTCTGAAGCTTAATTTTTTCTTTAAATAATTTTACTACTCAAGTTAGGGGCTGTCTATAAATTACATCTTTTTGGTGTATCTCCTTCTCTCATCAATATCATCACACAATAAGCTGACGTGTTCTGATGTGGCCATCCACTTGACTTTACCATACAACCTGGCCCCTCACTTATATTTAATATTTAATAAAATTATTTATAATCATGTAGGGGGAGGGTTAGTTTTTGCATTTTTAGACTCCTGGGACCCACTGATTATGTATACCAAATTTGGTTCAGTTTGGTAAATGACAAAGATTTTCATTTTTTGACCCTCCACCCCCCTCCCCATTTCGGGCGGTTAGTTTTTGCATTTTAAGACTTCTGGGGACCCACTGATTATGTATACAAAATTTGGTTGAGTTTGGTAAATGGCCAAGATTTTCATTTTTTGACCTTCCACCCCCCCCACTTTGGGCAGTTAGATTTTGCATTTTTAGACTTCTGGGGGTCCACTGATTATGTATACAAAATTTGGTTGATTTTGCTCAAACGACCTAGATTTTTAATTTTTAACCCCCTCAACCCCTCTTAATTTTGGGTCGATATGCACCAAAATCTAATCAGCTCTTAATCTCAATGGACCAAAACTACGTGTGAAATTTGGTTTCGATATTCATACTAGTTTTTGAGCAAGCTCGTCCACAAAAATGGTAACGCACAGACTAACTAACAGACATTTTGACAAAACAATTATTATCTCAAAAAATATCATTTTTTCGATGTTCACTTATCAGAACTTTTTTGTAGACCAAAATGCCATGGTTTTGCTCAATTTTTTTGATCGAAATAGTTTCAGCCGTTTTTTAGATATTTTGAAAAAAATAATGAAAAAAACCACTTTTTTCATGCACGATTACAATACTTGACCATACCCTGTATGGTAAAATAATAAGGAGAAAGGGGCATCTCAGATTTGTGACAAAATATGACAGGGGAGCCCGGGAATCTTAAAAATTGTGATATCACAAAAGTAAAATTAAAAATTTTCAAATATATTTTTCAGATTTCAGGTTATTATTATTCCAACCTTAAAATGTTGGTGAAATAAATCTAGATAAAAAATTAGAACCAAGCAAATTTTAGAAAAAAACACTTACATTTTTTGTGATAGTGTGACGTCACAATACAGGGGGCTCAATGAAAATGCGAAAGAATTAGTCAAAGAGGGGGGGGGGTCTAAAAATCTTTAAATTCTTGTGACGTAATTTATGGACGGCCACTTATGTCAAGTGAAGAGAAATTCTGAAAATTTTAAAAATTTCAGTTTTTTTTTTTTAATTTATAATTTTTTTTGAACAAAATGTTTTTATTTCCAAATTAAAATTTACATTATTATTTTTTTATTTTACAATTATTTGATCATCGAGCAGTATTTATAATTAAAACAGTTTATTTAAATCTAAAGTGTCCATTATATTTATGTTGTTTAATGCTCAACAAACTGTTTTGTTAATAATGATAGTTGTCAAAAACAGCGGAGATAGAGGGCAGATGGGGTCGGCAACAAAAGTGACCATGGGCGTTCCGTCTAATATCTCGAAATATCCATTAAATGAAAAAAAATTCGAATAGGAATTTCAAATTGTAGAGGGGTAAATACATATTTCAAATTCCTTCGTGGAAACACTTTCCACAATATCTACAATTTGTATGTATATATGCTCAGCAGGTTTGTCTCGCCACCCCTATTTATTATCTTAGAATTACAGATTTTATTTGACAAGCTTGGAAACATGTAATTTAAAGTTTGTTTTTTTTCCATCCAAAACTACCCTTTTATTTTAGACCTGCTAAAAACCGATTAAAATGATATTTAATTTTGAATAGGTTTTCATTTTTTTTGTTTTTTAATGGGACGTTTTCAAGTATATTATCCCTTTCTCTTCGGACTGTTAGCTTTTTTTAAATGAGAATGAAGGAAAAAGTTAAAACTTTTTTAAGATTCGGTAGGCTCATTAGTTAGAGCCGACTCTAATAATAAAATTAAATAAATACTAATATTTTATAAATCAACTAGCTGACGCCCGGGCCTTCAGCCCGGCGTTCACACTACCTGGCGGGGAGCGTCTCGTTTTATGGTTAAAATTTATATAGGTAATAGCTGACCCGACCAGGCGTTGCTGTGACTAACTCTTATGCTTCACGCCTAAACCATTGGACGTATCGAAACTATATTTGCAACATATGTCCGTTTGGTGCTCCAATTGGTATATCTAAATTTTGGGCCAGGTTTATAATTATTGTTCCCTTAACCAAAAATAATATTGACAGTTGAAAGATTTCCAAAAAGCTATTATCGGCCATCTTGTTCGTTTGCTTTTACCCCCAGAGAGGCGCTGGCGTTGTTTCCTCGAAAAAAATATTTTTTACATTCCACAGGTGTGATATCTATAAAAACACTATATATAAAAACACTCGTGTATTTAAATGGAATGTTGTGGGAAAATTTCAAAGAAATCGTTGAAGAACTTTCGGAGATCCTTCAAAGTATCACTTAAGCGTAACAGTACATTTTTATTTATATAGATATAGAAATGTTTATTAAAAACCCGAGGGAGGGATTGAAAATATACCAATCGACTTGAATGGGGAATAATGGAATTGAAATAATTATCGGAAAAGAGGTTTTTTTATCTAATTAGATTTTTCCTCTTATTAAAAACAAGGACTAAAGATGAATAAGGACACTCGATGGTGGAGAAGTAATCTCCGGAATCGAAGCAATAAATACAATGTATACATTAATTAATGTAAAATAATTGGTTTAATAAATTTATAAATTTTATTAAAAACCCACCTGTATGGTAATGTAAAAATATAAATTATAAGAATAATTAAATTGAAAGAGAAGCCTGATGAAGCCAGAATAAAACTGGCGAAACGTCGCAAAAATCAATGACAATTTTTTGATTTACACCTTCCTGTCCAAATACCTGGAAACGTACTTAATTAATTAAATTGAAAGTTTCTTTTTGCCGAGAGAGTAGCAGAATTTTTATAAATTGAATGAGACAATATAAGAGTGTCTTCTGCTGGAATTATAAATTTGTAATTTATTTATAACGAGACTAAACATACATTAATTCCTGTGAATCCATTGTAATAGACTGATAGAAGAGGGCAAAGCCCTCGAAACTATAGTCTCGTTATGAATAAATTAAAAATGTATAATTTCAACAGAAGACACACTCTTTTATTGTCTCCTTCAATTTATAGGAATAATAGTAGCTTGTAACTATAACTTATAGGTACAGAGCCCTCCGGCTCTCACTTTTGGGCGAATTATATTCCCTAAAATAACTAATTAAACTTTCAATTAGTATTACTAGTTTTTTCGTCCCAAAGGCGGATTGTCGAAATTTATTCAAAAACATTTATTTTTTTTTTAGTCTCATTAAAGTTCGTTTTAGTGCCAAAATGTCTGTTTTTTCTAAACGAAGAATTCTTTAGATTTTGATATTTCTAGCATGATATCAACGAGTGAAATAAATCAGAAGTTTTTTTTTTTTTTTTTTTTTTTTTTTTGGCTTTTCGGCCTTTCTAACCATAAGCCAATTTACGATACTATATATTTTTTTAAATTTTGCATACTACCGTGGGGTCAGATTTTAGCCGAATGCCTCGAGTCGGATTCGAACCCGGGTCCCCTTGGTTAGCAGGATGATACGCTACCGACTAGCCTATCTGACCCCCTAAATCAGAAGTTAAACATTTATTTATACTGTCTTTTTTCAAGTGTTGTTGAAATTTGGCTTAGAAGTAATTAATTCGTTTAATCTTTGTCGCAAGTTTCAGATTGCTGGCTCAAACTAGCATTTGCTGACAAAAACGATTCCTAAATCACTATAATTCGTAAAGAGCGTACCGAATCTTGAACAACTTTTCACTTTTTTTCTCCAATTTGAAGTTTAAACCTCACGTAATGACTATATATAATTGAACTCTTTTTTTATCGGGTATAAAAAACGAAAGACCATTTGTTCCACCTATAATTTACCTACCATTGAGTTAAATAAATAAATAAATATATAAAAGTATATGAATTCATTTAATTACGCCTTGTTAATGATGATAAAGTAGTTTAAAAATAAAGTAAAAAAAATACGAATATATATATACACCTATAAAATATATTTTGATAAAATTCAAGGCTGAATACTTAATATGTGGTAAATATCGCGTGATTGCCATTAATACATTCATGACTGCCAAAAAATACAGTTGAGAAATCTGTCTAGCAAATTAATAGAGGAAATTAGAGGAGAGAAGAAAGAAAACTTTTATATATTATACATATTTCATGAATTATTTAAAATATTATTTTATTATTATTGTGAATAATTTAGAAATTATTTCGATATCCTATTTAATGTGATGAAATTGGATACAAGAATTTTCTTTGTTTTTAAATTTGTTTGTTATTGTCAATTAAATTTATTTTGAAGGCTAGTCTTTGAAATGCAAGGTAATAAAAGATTGATGTAATTTGAGAAATGGAGAAAAATGAAAATTTGAGAGAAAATTTTAGTCTTTTTATTAACCGACTTCAAAAAAGGAGGAGGTTCTCTATTCGATTGAATTTTTTTTTTTTTTTTTTTGTGCCTATGTTACCTCATATCTCCGCCAATTGTCAACCGATTTTGAAAATTTTTTTTGCATTGGGTCCAGTCTAGCTTCCGATTGGTCCCATTTTTTTTCGATTTTTTTCCATAGGTATTAGACCTTTTTTATTAGGTTTGTTTAGACCTAACCTCTTTGTTTATGAACCGATTTCGATGGTTCTTTTTTTATCCGAAAGGGGTGTCTTAGGGATGGTGTCATATTAATTTGGTCAAGTTCTGATGATATAATCACTATTAATAACATCACTAAAAAGAGAAAAATAAAAATTTTTAAGAAAAAATAAAAACCGACTTCAAAAAATTAAATGCAACAAATATAAAAATACACTAAAAGGTATAAAATAATTATTATCTTATTTACTTACAACTAAACGACGAAATATTAACACGAAATTACTTTTTGAAGTTGGTGCCAAACATATACCTTTTATGAATCGCACTCGACGGATCTTACTTAGTACGTTTGGCGGGTACGCTCGCTTATAGGTATAGTTTGTTTGGCACCGACTTTAAAAAGTAATTTCGTGTTAATATTTCGTCGTTTAGTTGTAAGTAAATAAGATAATAATTATTTTATACCTTTTAGTGTATTTTTATATTTGTTGCATTTAATTTTTTGAAGTCGGTTTTTATTTTTTTCTTAAAAATTTTTATTAGTTTTAATAAGCGCGCTCAGATGGAACTGAAGCAAACCGAAACGCTACGGCTCCGTTTTGTGAAATTTTTGAAGATATTCCTTCAATTTGTGTAATTAAACAATAGAAAAGTACAAAAAACATTTGGTATTTTTATTACTTTACCATACAGGGTATGGTTAAGTATTGTAATCGTGCATGAAAAAAGTGTTTTTTTTTGCTTCTTTTTTTTGAAATATCTCAAAAACGGCTGAAATTATTTTGATTAAAAAAATTGAGCGGAACCATGGAATTTCCTTCTACAAAAAAGCCTTAATAAGTGAACATCGAAAAAATTATATTTTTCGAGATAATAATTGTTTTGTCAAAATGTCTGTTATTCTGTTAGTACGTGCGTTACCAAATTTTTGTGGACGAGCTAGTTCAAAAACTAGTATGAATATCAAAGCCAAATTTCACACGTAGTTTTGGTGCATTGAGATTAAGAGCTGATTAGATTTTGGTGCATATCTACCCAAAATTAAGGGAGGGGGGGTAAAAATTAAAAATCTAGTCCTTTTGAGCAAACTCAAATAACCCCTACATGGTTATAAATAATTTAATTAAATATTAAATATAAGTGAAGGGCCAAGTTGTATGGAACATGTCAGTTTATTTTTATAATAATTTAAATTAATATTTGTATATTGGACGGAAATACTTTTCGATTCGGCTGGGGTTCCAGCTGGTGAAATTATGAGACCTGGTCCTAATAAAATATACATAATCCAAAAAGGTCTGAAAAGTTGTAATTCAGAAATTTCTTGTTAAGGAGTTTTTAAGTGAGAAGGGGGATCAAAAAAAGTCAAAATTCCAAGATGGACTCTCTCGAATAATATAAATTCAAATTTGAAAAAAATAGAAACCAATGGGGACGTTAATCAGTTACTTTTAAGAAAGTAAATACTTATTAAGTACATGTTTCTTTTTTTCCTATGTATTCATTTAATAAATAAATTGATTCTTTGGGTTATTTGAGCTAAAAACTTAAAATTTGGCTTGGAGGTTATTTTTAGGATGGATGCTCTTGTGGAGAAAATACTTTTAAATTTTAAAAGGTAGAAAAAGAAAAAAAAATTATCACTATTTCTTCGAAACTATTGGGGCTAGAAACTTTAAATTTTGTATGGAGGTTGTTTTGTAAATGCTTGCTAAGAATATTATTTTTAAAAATTCAAATTTGAAAGGGGTGAAACAAGGGAAGGCCACTAAAATCACCCTTTCATCCGTTTCCTTCGGGATTTTTCCGAAACTACTGAGGCTAGATAGCTGAAATTTAGAATGAAGGATACTTTTAAGAAGGAGATGCTTACTGAGCAAGTTTTTTTAAAACTTCCAATTTATAAAGGATAAATCAAAGAAAAAATCTTATTATATTAAACGAGCAATTCTAGTATATATATATATATATATATACATATATATATATATGTATATATATATATATAAAATCGGTTTCTCGAATCAGGCTCTAACGATTTGAATGAAATTCACGGGTTAGGGGGTTTTGTGTTGACGATTCGTTCTGTCACGGTCTCATCTTCGGTTAAGTTGTTTTTGATGGGCTTTTTGTTAATTGAAATAATTATTCACAGGTGGTTGTTTGAATAAAAATTCAAAATTATATTTTTTTTAAAATTTTCTTTTAATAAAATTAATTGGTTTTTCAATTTTAAATTCCACTAATAGATAATTACAATTATTATTATATATTAGAATTTGCCAATTTAATTAATTAAATATATTATTTCGGTGTTCCAGGTACTTTTATTTTAAGTTATCTGATTTTTCTGGAACTATTAGGGCTAGGAACTTCAAATTTTGTAAGGAGGTTAGTTTTTGCTGCGGGAGTCCAGGGTGCGACCTCTTGGTCAGCATGGGTTCCGCTAAAAGCGGACTTCGCAGCTAGCTATTGATATATTAGCAATTTTTTTTTATTTTAAATAAATTAACAAAATTATCCCTAAATTCTTTTATTTTGGCTAGAAGTGTCTCATAAGTCGGCGTAACGGAGCTTATTTTTATATAAGAAAGCTAGAGGGTACAACACCTCTAAGTTAACACTAATTCTTGTATCCTTAACAAAAAAAAAATGAATTATTTATTTGTACACTTAATATTTCACTAAAACAAGGGGAAGCGTACAGTTTTAATTAATTAAGGTGGTGCAAGACTCGATATCTTAACGAAAATTTTCTTAATATATTTATATTCAAAAGTTCCCTTGTTGTTATTCAATTAGTTCATAGTTACTTAACTTTTTTCCTAGTAGGGTTCATCGTAATTAGCATATTTTGAAAAAAATATAATCAAAGATTACCATCAAAATTCAGTTAAATTGTAATTATAAAAAAAAAAACCAACTGCTCTTAGCCGAAGCTTAACGAACCCCATATGATGAATTCATTAAAATTAAAAATAAAAAAAAACATACCTACCCTTATTTTTATTATGATAATTTTAAATTATTATGTATAATATATATCATCAAGATAGCCAGCCAGCTTGCTCGCACAGAGAAAATGTTAAATGTTTTGTTGGATTAATTATGACGGCGTTTCGGTAAAATTTATGGAATAAAATAAAATTAAGCCACGCATTTCTAATTCTATCGAGTGGATTTTAAGGGTTGGTTGTCCTTGCCTTCGGTTGGATCTCGAGGGGGAAAAAGCCCCGTTATAATAGGATACAAAAAAAATATATATTAGATATAAAAAAAATTCAAAGAGGCACAAAAAAAGCATCTAAAAAAAAGAGGCTGTCCGATAAAGAAGAAAAAGAAGGATCGAAATAGCAAGTGTCGGGAGGGCTTTTATATTATACCACATATGATGGTCCTCTCCGATTAAATCCTTATGAATTTGCGTTGGACATCCTGTCTGTCGATTTATCATTCATTCACGCAGTCACAAGCAGAGGGGGCGAGCTTTTAGAAAAAGATCCTGGGGTGTTGATTAGGCCATCAGTTTTACCCCATATTGCAGGTAAAATAAAGGATTAGAATTGAAGCGAAAATCTACAAAGTACAGGGTGGGGTAAAAAGATCTACCTCATTTTGAAGAGGTATAAAAAATGAAAAAAATTAACTAGAAAAAAACTGAATATATTTTTGAAAAGAACATAAAATATTTTTTTTTAATGTGCTTTAAACATTATATCAGATGAAAAAAGGGGTGGGGGTCAAAAATGAAAATTCTAGTCCTTTCGACCAAACTATGTATACAAAATTTGGTTATTTTTTGAATTTCTAGCCTTCTAGGGGTTCACAGAATATGTATAAAAAATTTGGTTGAGTTTGGTCAAAATGGATAAAATTTTCATTTTTGACCGTCTGCCGTCATTTCGGGTGGTTAGGTTTTGCATTTCTAGCCTTCTGGGGGTTCACAGAATATGTATACAAAATTTGGTTGAGTTTGTTTGAAAGGGCTAGAATTTTCTATGTGTAAAAAATAATGGGTACCTACTAGTTTACAAGATTGTAGGAAATTGGATGAATAAATTAATCACAGAGTTTTGTATTAAATAAGACGTCCGTTTCGTCACATTATTTGTGACTTCTTCAATTAAAACAATTATAAAGTTAATAATAATTCCTATAAAACAATTAGATTCAAATTATTTTAGGTTAACGTTACCTTATTTCTTAATTCGAATTGTCCACAGTGGCGTAGACAGAAAATTTTCATGGGGGGGGGGGAGGGTCAATCCTCAAAGAAAAATATTTAATGGGAATTTTTTTTATTAAAACAAATAGGTACTTCAAGAAATTAAAAAAAGAACATAATTCTTGATTAAACAAATTAGAACAGTTAAACCATATAGGGGAGGGGGTTCAGCTTACATCGGTAAAATATTTTTTTTAGGATTGTTTAGGTATGGTGTGAGTATACCAAATCTAAGTTTGCGACCTCGAAAGTATGTGGGGGACAATTTTTGGTGGCCGAAAAACCTCGAAATTTTCAGACTTTTTCCAGTTTTTCGCTTATAACTCGAAAACGGTCCGCATTTTGTAAATAACCGACCTATCGAAAATTATCAATAAAGTGATCCAAGTAAACTATCAAGTCAACAAAATCTTCTTTCTAAAGAATGAGATAGAAATCAAGTTTCTAGGATGAGTGGTTTTCATTTTAGGAAGGAAAAACTGTGATTTTTTTTTCAATACTTCAACTTCATTGAGGCACGAGGTTACTATTATCCAATTAAGATGAAACTTTATTTCAATTGTAGCAAATTTAATCTAGTTAAAAAATGTATAGAGTGGACTTTGTCGAAAACGTGCTTCTTCATGGTCAAAATGGGAAAAAATCGAAAAAAGTGTGAATTTTGGGGATATTCAAAAGTGATCCGGAGGGCTGTTTTTGGATCACTTTAAAAAATCGAACTACTTTTGCATTTTTTTTAATCGCTGCAAATTTTGTCGTCTTTAATTTACTATAGGACGGTTATTTACAAAATATTGACCGTTTTCGAAAAACTGGAAAAATTCATAAAATTTAGGCCACGTTGTTCTCCACACTTTCGAGGTCTGCAAAACTTGGATTTGGCATACCCACACCATACCAAACGATCCTAGAACATAAATATTAATGTAAACTGAACCACTTTTTGGATCCTTTATATACTGCGCTATATAAAAAATATTTGATTACGGTTAGTTTGGCATAAGAAACGGTTTGTCCTTGCCGTTCATGAGACCTTACCTTGAGGAACTTAATTGCACTAGATACGCCCTTAGAAGTAATTCATAACAAACTTAAATATAACTTGATAGAGTTTTTTTTTAGGAGACGGACTGGTATAAATATGCAATTGGATGTTGATGAAAGCAGTCCACGGTGGTTGTAAAAAATAAGACTATAGAGGTTTTATTATTTTACATTTATTTGTTAGAAACCGACGTTTCGGAGATTTATTCTCTCCTTCTTCAGGGTCTATATAATTGAGGGGCATTGTCTAAGGAGACAGGAGGTAATTATGATTTGAACTACTTTCATTGACTTTTTGTTACCCTGAAGAAGGAGAGAATAAATCTCCGAAACGTCAGTTTAACAAATAAATGTAAAATAATAAAACCTCTATAGTCTTATTTTTTTACAACCACCGTGGACTGCTTTCATCAACATCCAATTGCTTAAATATAACATAGATTGTTCATTTATTGTCTATATTATAAATACATCCTCGCCTTAAAATCTCAATAAATTCATTTTTAGAGAGTCTGACGTTGGTGCGAGATGAAACATATTTTAATAAAAGAAAATTAAAAATATTTTTTTTGGAAAATTATCATTTACTTGAAAGTAATGGAAGGCAGCCCAGAGGTAGTGAGGAAAGAAAAAATTAACACATATAAAATAAGGTGTAATTTATTGAATCCTTCCTCCTTTCCTTTCAAACCGACGTTTCGGAGGATTTTCCCTCCTTCTTCAGGGTTTCAAAGGGTCAATGAATGAAACAAATAAAATGTTTCCTTCTTCTCTCCACAGTAGTGTTCAAAAACTTTCTTCATTTGTAACAAAAGGCATAGAAAGACATTTTTTTTTCCTTCTTTTCTTAATTATTATTATGTCTTTCTATGCCTTTTGTTACAAATGAAGAAAGTTTTTGAACACTACTGTGGAGAGAAGAAAGAAACATTTTATTTGTTTCATTCATTGACCCTTTGAAACCCTGAAGAAGGAGGGAAAAATCCTCCGAAACGTCGGTTTGAAAGGAAAGGAGGAAGGATTCCAATAAATTACACCTTATTTTATATGTGTTAATTTTTTCTTTCCTCACTACCTCTGGGCTGCCTTCCATTACTTTCAATTAAAATTTCTACCAGTCCGTCTCTCTCCAGAGAAAATTTCGTTGCAAAAAATTATTATTTACTATGAGTTATACACTAAGGGCCGGTTGTATGTGCAATGCAATGCAATGTCAGTGCCTGGCATCTGATTGGCTACCCCAGTCCCTCCATTTACCATCTACCCTGTGTTAGTGGTAAAAAGCATTTACTTTGCGACATACAACCGGCCCTTAGTCACTTGTTTCACGTGCGACCTAGTGAATAACTCATAGTAAATAAAAATTTTTCCAAAAAAATATTTTTAATTTTCTTTTATCAATAAAATCATTCAAAAGTTCTATAGCTAGAAAACCCGGAAACTATTCAGAATTCAGAACGAACTTTCTACTATTTTTCTTCTTAAATTATCGTCAGTATCTGAATCCAGACACATAGCAAAAAAAAAATCATGGTTGAAATTGATTTTTCTCTACGTTTCAGACATTTTTAAGGCAAAAAATAATAATTCATTCAATTTGATACTAGGTTGTAATGAAAAGTAGTCCATAAATTATTTACTTTTATTCAATTTCCGACGTTTCGGAGACAGTTGTTTCTCTCCTTCTTCGGGGTATTGAATAGTTATTGATGGATGAGTATAACTCTGTCATCAGATAACCAAGTACACTTGTGGTATAATGTTGAAAAATATTGTTATATTGTTGCTATCACTGAAAGGAGAGACAAATTCTCACCGATCAATAACTATTCAATAACCTGAAGAAGGAGAGAAAAATGTCTCCGAAACGTCGGAAATTGAATAAAAGTAAATAATTTATGGACTGCCTTTCATTATAACCTACTTATTTTATTAGAATTTTATAGCTTTTAAATAAGAATAAATTTCTTTCTATTTATTATATAACTTAATAATTAAGTTAAAGGTGTCATATTAACGTACACTTAGTGAGTAATTTGATATTTAAATATCTGAACTAAAATTGTCTCTAAATATGTTTCAAATTGTGCCTAAAGGTGCAATCTTTACATTTAAAATATTTAAATGGTTTGAGATTTTTCACTATGTTATATTTGAAGCGATTTTTTTTTCTTAAGGTTTTTTTATCATCTCCTTTTATAAATTGATAAGCAGCCTGAGCGAGGCCGTGGAACGCGTGCCAAGATTCAGGCCAGCTGGCATCTGGCAGGTAGCCTTCCTTTTTCCCTCTGCAGCTGGTGCACCTGCAGCAGGGTGGCCCGAAACTCCCGGGACGGGCCGGGCGTTTTTAATGAGCCTCGCGTGGGCAGCCGGGCGCGTGCCCTCTCAAAAAAACAACCACCGTCTGATTGATCACAATTAGGGGCCCTAAGAGATTCATTAAAATTACACACAAGTTTGATTATATTCTAAAAAACTTATCAGTTAATAAGGTATTTGATGAATATTTCTTTCAAAAAATAAATAAATAAATAATTTAAAAGCTTTTAGTAATGGAGAGTGGTAATTACCATATTCCAATAAAATAGTCATTTCGATATAATTCTATGATTTATATTGCTTCTTTAATTTTTTACAAATTCTTACATTCGACTTTAATGTATTGATGGTTGATATTAAATGTGTGGTAAACGAAAATCGTATGATGTGCACAATTCAACCTGAATTTATTTTATTATTGAGACTTAGCTTATTAATGTGAACAAGGGATTAAAAAATAATCTTCTTTTGCAGTATATCTCAACCGGCATTCGTTTATCACTATGACTTCTAAAGATTGTCCGTCTTTTTTTAATGATATTGATGTGAGAAGGAGATACACTAGAAGGTGCATCCCCGTATGGGATGGCCCCTCCATCGTGAAAAGAGCAGAGTAGAAGGAAAGAAGCCGGGATCACAAGCCAAATCTCAGAAAGTTAGATACAATCCAATTTACTAAGTTTTTTTAAGGGCTTCGAGCAGTGGTAAATTCTCCCTGCGATAAATTAGGTTAAATTTATCTCCCACTTAAGTCTTCCCAGCAACATATATCATTCAGACTTTCAAGACCCGCATTCACAGATATCTTCAGCTCAGACCCATATCCTGAAATATCTTCTTTTCACGATACATATGGGTCCACCGCGGACTACAGAGGTTGTGCGTTTTTGGTGCAACTTCATCGTGTACAAATATCATTATAAAAAAAGAAATGTTAGAGCTATGTCTTATTGATGGGGTTTCCTTTTTCAGCATGTATAGGGTGATTTTTTCACTGTTTGTGCTTGTCAAAATTATTTATCATAGCTTTGAACTATAGTTGTGGGAGAAATCATCCTAATACTAGGGTTAGAGTTGACCTACTAATGATTTTAGATATAATAAACTATCAAAAATTTATTTTTCGGCTTGAAAAATTAATTATATTGTCATGATTTTAATTTTTTTTTTTCTTATTAATTTTATTAAACCAATTATTTTACATTAATTAATGTATACATTGTATTTTTGCTTCGATTCCGGAGATCACTTCTCCACCATCGAGTGTCCTTATTCATCTTTAGTCCTTGTTTTTAATAAGAGGAAAAATCTAATTAGATAAAAAAACCTCTTTTTCCGATAATTATTTCAATTCCATTATTCCCCAATCAATTCGATTGGTTTCCATCTTTCCCCATTTTAATTTCTTAGTTTTAAAATATTTTAATAATAATATTTTCAATGAACGATCAGTGGGTTTTAAAATAAATAAATAAAATAATTAAAATCATATCATAGCTGTTTATCAAAACAATACCTTAAAACCTCAATAAAATCATTTAAAAAAATAAATGTATAATTTTTAAGTAGTTTTCAACCACAAGTTTTGAAACAAGAGATCTCAAAAATCAAATATATTTTCGCGTTGTAAATACAAAATTTCTGCCACCAGAACCAACTTTCTACTTTTTATATCTTCAATTTTTCAATGGATGTTAGTCACAGAAATAATAAATAAAATAATTTAAAATTTTATTTTTAATATCTATTGATACATTTACTAAACAGTTTCGGTCACCATATTCAGAAGTAAATTGGTCGTTAATATTTTGGAAATTGACCAATTAATCATAATATTCTCCATCCAGTAATATATTACATATTATCTTGACCCTGACTCGAAGAGAGAACTAAAGTATACCTTCAACCAGAACTCATAAGCTAACAGTCAAATTTTTTAATTTTAATCTTTAAGTAAATAAACCGCGCAAGTCAAATAATATTTTTTTTTTTAATAATTCTGACTGTTAATTTTATAAATCTAGAAATTATCTTATTATTTTTTAAAAAAGGAAAAATTAAACTAATCAACCGGCGCACAAGACTTTTAAATATCCTGTATAGGCTTTTAACTAGACATTGAAATGACGTTGCTTTCGATTCCGATAGTAGCGATCCTAGCGTAATTCTTCTGGTACTTTTTGTTGCCTATAAACGCAGGGGTTTCGAGAGAACGAAGCTCAATGCTCATGAGCTCTTAAGTTTGTCTCATTTTCTTGAGTGCTATGGTCATTATTGCTTTGTAAGGTTCCGTTTATTAAAACATAGAAAACGAATCTACATATTTTAGAGAAACTTCTAATTTATTAAAACTAGAAACTTGACTTCTGAACATTAGTTAAAAGTTTAATAATAACATTACTTACTGTAGTTTAAAATTTTTATTTCAAGAATCTTGCCCATTTACTTTAAATATAAATAAAGTCTAAATACCACTCGAAAATGGTTCGAAAAAACTTCTTGGGCCAAGAACTTGAAATTTGGTATAAAGGTTTCTTTTAAATGTTCACTAAGAGAGGTTTTTTATTAATACAAACTTTAAGGTGAGCTTTTTCACAAATGCAAAAATTCAAGAAGTCTTCGAAACTTGGAATATAAGTCATTAAAAGCTTAATAAACACACTGTTAAAATTTGAAGACGATTTACAACACCAAACATGAAATAATTGCAATTAAAAATGAAATTTTTACTTATGGTAAGGGTGGGAAAGGGTGGGAAAATGATCATTATTTTATTTTTTCATTTAAAGACTTTCACCATCTTGATGAAAAACTAATATTTGTTAGAATAATATATTTGGAGTAACATAAAAAAAAAAAATTGAAATTATTTACTTCGTAGTTTTGATAAAAAAAAAAATAAAGTAAAAAAACATATTTGGGCGATTATTTTTAGTGGAGGGGATATAAGATCAATCACTTGGAAACGATCCACTCATAAAAAAGATATAGTAGTGTGAAAAGTACAGTCACGTTAAAAAACATAACCTAAAATCTTAGCACCGTTCATATGTATAGAGAGGCTAAAACTTTTTGTGTGGATTGTCACGAAAGAACTATCTTAAAGGGATAAAACAGAAAAATATATAATCTAAAAGTACGGATTTATTTGAAGATATTTCCATTTCCCCGTAACTATTGTAGATGGAAATTTGAAATTTTTTAACCGCTTACCGGTTTTCGTAATTAAGAAATGTCATTGATTGACACTTTCACTCTAGTGGTAGTTTTATATAAGGAAATCAAATTATTTATATTTAATATTTTATTAATCTAAAGTTAGATAAAAATTCATATCTAAATTATTATACGCTGAGTTATTAAAAAACCGCTGCAAGTCGTAAAGTGAATCTTGTAAACTGTCTTGTGAGGGTTTCAGGACACCCCCCCCCCCAACCCGCTTTTTTAGCCAAAATTATTAGCTTTATATTTTTATTATTTTGGGGTGGTTGGAGGAGGAAAAAGGGGGACTGGAAACTGGAATATTTAGAAAATAAGTAAAAAAATTGCGAAAATATAACAGAGAAAAACGATCATTTTTAATTAATTTTTTACAATTTACGGGGGAAAATCTCCCTCCTTGCTGCAAATATTCATGATTTTGAACTTTATTGTTTTTTTTTTTTAATTTTAAAAATTTTAATAGCTTATTACAAATATTATCTTAATATATATAAAAAAGATGTGATGTTTCATTCATCTAACGCACAGCCCAAACCGCTTTACCTAGAAAGATGAAATTTGGAGTGTATATTCTTTCAACGATTTATGGGTGATCTAAGAAGGGATTTTTTGAAATTCAAACCCTAAAGGGGAGAAAGGGCCCCAACATGTGTTTTCGGAGTTTTTCAAGATCTCTTAAACCAGAATATCAATATGGATTTAGTTTAGAAAAGGTGAAGGCATTTTTGAAATTTTTAAAATGCTCTATCTCCTCGAGTTTGTAAGTTTTAGCAATCAAATTTGGTACATAAGTTTATTAATGCTAAATCTCGGGAAGGTTTTTTATTTATTTTTTTTGAAATTTGAGCCTTGAACTGAAAAATGGGGAATTTTTGATTTTGTGGTCAAAAAACACATATCGTATCTTTCTTGCCCTTGGACCAAAGTCAACCAAATTTTGTATACGTAATCTGTGGGCCACTATAAGGCTAGAAATGCAAAAACTAACCACCCAAAATGGGGATAGGGTCAAAATATGAAAATTCTTGCCCTTGCACCAAACTCAACCAAATTTTGTAAACATAATCTGTGGTCCTCTAGGAAGTTAGAAATGCAAAAACTGGGTGTGGTGCGGGGTGGGGTGCCGTGCAGGGGGCCCAGGTTACTGGGGGTGGGAAGGGTGGGTATGGAGGTGGATTGGGGTTGGGGCGTAGTCCCCTGGCCAGCGGAGACCCCCGCCCAAGGTGGGCTTCTCAGCTAGTTATATATATTAAAATTATGGAATTTGATTAATTATGAATATTTTCTACAAAACAATTTATTAGAAAGTCAATTAATTTCATTCTTTTTTAAAAAATCCAACGATTCGGACCCTTCTTCAGGATTAAAAAGTGTCCAAAAGAAGAAACAAATCTCCGTGAATATTAATATTATTTTTTAATTTCAATTAAGTTCAACACTTGATGATGGTGAGTCAAAATTGCTATTTCAATTTTATCTGCAGAATAAAAATCGAACATTTTGCTTGAAAAAATAATTTTAATATATCATCTTTTAACTCTAGTAAAAATTACCACAGCAACATTTTCGGTCCGCCAGGTACTTATTTATTAATTGAATCGAGAAAACGATCTTGTTTGAGCAAACATGCAAGCGGAACAAAAGAGGTAGCTATTGGGAAAAGAAAGAGGAAAAGAGGCCACTCACTGGCTATCTTGCATCGATAATTATAAATTTTAATATGAATTGAATATATGTTTGCATTAGGCTTTCGTATAGGGGAGAGTGGGGGGGGTCATTGATTTATAGACCGATTCTCACTGGCTGGCTTGCTCGGCTCCTCTTGGATTCGATGTATGTAAAGTGAATGAGTGAGCGAGTGAGTTTTTCTCTCGATCTTGCTCTTAACCAAATTCAATGTCCTATAATAAAAAAAAAAAGGAATTTTTCTTTATGTAAATGGTAAGTGGCTAATACATAGAAGCGGGGGACATTCTCGGTGTGCACGCGCGCGTCAGGTTCAAAGGTCATAGCCCTCGGTTGCGACACCGTGTTCGCACCTATCGTAGACCTACCTACCTACCTACCTATCTACCTATCTATTCCTCTTACTCTTGCTCTTGGTGTCTTTGGTTCCTTCAGGAGTGACATCCTGAGGAGGGGCCACGGACACCACAGTCGATACCGCCTTCAAAAGACAAACCAATGCTAAGTGGAGTAACACACAACTTGGAAACAAGTGACAGGGTTCCGTACCTTACCAAGGGAATTTAATGTGCATGGTTTATCATCTCGCAAGTTGGAAAATGACTTGAGGGTTAGATTTTTATTAAAGTCCCAGATCATTAATTATAACTATGTATTGTATAATTTAAGTTATATTGTATCATGGGGTAAACATCGAAATTTTATAGCATATAAATAAACGCTTAATACAAATTTAATAAAAATACTCTGGTGAAATAACCAATCTGGGCGTCAGAGTCTTTTTGATTTTAAGTCGATCTTTTCGATGTCTTTACCAATGGTTACCAATTATAATCGAACGCCAGACACAATGCCCAACTGGTCAGATTCCTAAGTGAATATTTTTATTTTTATATGCATGTAGTTTATCTGAGAATGTTTGTAACTTCGTGTAGGTTATAGCCAGTCAATATTTTTGCAGTTGATCCCTGGCTTCCTGCTCAGTATGCAAAAACGTCAAAAATTCAATATAGAATGATTATTCCTCAAGAATTAGATGAGATTCGATGACTTTATTATTGATTTTAGGTCGATTCCTTCACGTTTTCAATAGTGATTACCATTAATGGTCAAAACATCAAAAATAGAATGTGATAATTCTGATGGCTATTTTTGATTTTTAGTCAACATTGACTTCAAATAGGAAGTGATATCTAATTAATAATAAAAGATAAAACATATTAATATTACAAACGACTATAAACGACTGGATAAAGTTTAGAAACTATCAGTTTCAGTTTATTTTATCATGGGGTGAGATATATTCTTGTAAATTAAAAATAATTATGCTATTTATATTTTTAATTTAATTCTCTTTAATATGACGATGTGAGATGCTCCAAAGTGGCCATTTTTAGATGACTGTACCATCCCAATTTTAATCCATTGATCTCTGAGCTGACCGAAATATTGAATTCCCAGAACGACGGGTCATTTAGTTAGTAATAAATATGTATGCTAGGTATATATGGCTCATTCCATGTCAATTCAAAACATAAAAAAAAACTTTTTGAGTTATTAACGAAGAAACAATTCAAATAAATTCTAATTTAAAAAAAAAAATGATTTTTTTTGTAATTTTTTTTTATTCGTTCTAAGATCACGAGGGTTTATTTAAATAACATAAAAATGAAGAATTTTATCCCTTCGAAGTACTTACACTGTAAAATATAATAATTTACACCAAAATTTTTCACTCAAGTAGTCTTTGCACTTAATTCAATAATTTCATATCAATTTTGGTGTTAATTATTATTTTTTACAGTATAAAAACTTTGAAGGGATAAAATTCTTTATTTTTAAGTTATTGAAATCAAATATCGTGAACACAGAACAAAAAAATCCAATTTTTTTTTTAATTAGAAATTATTTGAGTCCTTTCTTTTCTTCGTTAATAAGTTAAACATTTTGTTTGTTAACGTTGAATTTTGTAATTTTTTTTGAAAAAAAATCGAAGGTGTCCCACCGAAAGAAAATCCAATTTTTTAAGTAAAAAAGGCAAAAAAGCATTAAAAATTTTTTTCTCAATTTTTGAAATTTTTTTTCAAAAAGTACATTAAGAAACTAAAAAAATCACCCCCTATCTTTATTCTTGTCAAAGTTATGAATATTATAATAATACTTTGATCTATTTTCTTCAAAAATAGAAATTTCGTTATGGGTTAAGATGGAAAGCTAAAAATTTACTTGGATACTTCTTTATGAGGGGTGAACCGCCCTCTAATATCGTATACACCTACTTCCACTTTCATTTTCAAGTAGAAGACAATAGATGAAGGGGCATTATCTAATGAAGTCCAAAATAATTCCACTCTAATTCCAATCGCGGTTCACCACTCGCTTCTTTATACATATACGTCTAATATCAGAAAATCAAAAAAATCGAAGAAGCTGGACGACAAAAACGTCGTTGAATTGACATGGAATGACCCATAGATTACTTAGATTCAGAAATATTTATGAAAGTCTGGTTTAAAAATGAAGAGAGTTTTCACTTCTCCTTCAATTAAATATCTTAGTTATGAGCTTTTGGGTAAAATAATTAATTTTTATTTTTCCAATATTTCCAATAAATTATACAAAGATTTATTTATTTTTTCATGGGAAAGAAAAAAAATTTAATACCCACTAGGTAGGTAATAGAAAAATTATGGAGAGCCACTCCTTTGATTACCAATTCATATAAAAGGTACATAAAACAAATGTATCCGAAACAGTTAATGTTTAATAGAAAAGAAAAGAATAAAGACAATAAAAAAAAAAAAACGTCATTTGTCCAAATCTTGTTTGAAAGGTGAATGGCTCCTATCTCTATCTCTTTCTCTCTTCCATGATTTATTTACCTCTGATGAAATTCTTTCATAAAAATTTTTATTTCGACCCCCCCCTATACACAAATAAATATATAGGTATATATATATTCGAGCGCTCTAATCCGTACAGCTTTAAAATATAAAATATACCTAGTCAAATGAAATCAGAGTTTCACAAATGACAGGCCGTTAAAAATGAAAACGAACTTGGAAATTTTTTTATTATTATTATTATTTTTTTTTTACTTTATCTTTTGAAGAGAGCATAAATGGGATTAAGTATTGATTTTCGGTCATTGAGCTATGCCAAATTCAAATGGTTAACAATAATAAGAAATTAGAGTGTTCAATTACTAGATATAATCGTTGCACCAAATACGAATTTTGATGGGGTCGAAAATAAAAAATAATTTTAACATTGGGTAGAAGTATAGCGTTGTCAATTTTAGGATCAGAGATTAGCGTGAAATTGACAATATAAATGCGATACGAGGCTAAGAAAAGCAGGATATATCCTTAAATGAGATTTACAAACAGAGTGCAAGGTTTATTAGTAGAGTTAATAAAATAAAGCTCATTTATTAGGATATAGGTTCATAAATATTCATTTAATCATCGAATCGCAAGAATCAATTCGCCATTTTAATTGAATAATAGCTGCAAGGCCCGCTCCCTGGACCCCCACCCCGAAGCACCCCCACCCACCCCAACATCCCAATGTACAGACAAAACCTTAATTATATATATATATATATATATATATATATATATATATAGATTTCATTTAAATTAGAAACCATGACGGCCCCTGGACCCCCAACCCTCGAACCTGACCCACCCCATCACCCCCACCCACACCACCACCCCAATGTACAGACAAAGCCTTAATTTTATATATACAATTTCATTTAAATTGGTATCCACTGGTGACGACTGTTTTTGTTGGGGGACGGACAAAAGTACATACCTATCTATAGATAAGTACATACAGAGCCAGGCACAAATGCGCTTTAGTAGTATAGGATAACAGGATAATTAGCGTCTCGCACTTATCTTTCGCGAGAGGGCTCTTTCAGGGCCCTAGAAACGGGATGTCCCGGCTTTCGCGGGACGGTTGGCAACCCTAGGTGTGAGCAGGGGCCTCGGAATTCAAAATCTAGAAGGCTGGTCAATACCTATACAGTAGAACTTCATTATAACAGATTTGTCGACTGTAACACTCTTTTTCTATACCCTGTATGGTAAAGTAAAAATTTACTACCTTAGCATGGCAAGTTATTTTAAAAAATGTCCCATTTAATCAAAATTTAAAAATGGTACTACTTATTTCTTAAGAAAAAAATAAAAAAAATAAAAATATTTGTATATTTTTGCAAAATGATCTAATTTTAAAACATTATTTGATAGTGGTTTTTTTTATAATTTCTCGTTAAAAATATTCTTGTTCTCTGGCTCTAGGAGAACGTTTTACGTATATAGTATGTGAGAAGGTATTAGCTAATACCAAGATCAACAAGAAAAATGTAACATAAAATACATTATATTTTTGTCAAGTTAATAATTTTCTTAAGATTTATCAAAAAAAGTTATTTTTATACTCAAAACTTTGAAAATTTTGAGCAAAAAAAGTGAGAATAGAAATCAAAGAATTCCAGAAAGCAAAGCTACATGTCTTAGGATTTTATGCTGAATTTTTTATAACCTAGCTATATTGCTCTTTAGAGTAGGACTCCAGATTGTAAAACCATACATCATAAGAGACTTAATTAAATTTAGATATATAAGTATTTAATTATATGAGGATTTTCTAATAACAAACCCAAATAAACCACAAGTCTGTAATTTTAGTCTATGATTGACAGACTGATAGGCCACATAACGTGATTGACAGTGTGATTAACAATATTAGTGAAAAAACTGTCATAAGCTTGATATTTCCACGGTTAGTTAAAATTAAATTCATTAAAAAGTAATTTTTCACGAAAAAGTGGCTTTATTAAGAAACCTTGATGTTTTAGGTATAGGGACATGATATATCGTCTTAAAGTATTTTTCTTCGTCTTTCAATTTATTGAGTAATATACTGGGATCTCATTTGAAAAAACGAACTATTGACCCCTTTTATGAATAACGGAAATAATAGTAATCTTAGCACGCCCTGTATAATATGGAGTCGATTTTTCGGCGTAAATTAAATACTTCGGGTCTGTCTAAACTACCACCAAAATATCAACTTTTCATGAATTCAGAGCACTAATTTATTTAAGTTTAATTAGGGCCGTGTTTCTGAGCATATTTAACACAAATTATTTTTTATCTCGAAAACCAATAGAGATAGGTATAGGACAATATTAACAAAAAAGTATTTTAATAAAAGGGCAGTTTTAAAAACGTGTCAATATACGGGGTGTTCCATTTAAAAAAATAAAGTTGCTACGACTTTTTGATGGAAGCCGAAACGTCGCAATGCTGAAAATATTTTAGATCGATAGAACAGGTAAGAAAATGTAAGGTGGTAAATTTTCAGAAAAATCCTGCGTTCTGTTTTACATAAACGTGCCATCGACCGTGAATCACCCTGTATAAGTATTTAATTATATGAGGATTTTCGAATAACAAACCCAAATAAACCAAACACAAGTCTGTAATTTTAGTGTATGATTGACAGACTGATAGGCCACATAACGAAATTAAAAGTGTTTCATTTATATGTTCGTATGGAACCCTAAAAAGAAGCAGATATTTCTAAACTAACATCAAAAGATGCGGGTATTAATTTTTGTGTCACTAGAACCGAGTGGAATGAAATATCCCCGTGCTCTTAATAGTCTCTAAATTGTGTCTAACATTTTAATTAATCGTAATCGGCCGTTTCTTCATAATATATCGACTCTCGAGAGTGTGTCGTTAAACTTAATATATTACAATGGTTGGTTCTGGCTTCTCCGTTTAGAATAGCGAAGTGATTTATCCCGGCTGGTAGGTTGGCCCCGGCTGCGCAAGACAAATATTAAAATAAATAATATCGTGTGCAAAAGGGCATTAAATCTAAATAAAAGGTTTTTTAATAGAGTACCCCACTCTCACTCGAATTCGATTTGAAATGCAAATTCGTTGGCGTTTAATCTTATTTAGGTACCTACTTGCGTAGTAGTTTGGCATCCAACTGACTTGACCTGTAAATGCCCTCGAGATTGGAAACCAGCAGCAACGTCATTTGCACCCGCCAATATTTATATATACAAGATGCTATCAACTTAAGCAGCCTTTATTTTTACCTGAGGTATTTACTGATACACAGCAACTGATATATTATACCTATATATTGTACTTTCCAGGGATGTATCCAGTGGGGCCCGCACTTGACCCTCCAAATATTCGTAATTCCAACTATTTGAATATCGAATAGTAAATTAATGATAAAATATTCGTATATTATTCCTAAAGTTTTGAAGGAAAAAAATATATTTTGGATGATGAGTACAGATAGGTATCTACATATTTTCATATATTAAAAAATAAATAAATAATACTAAGGTAGTGAAAATTTTATTTTTTAAAATAAATTACAAAAACAGCAAAAAACAAAATGACAACATATCAATTTTTAAAACACAAAAACATAACAAAAAAAAAAAATCGTAATGCATGCACGTACGTATCTAGACATTTTGACAAAACAGCTATTATCTCAAAAATATAATTTTTTCGACGTTCACTTATTACGGCTTTTTTGTAGACCGAAAACGCCATGCTTGTGCCCAATTTTTGTTATATAAATATTTTCAGCTGTTTTTGAGATATTTCGAAAAACCACTTTTTTTCATGCACTATTACACTACTTGACCAATGACCAATGACCATACCCTGTACTGTAAAGTAAGGTTGGGCATTTTCATTTAAGAATGAAAAACATTTTTGATTCCAAAAAATTGAAAAGGATGACATGGGTGACATTTGTTTCAACAGGATGAGGCCACTTGCCACACAGCCAACGTAACAATCCATCTTTTGCGCACTCTTTTTGGAAATCGAATAATGATGTTCATTCATAAATGTAAATGTCCAATCTTTCTAATAAACTCATAATTTTGAAAAAATATTCATTAGTTTTTTTATAGCCGATTCAAATTCCAAAAGTTAAATGTCCCACCCTGTATATGGTGTAGGTATATGGTATTTCACAGCTAAAATATAAACATTAAGTTTGAAAAATCCAATATATATATATCGAGGTTATTCAGTCATCTTCAGGAGTTTACATTAGCCATATTGAGTTTTTCAAACTCTCTGTTTATTTTTTAACTGGGAAACACCACAAAACCCTTTAACCCTCTTTAATTATATTAGATAATAAAACTTTTAAATTTAGTGTAAATTACATTAATTCCAAATGGGATAGGGGAAGCACGAGTGTCTGGTTAAATAAATACTTAATACTTATAAAATTTCCATCCCAAAACGTTAGTTTAAATATGGTAGCTGTAAATGTTATAGAATACATAATTAAAAGCCATATGGTTAATCATGAAGTTCCAATTTCATAATGAAAATATCGAATATCTAATATTAACACTGAAGATAATTTTTCCCTGTAATTTAAGAGTAACTCGTTATATAAGCCTTGATCTCAGATTTCGTTAAAATATTCAATCTAACAAGCACGAGATTTTTCGGTGAATTCAAGTTTAAATTAAGCGAACGAACGTTGTATCCATAAATTTACTAGAATAAAAAAAAAAGAAATAATGAAAAAAAGCAGAGTATATATATTGTCCTCATTGATTCCATTGGTATGAAAGGAAAACATGTTTTTGGGAAAACAGGAAATACAGGGATTACAGCAAACAAGTTTTAATCACTTTTTAACTAGGACTAGTTTCGTTTCTTTTTTTTTTTTTATTTCATTTTTCATGTAAAATTTTTTGAACCAAGCATTTTATTTATGATCCAACTTTTCGTAATTAGTTATAGATGAATTCATTCCGACTTGAGAAAACGTTTTTTTTTTTTTTTTTTTTTGTTTTTAAATCTATTTCACTAAATATTTCTAGCCAGCCCACTTACGGAATTGACAAATATTAAAAGATAAACTTTTTATTTTTTTCTATAAACTACTTTTAGAGTTTAAACGAGATTTAAAGGTCGTGATTTGGAAGTTTTTTTTTTAATGATATTGATACGAGAATGAATTACACCCAGTAGGAGGTCCTAGTTTTTGAATTTACTCCAAAATTGAAAGTTGGATAATTTTGGTGGGTTGCTGGAAGAACAGCCAGTTCAATAAATAATTGACTTTTTTTATTATCAATCAAAAAATCAATAGCCAAAGATTGGATTTTGACAATAAACTTATTTTAATAACGTTTTTTTTTAGAGTCGTTCTCTATTTTTGTTCATTATGTGTAAATTTATGTAAAAAAAAATCAAGATTTAATATTCATATTTAAAGGTCGTTCGTGGGTTTGTCACATAACCTATTAAAAAAATCTTCAAGCGACCTTTAAAAAATTTTATTTTGAGCTGAAAATTTTCATGCGGTTATTTTTTTTTACATATAAAAACAATATCTGTATAGAGAGTAAAAATTTTCGGAAAGAAAAAAATTGATCTTAGATTTTATTAAATTTTTGAACGACCTTTAAAAAAAATTTATCGAGCTGAAATTCGGAGAGGGCTCTTAAACTTGAAATACTGATAAATTTTCAAAAGAGAGTCAAAAAATAAATCGGTAAAAATAGGTCACTGAATTGGAGAAGATAAATAATCCTTTAAAGAGATTTTTGGAAAAACTACAATATCCTGGATACTGTAGACTACATCAATCTTTCCTGGTGACCGAGAGATTTTTGAAATGAGTATGTATGAAATGTATGGTCGAAGCAAGGATGTTGGTATAAGAGAACCCATTGTTGATGTCGACGAAATTGTAGAGCTAGCTAATAAAACAGGGTTCAACATTGAAGAATTGTTTCAAGCTACAACTGGTGACGACCTTCTTAAAGAATTAGCAGAACAACAAGTGCACAAAGATGATGACATTATCTTTTCTGAAGATGAGGAGGAACTTTCAACGAATTTTCTAAAAAAAAGCTTAGCTACTATGACGTAAATTATGGATAAGTTTATACAAAATGATTTTAATTTTGATCGAAGTTCAAAAGAAAGACGAAGTGTTTTGGTGCGATGTCTTGCTGAGCAAAATAGGAAAAGGCAAAAACTGCATTAGATGACTTCTTCTTAAAAAACTAAAAATGTCAATTGAAGAAGAACCTTCTTTACTTGAACTTTTTTTTATTTTCATGAATGTTTCATTAATAAAAATCGATTTTAGCAATAAATAAGTCGATAGTTAATGTTATAAAAAAGTATTTAACAATAAATGTTACAAAATAAAAAAAATAAAAAGTGATAAATTTTCTTATTCTCTGTTCTGTTTCACTTATCCCCATCATTTACCTATTAAGATGATCTCGTTTAACGTTGTTTCGATTCAGGCGCGGATCCAGACCTCTGATTTTGGGGGGGGGTCAGAGACGCCCCCCAACACACACACACATAGAACTTTATTTTCTTCAATTTTAAAATTTAATGTTGTAAAAAAAAAAACATAAAAAATGTTGATCTCCAATGCTTGGGGGGGGGGGGCGATCACCCCACCCCCTGGATCCGCGCATGTTTCGATTAGAGCTTGAACTTACTGGAACGTATACCCCTCGTTAAGCGGGGTCTTACTGTACCTATATATCTATATGGTGAGTCGCGAAAAATTGTCTACCCCTGAGGGTGGGTCGCAACACAACATATTGTGGGAACCACTGGTATAAGATATTAGCCGAAGAAACCAACCAATAGAAGCCCATGTCGGTTTATTTGAATCTTTTTTTCTTCATTTTATTCTTGGTTTTCTTTTTTGGACGGCATTTTCTGAATATCCAATATTTGATATTTAAATATTCTACCCCTCGCCCTTCTCCCCCTTGAAATCATTTGTAATTTCCTTATCTTATTAAACGAAAAGCTTAAGTAGAAATTTTCCTGATTTATTATAAAGAGATTTAAGCAGCCACATTTATTTGTCTATAATAAATAATATTGTGAGATAGGTATAATTTATAGAGATATATATATAGAGAGAGGAATTAATCATAATAAATATTATATATTCATCGCTTTCACGAAATGTTCATATTTTGTGTGATTGGTAGTCATAAACTTTATATTTGCTGTTTGAAATATATGTATTTCTCATTTTAGGATTATTAAAGGAATCCAAAAAGACTACTAATTTATCATGAAAGAAACAATTTTTTTTTAATGTTCCGTACAAACGTAAAAAAACAACTTATTAGTGAGTTTACAATAGTTTATCCGCCTGACTGTTCGTCAGAGAAGTGTAGTTAGTTAGTATACCAATACTTTTTACTTAGTATGGTTCTAGTATTGTAATCATGTATGAAAAAAGTTTGTTTTTTTTTGCCTAGTTTTTTCGAAATATCTTAAAAACGGCTGAAACTATTTTGATAAAAAAAATTGAGCGAAACTATAATATATTGGTCTAAAACTTAGACCATGAAATATATAGACACGCCCTGGTGTCGATTTGGTGAGGCCAACATCAACTAGAGAATGTGACGTCATCTGTAGGTAGGAACACCCAGAAATAGCATGCCACTATAGGAATTATTATACATTGAGCTAAATTTATCGTAGTTTAGATTATTTATTTTGGATTCCAATAAACGCAAATTAATATTAAATTAATATTACCAAAATATTTATGCGAGAACATGACGTCATCTTTAGGCGATGTTGGCCTCACTTCACTCTGGGTGGAGACTAGCAGAGGGCGTGTCTATATATTTCATGGTCTAAGGTCTAAAATAATGTTTCTTATCCAATGGGTCGCTAAGCATATTCTTTGGGTCGAGCCTAGGGTAATCTTGTTTTGCCTCTCACGATTCATGGTTGATTGTTACGAAATTTTGTCCTGCACATGCGCGAGGTTTTTTAGAACCAGAGATTGTCAGTTTTTGGATTAATATTACTATTAAATGGTCAATTTTTGTATATATCTATTTGTACAGAATCCGTTTCTCGAAAACGGCACAAAAGATTTCGATGAAAATCACATATTAGGTTTTTTGGGTCTATAAATCAATTAGGAAGAATTAGGAGGGGTTATTGATTTCAACTTGTCGGAACAAACACTATTGTAGTATCTAAGGTTTTAAGATGATAAAAAAAATAGGTAAATTGCAATGTACATAAAATAAAATAAAATAAAAGTGAGTTTAGATTTCTATATATATTTCGGTTGTCAGCGCATCGTCAGGAGTCAGAAAACTGGTCTGACAACCCAAAATATATCGAAATCTAAACTCACTTTTGTTTTATTTTGTTTTATGTGAAACCCACCTTACAATTTTACCTAATTTTTTGATTATTGTTAAATGTTTCATCTTAAACCAACAAATATCTTCTTAAAAGTCTTTAAGGACGTTCCCTAATATAGCTCAGATGCCGTCTTTCCCCTACTCTCACATGCGCAGGAAGACAAAAATATTTTCACTACGTCCTTTCTCGGATCTGGCAACTTTGAATTCTTACTGAGGCTTAAAGACAAAGAATAAAAAAAAACAGTTCATGAAACATCTCAATGCGAAATTCCTGATGAGAACAGTATAGTTAGGTTTAGAGAATTAGCTAAAAATCTCAAGTTTTTTAGATATGGAAAAATTAAGTGATTTTAGTGCGACGTTGCCAAGTCGCCATCTCTCACTTGCCATGCCATGAGAGAAAAAATGAAAACCATCAAAAGTACCTAACTTTTAACATTTTGCATACAAAACAAATACTGTTTGATACAATTATTTTAAGAGAAAATATTTGTTACATCTTCAGTTAATGATTCTTAGTTTTTCAAAATAATTTCAAGAAAATTACGATTGTTATTTAATGAAACAGTCACTTTAACATCAATCGGGATAGGGTTCGCGTGTTAAATATGCAAATTTCAATGGTCAATATTTACAAAGTTAGAACTATTGAAAAAAAATTTCTACCTATAAAGGACATGTGTATTCAAAGTTTTAAAAGGATTGCAAGAAAATCAATTTATTAGGGAACGCCCTTAAGATGAGCCAGGGAGTCGAGTGAGTTAGATAAGGCCGAGTCTCCTACTACTTTAATTGATTTCTTCTGAATTCCATCTAGTATGAAAAGGGAATACTTGGAGGCCCCTCTCCAGTGATGAGAAACGTATTCCAAACAGAATCTGGGCTTTACGTAGGGCAAGAAGTTGATTGTGAGTAAAGTAGCGACTAGCTTGCACGCATCAGTAGACGGGATTTGATCCCAGAGAAGCAAATACCCCTTTTTCTCACTTCTTTGGTCACCTATACTAGCAAGGACAAATAAATAATACTTCATCATCATCATTGAGTATACAGTCCTAAGACTGGTTTGATGCAACAATCCGTCTCCACTCGACTCTGTCCCCCGCCAGCTGTTTAACCTCTCTAAATGTCTGGCATCCCATATCCCCAATTATTTGGTTGAAATATTCTAATCTGGTTCTTCCCTTCCCCTTTTCTTTCCCACCTCTCCCTCCAAGATATCCCTAAGCAGTCCCCCATGTCTCAGTGTGTGCCCCATCATCTGACCTCTTCTCTTCTTCAGACTCTTCCACAAGGTTCTTCTTTCTCCGATTCTTCCAAGAACTTCTTCATTTGTAATTTTATCCATCCATTTGATATTCATCATTCTTCTGTAGCACCACATTTCGAAAGCCTCCAATCTCTTTCTCTCCGCTTTTCCAATTGTCCAGGTTTCACACCCGCACATGGCTATGCTCCATACATATGTCTTCAATAGCAACTTCCTGTTTGCTAAGCTGTTTGCTAATAATACTTAACTTTAATTATGAAACTTTTTTTCTCTAGATCGAAAAGTATTGTGATTGCTTTCATTAATAATAAATAAATTATAATTAAATTGTGTTGAGCTCTTTAGAGTGTACATTATATTATTATTTTTCTAATAATGAACAATTAAATGTTCCCATGCTGAGATATCTCCAGTTGAATGATTACGGAATGTAATAAGGAGAGATCTATTCATTGGATAGATCATATAATGATGAAGTTGTAATCATCGATGGGATGATTGCAATCATCATTGAATTCATGACTCGACATCAATTTCTTAATGAAGCTGGATTGAATATGCTGCCTATCTACCATATATACAGGGAGGCGCAAATTGAGATTGAGACTCGCATTTGAAGATTAGAATCTGATCCATTAGGAGAGGCGAGAGAATTCTCTCAGATTAAATTACCCACATTACATTTCATTTCAATGAAGTATTGGAATATTATATTACAAAAAAGGGTTATTCAATATTATTAACAGATTACGTTTTACTATTTGAGTGTTTTGTACTATAAAAGTGAACAAAATTGAAAGGAACAAGTGAAAACTTTTTAAGATCCCATATACTTAAGGTGACCAGATTTTGAGGGGGGGGGTTCTTGATTAAAAATTTGGTCTATATGGAGCAACTAAAATTTTTATAGAACGCAAAAATAGTATTGTAATATATTTTTTTAAATTTCAACATAAGTACAATTTACAAATAAATTAAATAAAAAAAAAAATTATGATTGCTGTCGTTGTTTAAAAGGTCATGAAATTTTTCACAAGAACTTGTTAAATTATATTTCACCCATGATATGGCTTCCAAAGTCTCAATACTTAATTGTGATTTATCAGGTGTCCACTCTTTTTACCGTAGAAAAAAACGCGTTCAGTTGCAGCATTAGTTCCTGGTAAGAACAGCGCGTATTCCACAATTTTTAGTGCATTATTGTATGGAACATGGTTTGTTTCAAAATGATAAACCATTTGTTCTCTGTTGTGATTTTTGCTGATGCCCAAGATTTAACCTTTTCCTTATCAATATATTCAAAAAATTCCATTGTTCAATAAGTCCAAACAATGATGGTCGAATTCTAACAACTAATCAACAATGCCAACTTTGATAAGCAGTTCTCGACAATTATTTGTTATTATTTAAGTTTATTTAACATTATAAAATTAACAAAAATAATATAAAACTCATATCCCACCGTTCCCTATCTTTTCGTGCATTCTTTCCAAAAATCGGGACTTTTTTAAAACACCGCGGGACTCGGGACAAATTGTTAAAAATAGGGACTGTCCCGCCGAAAGCGGGACGTCTGGTCACCTTACATATACTGCTTTTAGCAAATTTAACTGATTTAAGAGGTTTTTTGTCAGCGAATAGTTTGGCTTTATAGATTGAGAATATGTTGATACATAGCATTATATGTCAGTTAAAAAAAATGTTATCATTGTAAAATATAATAGGTATGTGGATTTATCCCTCTGATTGGCTTATTATCTCGAAAACTAAAAATGATAGAAACTTGGAAATAGCCTTAAAATAAGGTAATTCTATATATGTATGGGATATTGAAAGGAGTCAATTTTTGTTACCATTTATTCAAGGTATAAAAGATTTTTCTGTTTTGCAAAAAATAAAAAAATAAAAATTTTTTTTAATCTTCTCTACTTCAATGAAATTGCCTGGAATTTCTTTCTATTTGTTTCACGCCCTTTTGGATTTAAAATTACTTACTTATGAATAGGGATCAAGTACAATCATAATTGTTTGAAAATTTTTATTTTATACATCACTCCTTTACATTTTTTCGTTCATTTTGACACTTCTGAAGAGTCAATACTTGGAAAAATATGAAAATTTTAGTTCTTCCTAATTGTAAACCTATTGTAGTTCTTCATCTAGTACAGTGGTTCCCAACAGTGATCCGTAAGAACTAAAATATGGTTCGTGAATGATTTCAAACTAATTATATTAGGTTGGAATTTTAATAATGTTTCACTATAAACCAACACCGCGTTCCCTAAATTCGATTTAAAACTGAAGTTTACCAAAAACTGATACGCAATCCTATTGATACTAATGCTGGAGAAGTTGCAGAAGAAATCCAAGAACACCTTATTGAATTACAAAATGATAGAAACTGTAAGGATTCATTTGAATCTGATTCTTTGGGACAGTTTTGATGTAAAAAGGCAATTTCATACACTCTAATTCAAGAAATCACTTTGCGTTATCTTATGCTTTTATATAGAAGAATTTAAGAACTTGTACGGAAGATGAAAGCTCAAAAATCTCATTCATGCAAAGTGAATTATTTATTTTATTTTTATTTATTTATTAATTATGTTTGTAATAGATAATAAGTAAAAATATATTTTTCTAGAGTGGGTTTCACAAATAAAACATATATTTGTTTTATTTGTGAAAACCCACGAAAAAATATATTTTTACTTATTATCAATATTAAAATGTTTCACCTAGAACCGACACCTAATTCTTTAAAGATTTATATATGTTTGTAATGTATAGGTCAGTGTAGGCCCTTGTAGTGTACATTCAAGAGAAAAAAGTGACAAATATAGGAATTAACAATATACAAAAATATAAAATACAAAATAGATACAAAAATACAAAAAATACAAAATATTAAATACAAAATTAGAGGATATAATATTAACATAGGTTCAGTGAGTCCAGACAAAAATTATATGTTTTAAATTACTATAACACTGTTAATTAATGTTACTTTTGAATTTTATGATTACTTATGTTAAACGTTTCGATCAAAGATTATTTTTAGATTGATACTGTTTTTTAACCTTGTGGTCCCTGCTAATAATAACAAAATCAAAGTGGTCCCTGGTCAAAAAAAGGTTGGGAACCGCTGATCTAGTAGGTACATTTTTCGCCTTGTCGGTAAATTTTTTGCAACCATCGTTGCGAATTTTTACTTTACCATACAGGGTATGATCAAGTATTGTAATTGCGCATGAAAAAAGTGTTTTTTTTCGTTCTTTTTTTCGAAATATCTCAAAAACGGCTGAAACTATTTTGATTAAAAAAAATTCAGCGAAACCATGGCATTTCGGTCTACAAAAAGCTCTAATAAGTGAACATCAAAAAAATTATATTTTTCGAGATAATAATTGTTTTGTCAAAATGTCTGTTAGTCAGTCTGTATGTCTGGTTGTTAGTCTGTGCATTACCAAATTTTTATGGACGAGCTAGCTCAAAAATTAGTTTGAATATCGAAACCAAATTTCACACGTAGTTTTGGTCCATTGAAATTAAGAGCTGATTAGATTTTGGTCCACATCGACCCGAAATTAAGGGGGCCGGAGGGAGGCTAAAAATTAAAAATCTTGGCCATATACCAAACTCAACCAAATTTTGTATACATAATCAGTGAGACCCGAGAAGTATAAAAAAATTCAAAAACTACCCCCCCCCCCCTACATGATTATAAATAATTTTAGGGCCCAGGTTGTATGGTAAAGTCAAGTGGATGGCCACAACAGAACACGTCAGCTTATTTAGGTAAGGAATCAAATGCCCTTTTTTTTAATTTAAATTGACAAGTGTAAAAAATCTTTAAGGGTAGTTGACATTCACAAGAGGAAAGTTTTCCACTATTAAAAATATAGCTCAAAAACGTCGATATATTTAAAGACAAAAAAATGATTATATATTTAAAAGCATTGATCTCGCATAATATAGGTAAGAAAATCAATAAAATATTTGACCTATGATATTTTAAATCTGATATTCACGGATAAAATATTCATTTTGATTTTTATCTACTAAAGCATGGGAATATAGAAATAATTGACTCCATAATTATTCTATTCTTTGATTTGAAAATTCTCTCTTTTAAGAGTCTACTACTATTACTATTACTAATACGCTTGTTAACATTTGGAGTTGGCCTCTACTTGGACATCTAATGGGCATATTGAGTGCGTTTATTGGATAGGGGGTCAAGAGGGACAGGGGGGGGGGTCCACCCATAAACTACCCGGGCCAATTAACATACTCTCCATGCCCAAATAACAATTTAGCTTTTTTTTTACAACGCAATTGGTTGGTTCCTTTTTATGAAAATCCTTTCGGTAAAAAGTGACGGACAAACAGACAAACGGACGGACGGGTGTAATAAAATTATTTGAGTAACGAGTATTTCGTCTTTGCGATTAAATATTCATTGGCGTTTGTTGTTCACGTAGGCCTCGAATTTAACACAAAACAACGCTATCGACATAAATATCCAATTAAACGTTTATTTTTTTATTTTTATTTTTTTGAAGCCACGGATAGAGAGAGAGAGAGAGAGGTGGAACATTAGTAGTAATAGTAATAATAGTACTCGTATTAACTAACACTCATGAGAAAGTTTTTTTTTTTTTTTACTTGCTTGAAATATTTGAATTTCATCCTGTGAGAATTAAAAAAACAAAATAATAATTAAATATTTTATAGATAGTTGATTTAGAAAAGGACATGCTACTTTCACTTGACTATTTGTATTAATTGTTGAAAACCTGCAAGGCCGAGCTTGGTAATTTTTTTCGTTGGTAATTATTGTTTATTCAATTGTTCATATAATAAAAAAATACAAATCTTTATATAACAAACTCGGAACTTGAGGATTCTACGGTAACAGTGGCCCCGCAATCTGACGATGGATTCTTTAGTACTCACCAAAATAAGCCGAAAATGAAAAATACCATTTTTTGAGATTTCGCTTAGTTTTCGAGATATCCAGTTTAAAAAATACTGTTTTTCGATTTATTTTATTTTATTTTTCAATTGTTTTTTATAGAAAACAGATTATGTTACGACAACACTTTAAGTTTTTGGTTGCAACCCTTCTTGACCAGAGAAAGGTTGGCGATTTGTTGATTTATCTCGAAGAAGTTCCCCGTGAATGGTCTGGTAACGTGTCCAAGCGATTCGACCTGTTTAAGCCCTGATGCTGATTTGATGTCAATTGAAGTAGGAGAGTAGGATGTATTTAAAAGAAGAGATTATTTAATATTGGTTTTTTATTGGTTAATTATAAGTATACATTTCTCCATTGCTGATGGCTGGAGAGCTTAAATTCATCTCTTAACTCCAATTGACAACTGAACCACCCCAACTGGGCTTCAAATTAGAACTGTCTGACCCCAAGTGGTTTTCAGCTTCGACTGCCAACTTCTGACTGACTCAAAACTTGCCTGTCTGCCATCTCTGCTGTCTACTCTGGGAGTTTCCACAAGAAAAGTTCCCGATTGGTCAATCTCCTAATGAGTAGGAGTATATTTTAATCATAGAACACTCCTATTTTTAAGGGAGGGACTTCGAAAACCACGTGACCTTTTTTGAGAATATTCCATAAGAGCAAGTAGATTTATAATTAACTGTAAACTCTGGTATTTATAACACATTTCCTATCATCATATAATTTTGACGAAGACCCCAGGGGTCGACGAAAAAGAGCGGAAAGGGGATATATAGGGGGTGCTGGTCGGGGGGGGTGCTAAAAGCAATTGGGGTCCGGATGCGTATGGAGAGGATCTCAATCGCCCTCGTACATCTGGCTTGACCTTAATTAAAAAAAGAGAATTCCTTTAAGAATTCAAACACAATTTACAAAAGCATTTCCTGTCCGCGACAAAATTATTGACGGACACAACACACGGAAACCGTAGTATTATGGGGTTCCGTGTGGCTTCGATATCTGATGACGGATTCTTTTAGAACTAGACAAAATAAGTAGGAAAGTAAAAATAAAATTTTAAATTACAAATTTGAACTGAAATTGAGTTTATGGTCTGTGATGTCTCATATTGTCTCAAGAGAGCCCCAGGGTGTTGAAGATTTTCACTTTTATAACTTTTCATAGGTTCGGTTCTATTCATCATCTCGGTTCATTTAGATAAAAAAAATGGGTTCCCGAACAAACTTTGAAAGGTTCGGTTAAGATATATTTAGTTCGGCTCGGGTCGGCTCGTATATCTAACGCTAACGCCAACCTAATCGCCTAAAAACCAGCCCGAAATGAAGATATACGAGCCAAACCGAGCCGAACTGAATATATCTTAACCGAACTTGCAACGACTTTATAGGCATTTACTAATGATTTTTTAATTAATATTCATTTTCTAAAAGAATCAATCATCGGATAGCGGCGCCACACGGAACCCCGTGTTACTACGGTTTCCGTGATTTCTATAAAAAACAATTGAAAAATAAAATAAAATAAATTGAAAAAAAAACAGTATTTTTTTAAACTGGATATCTCGAAAACTAAGCGAAATCTCAAAAATTGGTATTCTTCTTATTTTGGTGAGTACTATAAGAATCCATCGCCAGATCGCGGCACCACAGTTACAGTAGAATTGCCCGGAACTTTTTTATTTTGAAACTAGACTTTTCGGGAGAAATTCTCCCTTTATCGATAGAAATTTTTTAAAAAAATTGGAAAAGAAGTAAAAAAATTCTTTACGCTTTTCGCGTTTCGAAAATAACCTTAAAAATTTAAAAATTTTGATAACAGCCAATTGTACTAATTGTCCTGGTGACAAAATTACCTTTAATTCAAATAAAAAATATAAATATTTATGAAAAATTATTTTTCTCTTAAATTTTTTTTTATAAACATTAGAAAAACAATCCATATCTTTTTTTTTTTTTGACTTTTCGGCCTTTCTAAGCCATAAGACAATTTACGATACTATTTATATATTTTTAAAATGTGTCTCTACCCCGGGGTCAGATTTTAGCCGGATGCCTCGAGCCGGAGTCAAACCCGGGTCCACTTGGTTACCAGGCTGACACGCTACCACCTAGCCTAACCCCCCCCCCCAACAATCCATATCTGATCTTATATTAATCTAATTTTTGTTATTTAAAATTTCGATAATTTACTAAGATTAATCTTTTTTCTAAATTATGTTCTTTATCTAAAATTTTTGAATTGGAAAAGTCAAAATTGTGTTTAAGGTTAGTAGAATGGTTAGCCAGCATTGTGCATTTGGAATTTTTCATTATTAGACATTGGTCTATATAATAGTTGAGCCACAAAACTATATTATTATAGTTGAACATGAATTTAGGTCATTTATCAAAGATATTAATAGATAAGTTTATATTGCATGTAGGAGGGTTTTGTCCCCTCGGGATGTCGAACCCAAGCACTAGTATGCTTTCCGGGCAACTAGTCCAGACCCTTGAGACACTTACCTCCAAACATGCAATATATAACGAAAGCCACTCATTTTCACTCCATTCAACTCGATTGGAATAGTAAAAATTAATGCTTAACTGAAATAAAGATTCAGCATCGGACCAATGCGAAGGCAGATTTATGTAAAGAATTGAGTATCTATTTGAGAAAGAAAGATTGAGTTTTTTCTCAAAATCAACTTGTGATATGAATCAATTAATTTTATGAACATGAATTTAGGTCATTTATCAAAGATATTAATAGATAAGTTTATATTGCATGTAGGAGGGTTTTGTCCCCTCGGGAGTCGAACCCAAGCACTAGTATGCTTTCCGGGCAACTAGTCCAGACCCTTGAGGTGTTTGGAGGTAAGTGTCTATCCCACTGATTATGTTTACAAAATTAGGTTGAGTTTGGTAAATGGCCAAGATTTTCATTTTTTGACCCTACACCTCCACCCCCTCCATTTTTGGCGGTTAGTTTTTGCATTTTTAGACTTCTGGTGATGATGTATACAAAATTTGATTGAGTTTGCACAAACGGCCTAGATTTTTAATTTTTAACCCCCCCCCCCCCCCTCCACCCATCTTAATTTTGGGTCGATATGCACCAAAATATAATCAGCTCTTAATCTCAATGGACCAAAACGACGTGTGAAATTTGGTTTCGGTATTCAAACTAGTTTTTGAGCTAGCTCGTCCACAAAAATTTGGTAACGCACAGACTAACTAACAGACATTTTGATAAAACAATTATTATCTCGAAAAATATAATTTTTTCGATGTTCACTTATTGAGAGCTTTTTTGTAGAGCGAAATGCCATGGTTTAGCTCAATTTTTTTAATCAAAATAGTTTCAGCTGTTTTTGAGATATTTTGAAAAAAAAAGAAGGAAAAACAACTTTTTTCATGCACGATTACAAAACTTGACCATACAGATGGTAAAGTAAAAAATGCAAAATAAGTTGGATTTACACAGGTATATTTGCATCAAGTAGAAGACAATCTCATTGATTTACTCCTCATGAAACTGATATTTTTTTTATTTATTATTTTTTTTTTTTAACTATTCCCTGCAGGTGTGTTATTTCTAGGTAAAAAGGTTCTCTCTCTCTCTCTCTCTCTCACTATTTCTTTTTCCTGTCGATAATTCGACTTTACCTGAACTTACTTAAATTACTCGTCAAATTATCAGTTGTGTTTATTTGAAACGGTCAAAAGTAGCGTGCAGGCGCCTCAATTTTAGTTGATTTTTTTTTTTATTATTTAATTTTTCATTCAGTATGATATAATAATAGGCAAGCAGGCAGGCAAGCAGCCATGCTGGTGAGCGTGATTAGATATTTTTAGCAGAGAAGAGGCTGGAGCAAGCAAACAGGCAAACAGGCAACAGAACAGCATCCGGGGGCTGCAAATACGAACGACCTGGGGCTAAGCTCGGTGGATGGATGGATGCCCGTTTCAGGACTTCAAGGACAGCCCTTCAGGCTTGTTTTCCTGAAAGGGTCCGTCTGTTGCACTACTCTAACACCCCCTCTACACGCACCCTTAAATCGTTTTTTTTCTACCCCTATATGGTTACTTCTCTACTTTAATAGGATCTCTTGAATCTCTACGATAAACTTTGAAAAATTTTAAAATAAAGGGATTTACTTTTATTGACTAAAAAGATAAATTTACTTTAAACATCAGTTTTACTTTTTACTTTACCATACAGAGTATGGTCAAGTATTGTAATCGTGCATGAAAAAAGTGTTATTTTTTCCTTCTTTTTTCAAAATATCTCAAAAAGTATTTTGATTAAAATAATTGAGCTAAACCATGGTATTTTGCTCTACAAAAAAGCTCTAATAAGTGAACATCGAAAAAATTATATTTTTCGAGATAATAATTGTTTTGTCAAAATATCTGTTAGTCTAGCGTTACCAATTTTTTGCGGACGAGCTAGCTCAAAAACTAGTTTGAATATCGAAACCAAATTTCACACGTAGTTTTGGTTCATTAAAATTAAGAGCTTATTAGATTTTGGTGCATATCGACCCAAAATAAAGGGGGTGGAGGGGGGGGTTAAAAATTTAAAATCCAGGCCATTTGAGCAAACTCAACCAAATTTTGCATACATAATCAGTGGGACCCTAGAAGTCTAAAAATGCAAAAACTAACCGCCCAAAATGGGGGGGAGGGTCAAAAAATGAAAATCTAGGCCATTTGAGCAAACACAACCAAATTTTGTATACATAATTAGTGGGACCTCTAGTGGAAGTCTAAAAATCCAAAAACTAACCGCTTGAAGAGGTGGGGGTGGGTGTATGGCTCAAATAATGAAAATCTAGGCTACTTGTACCAAACTCAAGCAAATTTTTGTATAATCAGTGGACCCAGAAGTCTAAAAATGCAAAAACTAACCGCCCGAAATGGGGGGAGGGAGTGTAGGCTCAAATATTGAAAATCTAGGCCATTTGTAGCAAACTCAACCAAATTTTGTATACATAATCAGTGGACCCCCAGAAGTCTAAAAATGCAAAAACTAACCGCCCGAAATGAGGGGTGTAGGCTCAAATATTGAAAATCTAGGCCATTTGAGCAAACTCAACCAAATTTTGTATACATAATCAGTGGACCCCCAGAAGTCTAAAAATGCAAAAACTAACCGCCCGAAATGAGGGGTGTAGGCTCAAATATTGAAAATCTAGGCCATTTGAGCAAACTCAACCAAATTTTGTATACATAATCAGTGGGACCCCAGAAGTCTAAAAATGCAAAAACTAACCGCCCAAAATGGGGGTGTAGGCTCAAATATTGAAAATCTAGGCCATTTGAGCAAACTCAACCAAATTTTGTATACATAATTAGTGGGACCCCAGAAGTCTAAAAATGCAAAAACTAACCGCTTAAGAGGTGGGGGTGGGGTGTATGGTCAAAAAATGAAAATCTAGGCTCTTGTACCAAACTCAAGCAAATTTTGTATACAGTAATCTAAAAATGCAAAAACTAACCGCCCAAAATGGGGGGGGGGGAGTGTAGGATCAAAAATTGAAAATATAGGCCCTTGTACCAAACTCAACCAAATTTTGTATACTTAATCACTGTGACCTCAGGTTGTATGGTAAAGTCAAGTGGAAGGCCACATTAGAATACGTCAGCTTATTTATTTTTATTTTTTACGTAAATGAACCGCAAAAGTCAAATAATTTATTCTTTTTTTTTTTTTTTTTTTATAAATTTCATGCTTGTATTCCACTAGTTCATCTTGAATTTCTCGATCGAAAATATCCCGTTGCACTGCGTGTAGTATTTTGGTCAGGTGTAGATGTATGACTTTGAGGTGGAGATTTAGAAAACATCTAGTAGCGTACCATTTCTTCAATTCTTCATTTATCCAGGTAATTTTGGCTATGGAAGTGGCTTTAAGAGCTGCAGGGGATAGAGATGCACAGTTAATGTTGATGAAGTTAGGAGTGAGATGTTTCTTCTTACTTGTGGTAATAAACTATTACATCTTTCCAATTTAATCAGAATTCTTCGATAGAACACCGTTAGTTTTGCTGGACTAGCATCATCAATAACTTTTAAGGAATTAGATGTTGGTTCTAGGTGAAACATTTTAATATAATAATAAAACTTGACCAAGATGCGAGGTAGGTTTCACAAAAAAAGAAATAAAACAAAATTGAGTTTTGAATTCGAATGAATTTGAATTTCAGTTTTCTTTGACTCCTGATAATGGGCTCACCCCGAAATATATCGAATTCAAAACTCAATTTTGTTTTATTTCTTTTTTGTGAAACCTGCCTCGCATCTTGCTCAAGTTTTATTATTATATTAAAATGTTTCACCTAAAACCAACCTCTAACTCCTTAAAAGTTAATAATTTATTCAATTGAAGGAGATAATAAAGAGTGTGTTTTCTGCTGGAATTATAAATTTTCTTTATAACGAGACCATAGTTTCGAGAGCTTTGCCCTCTTCATCAGTTAACTTTGCATACATACATTAATTTATCCTGTGTATCAATTGTAGAGACTGATGAAGAAGGCAAAGCTCTCGTTATAAATAAATTCATAATTCCAGCAGAAGACACACTCTTTTATTGTCTTCTTCAATATATAAAAATTCTGCTATTCTCGGCAAAAAAAATTTCAATTTAATTTATTCATTAATTTAATTGATCACCCGACAGAATTAATATTTTTTGTTTTTAATGAAATTGATCAGAGAAGGAGTTACACCAAAAAGGTGAGTCCCCTGGGTTGGCCCTCCATCGTAAGTAGAGGGCATTTTATGGGGTGGATAGGAGTCGAAGGTATCTGTGGGTGCGGGTCTTAAACAAGTCAAGGTTATAAGTCGCTGTGATCTGTGATCTATCTTCCATTACCGAAGAATAGTCAGTGAAGGAAATACACCTGACACTCCCATCAGTCTCGTCTCAGTGGTAGTAACAATATTCTACAATGATTATGAAAAATTACACCAAAATTTAATACTTATTTTTAAAATGCGGGAAAAAGTACACATTTTTCCACGAGTATACTCCCCAGCCGAAGCAACTATTTTGTATTTTGAAGAACAATTGAATATTCTCTCTAAGAGGAGTATCGTTTTAGCGTAAGTGCAATAGTTGAAAATGTTGGTAGAATAATAGAAATTAATAAATTAATCTCTAATCGTCTGAAATAGGTCGGGACTTGTATTTTAAAAGAGAGAGATCTATTCTATCTGCTCCTTTTTTAGAAATTTTCCTCGATGAGATTCTAATTGAAAGTCGGCTCACCAGCAAATTTATTAAATAATAAAAATAAACTGCAACGGATCGTTGCTAAACTTTATCCAAATTCATTTGAAATATTAATATGTTCTTGAGTAAAGTAATTTTAAAATATAATTTTACTAAAAACTTTATTTAACCTTTTTTGTGGTCCCCAAGGTACATAATTAGGATATTAAATTTCATCAAAATTGGTTAAGTCATTTTCAAGATATTTAGAAAAACTAAAAAGTACTGAAATAAAGTACTAATAAATGGACCGATATGTCCCAAAAACTAATCAGCGCTTCATTTTGTTAAAATACTGGTAGGTTTTCAATTTCAATTCAATCGGTGCAACGGTGTGGAAAAATTCGTGGACGAAAAAACGACAACATACATCCATCCATCCATCCCCACGCACTTCCAAAAAAAATGGCACTTTTTGGCCTCTCGACGAGATTCCAGGTAATTTTTGGCAAAACCGTCACGTGCTAAAATTCAATCTCATTGAATACTTCAATTTGTGACCTTAATTGAGTCTATGGGTTCCGCAGTTCCTTGCCCGAGAGGACCTCTTTGAAGTCGCGCTTTGCCACGAGAGCTATTCCAATACTTTTCTCCTCATGCTTCGCATTGAATAAAGTAAAAAATTCAAGTCTCATCGTTACGCTAAAGTCACCCTAGTAATTAATAATAAACTTGAACACCTATTGTTTATTTATGCCTATATTATGACATCACCATAAAATTTCAATAAAATTATTCAAAAAATAATGTATTCTGGATTTTTGAACAGGAAGTTCTCAAGGTAGCGAGCCTGAAATCTCATATTTCAGATATTTTTAATCAAAATGAGCAAATAAATAATTTTTTGTGTGTTAATTCAATGAAAGTTAGCCTGAACGAAATATATAAATTACAAATATAGAATTTTCTCATGCAGTTTTATACGTTTGCAAGGAATTGTCTTTCTGCAAGTCTCTTATCTCCATTTGGAGTAAAGGCTTTGAAAGACGGAACAATTTGGCTGCCGCATCAGTCCATTCTGCCGCTGGAGAAACTTCAAAAGGCGATTTTAAGAATCGCGACAACTTCTGTATCTCCGCGAAGTCTTGGAATCTTCTGCAAATTCCACTTCTTCGATCTGATATAAAATTTGATAAATGCTGCAATATCTATTTCAGAATTATTTTTATATTCAAACGTATTGTTATCTACAGAAAAATATTTTTACTTTACCATACAGTGTATGGTCAAGTATTGTAATCGTGCATGAAAAAAGTGGTTTTTTCCTTCTTTTTTTCGAAATATCTTAAAAACGGCTGAAACAATTTTGATTACAAAAATTGAGCAAATCCATTGCATTTCGCTCTACAAAAAAAGCTCTAATAAATAATTAATAAAGTAAAGGGTGTGTAGTTTCACAGTGAATGAAATAAAACTCAAAGAGGTTTATACAAACTCAATATATTTCGGATTATTAGTCCATCATCATGAGTTTACAGTTTAAAACTAATAATAATTGAACGAGCGATCACAATTTTTAACATCTAAATCATAAGTACCAATATAACAAAATATAACATTCAAATCATGCATACCAATATAACACAAGAAAAACATCAATAAAATTAAAATTAAAAAAAAATTTAGAATTTTTTTTTTTTAACAAAATTTTTTTTAAATTTTAATTTTATTGATGTTTTTCTTGTGTTATATTGGTATGCATGATTTGAATGTTATATTTTGTTATATTGGTACTTATGATTTAGATGTTAAAAATTGTGATCGCTAGTTCAATTATTATTAGTTTTTAAGCTGTAACTCCGATGATGGACTAATAATCCGACGAATGTGGACTAGCTAGCTCAAAAACTAGTTTGAATATCGAAACCAAATTTCACAAGTAGTTTTGGTCTATTGAGATTAACAGCTGATTAGATTTTGGTGAATATCGACCCAAAATTAAGGGGGTGGAGGGGGTTAAAAATTAAAAATCTAGGCCATTTGAGCAAATATCAACCAAATTTTGTATATATAATCAGTGCAACTCCAGAAGTCTAAAAATGCAAAAACTAACCTCCCAAAAAGTAGGCTCAAAAAATGAAAATCTTGGCCATTTACCAAACTCAACCAAATTTAGTATACATAATCAGTGGGACCCCAGAAGTATAAAATTGCAAAAACTACCCCCTACATGATTATAAATAATTTTATGGCCCAGGTTGTATGATAAAGTCAAGTGGATGGCCACATCAGAACACGTCAGCTTATTTTTAAATAATTTATATGAGTAATTTATACTTTCAAAAAATTTTTGGGCCCCTGTTTTTGACCTTCCGAGTTACCGACCGTTGGTATAGAGTTTCGACTGTACTTTTAAATCTTGCCGCAATGCATACTTTTAGCTAGTTTAGGTAGAAGCCAAATGCTAGCCTAAATATTCTTAAATTTTTTTTCCTACCTTAAGAAAAATGTCATCTGGGAAAATAATTTCTGACCCTTGTTAAAAATAAACATCATCCATCCATAATGTAGAGAGAAAAAAAATACTCCAAGTGTTTTTGGGTCGTTGTTCGAGAGAAAAAAAGGTAAATATGTTATTTGCGTTTGGTTCATTTTACCCTGACAATTCTCGGTTATCATTCCTTGACTTGTTTGCTCTTGTCTCTTATACTTAGAAAAATATAAATATCAAAACACACCTGAAAAATGAAATTAAAATATTTTTTTAAATTCTTTAAACACTTGGATTGCATGGATACCAATAGAACAAAAAATAAATAAGCGTTCTATTACCAAACGCCTGTACATCTGCAACCCGCAACATACGGTTTATTTTAGTTCTAGCGACTCTGCTAGCAACGTTGCTATCAGCAGAAAAATTAAATACACTAACCAAGTCAGTAATTTAATTGTCACAAGGAGAAATCATTGAAGTTGTTATCTGCTTGATGTAAATAAACATATATCTGTTGCAGTAAAAATCCGTTTTTAATAAGAACGGGCTCTTACTAGTTTTTTTTAATGATATTCATGTGAGAAGGAAATAAACCGGAAGGCGCATCCCCTAAAGGCCTGTATGGGATGGCCCCTCCATCGTGAAAAAAAAACAGAGTAGAAGGAAAGAAGCCGGGAACACAAGCCAAATCTCAGAAAGTTAGATACAATCCAATTTACTAAGTTTTTTTAAGGGCTTCAAGCAGTGGTAAATTCTCCGTGCGATAAATTAGGTTAAATTTATCTTCCACTTATTTTTTTTCCAGACCCTATACTTAAAGAAAAACAATGTCTGGGTATAGCCGGGAATCGAACCCAAGACCTCCTGGTTGCCAGCCAGACATGCTGACCACTACACCAGGGAGGCGGACATGAAACGCGTTTCACTGAATACCTTTGTGACTAGAAATTACTGATGGTTGAGTTTGATCCAAAGGTCTAGAATCTTTATTTTTGATCGAAAATCTCAAAAATCACCACACATCCTCATTAGAAGCAAAGTTGTAGAGGTTGTAATTTTTGACATTGTCGTTTAAATTTTTTTTGAAAATAAACATCCAAAATGAAGCGGAAGGTCAAAATGAAGATTCTAGACCTTTGGATGAAACTCATACCAACATCAGTAAATTCTTGTGCCACAAAGGTATAAACAAATTTTAACTATTGACTAGAAAAGGGGTTTTTACTGCAACATATCTATGTATTTCTTATGGGGGTACCTGAAGTCCAAACTGAACGTTGACAAACCACACACTATTCCAGATTTAAAAGAAGCCATACGACAAAAAATCACAATTCTGGTTGAAATGTTGAAAGATGTAATGAGGAACTTTAACGTCCGTCTGCAGGAACGCGTCACTGTGGAAGGACGTCATTTATCGGAAATTCTTTTTCATAATTAATTTTTCTTGTGTATTATAATAAAATTTCTGTTCATTATCTACAAATTGTGAGTTTTTTCATCCCAATATCTCGAAAATTAAAGGAAGGGGGTCTATTTCAAATATGAATATAATATCTATGTATGTATATACGCATTCGTTTGTGAAGAGACCAGCTTACTATTACAACAAAACGAATTTACGTACATCCAGTTGACTATTTGAACCCATGAGAAATAAGAGATGGAATATTTCTCATTAAACAACTGATGATGAAGGTCAAACCTTCGAAACTATAGCCTCTAACAATTAAATTATATATGGTACATATGTTTTTTGTAACTTTTTAAGGAGATAGGCATTGGTTCAAGGTGAAACATTTTTTAATAATAAAAAATTAGATAAAATTACGACGTGGATTTTATGGGTTTTATGTGAAAGACACCTCGTAATTTTATCTAATTTTTTATCATATGTTTTTTGCATCAAGCAGAGGACAGCCTAATTGATTTTTTCTTATAAATCAAGAACTCAGCTACTACATCTTTTCAATTTAACTATTGATACACTTTTGAAGGAGACAATAAAAGAGTGTTTCTTCTGCTGGAATTATAAATTTTATTTATTTATAACGAGACTATAGTTTCGAGGGCTTTGCCCTCTTCATAAGTCTATTACAATGTATTCACAGGAATTAATTTATGAATAATAATCATAAATATCAATAGACTGATGAAGAGGGCAAAGCCCTCGAAACTATAGTCTCGTTATAAATAAATAAAATTTATAATTCCAGCAGAAGACACATTCTTTTATTGTCTCCTTCAATATATAAAAATTCTGCTACTCTCGGCAAAAACTTTCAATTTGATACACTTTTGGTAGGTTTAGCCCATAAGGCAAGGCTCATAGTGAATTCTCTGGAAATTTTCATTTTTTTAAGGTTCTGTACAAAAGTAAATTGAAACTCTATTTTCCCTCTCTGTGTGTTTGCTTGTTAGACCAGTGTAGCTCGTAAACTTTTTCACAAATCAACATACAAGTTCAGTATTAAGTAATGAAGTATGATTTAATTACATTATTTATTATTCCTTTTAAATAATACTTTATTAATTAATTGTGGACTACTTACTATCTCGACTTTCTCGATTTTCAATTCTTTAAAAGCTCAAAAATGCAATTATTTAAATTTGAATATTTTCAGTTTCTTGAGTTCCTGAGAAATAACTCAAATACCTAACAAAAAATTTGAATAATTCTGTCAAGATCCTATAAATAGTCTTGAGAGAAAACAAATATCTATACTTATGAAGCTCAAAATTTCAACTTTAGAGGGTCGAATTCCTTCTTAGTACATACATTCACCATAATGAGAAGAAGAATTTACTAATATTTCAACAACCAAATCTTCAAGATTTCTTAGTTATCTGAAAATAAATCTAAGAATTTTAGGTTATTAAAAAAACATATTTAATTCCTTTATTTTTTTTTACCTTCTAGTAATTTATTTTTAACCCACTTCAAAAAAGGATGAGGTTCTTAATTCGACTGAATTTTTTTATGTCTATGTTATCTGATATCTTCGCCAATTGTGAACCGATTTTGATGATTTTTTTGTATTGGGTTCAGTCTAGTTTCCGATTGGTACCGTTTTTTTCATTGCTATTGGACCTTTTTTGCTATGTTTGTTCTAGCATAACTTCTTTGTTTATGAACCGATTTTGATTATTCTTTTTATATTGGAAAGAGGGTACCTTAGGGGTGGTCCCATATTAATTTAGTCAAGTTCTGATTATATGATCAATGACGAATTAACTTAAATATCCAATTCTTATGAGCAAATAATCGAAATTATAATAAATAAAAACTTTTATAAAAAAATCAATCTTAAAACGTTCGTTTAAAACCCGCAAACGTTTCTAGAGAATTTCTATATTTCATAATTTTATTTTATTATCATTTTCTGATTCATTCGCCCGACCCTTTATCTTACGAAATTATTATCTTAAATCACTATTAATAACATCACTAAAAAGAGAAAAATAAAAATAATTTTTATAAAAAAATAAACCCGACTACAAAAAAATTAAATGCAACAAATAAAATAATAAAAATCAAATAAAATACACTAAAAGGTATAAAATAATTATCTAATTTAGTTACAACTAAACGACGAAATATTTACATGAAATCACTTTTTGAAGTCGGCGATAAACAAACTATATAAGCGAGCGTACCCGCCAATCGTACTAAGTAAGGTCCGTCGAGTTTGATTCATATAATGTATATGTTTGGCACCGACTTCAAAAAGTAATTTCATATAAATATTTCGTCGTTTAATTGTAACTAAATTATATAATTATTTTATATCTTTTAGTACATTTTATTTTATTTTTGAGTTTTATTATTTTATTTGTTGCATTTAATTTTTTTGAAGTCGGTTTTATTTTTTTTTATAAAATTTATTTTTTACCTTCTAGTAATTTATTTTCCATGTTTGTTTCCAACATCCCTTCCTACAAACTCTAGGTATACCTAATAATGATAAAAATCCAATAACGAAGGTTCAGAAACATAAAGCAGAATTAATTATTTTCCTGACATTGCAAAATTGCCGAAATCTATTTCATTGTATGGAATGTAACCGACGATTCGAATTGACCTGACTTTGTTTGGTGGAGCCCGATCCCCCTTCAACCCCGACCCCTAGTCCCCTGCATATTGCTGGCCAGGTTGCCAAATTGTGCTCATTAAGGCCTCTGGTATGATGGGCTTAGTCCCCTAATTGCCTGCTGGCCGCTGCCAATTACAGCCCCTTGCGTTTCCTCAGGGGGATGGCTCAACATATGCCACATGCCAACCATCCTCTTCCACATAATTAAAATCTTTCGAAGAATTTTTAATGTTATAAAAAGGGAAATGAAACTGAAAGAAAATATTCCATTGAAAGGGTGCCTTGTTTAAAGCACTGCTTTTATTTACCTTCTGAAATTAATCGTCTATTACACTATTCGACAAAAATTTTACCCCTAAACCTAACAATGGATTCCAGTAGAGTTATATACGCTGATTATCATCCAATTTCCCGATTTTTTACAACACGTCACAATTTTGAGATATTATCGGTCAAAATGACGAAAATTGCCATTTGAACCTATTTTCGAATCCCATTAAATATTAACATCAATATTTGAAATCAAAATATTTTGTTGACGTAATAGAAAACAGCTTCCTCTTTGATTTTCAAATTACTAATTATTTTTTGGCTCAATTAGAACTCGAGTTATAACTAAAAAACTATATACGTGATTATAAAGGATAAAAACATAAGGTCTTAGATTTTTAGCTATAACTCGACAACTAAAAACAATTGGTAATTTGAAAATCAAAGAGGAAACTGTTTTTTATTACGTCAACAAACTATTTTGATTTCAAATATTGCTATTTAATATTAATGGGATTCGAAAATTAGGTCAAAATGGCGTTTTTTGTCATTTTGACCTATAATATCTCAAAACTCTGACTTGTTGTAAAAAATCGGGAAATTGCATGATAATCAGCGTATAAAACTCTACTGGAATCCATTGTTAGGTTTACGAGGAGCAAATTTTGTTTAATTTTTGTCGAGCAGTGTTATTAAAGAAAAACGAGTGAAACAATAACTGTGACTTTATTAAATAAATAATAAATAAATTTATCAATTTGTTAGATCAATATTATTAGAGTATATTGCCTTAGAATTTAATTGACTCAAAACATTTTTTTGCTAATTGTCTATAAAAGTTTATTAAACATGATGAAAAAACATTTTTGTGTCCAACTGTGTGTGTGTCTTAATTGGTTCCAATACTCAAGAACGGAAAGTCGTAGAAATATCCTATTTATCCTAAAATGTTTGTATTTTCAATGCTGAGATCTGATTAGATTTTGGGCTTTTTAGCTTCAGAAATTATAGTTCGAAAATATCAAAAGATTTACTCAAAATAACTAAAATAAAAGATGAAATTTAAAAGTAGTTTTTGTATTAAACTAGCCCTTGGCGGGGAGCGTCTCGTTTTATGGTTAAAATTTATATAGATAATAGCTGACCCGACCACGTGCTGTGACTAACTCTTATGATTCACGCCTAAGCCACTGGACGTACCGAAACTATATTCAATAGGTATTAAAACAGTAAATGAATTATATATTATTTGTCAAAAATGTTCCCTTAACCAAAAATAATATTGACAGTTGAAAAATTTCCAAAATGCTATTATCGGTCATCTTGTTTGTTTGCTTTTACCCCCAGAGAGGCGATGACGTTGTTTCCTCGAAAAAAATATTTTTTACATGCCACAGGTGTGATATCTATAAAAACACTATATAAAAACACTCGTGTATTTGAATGGAATGTTCTGTGAAAATTTCAAAGAAATTGGTGAAGAACTTTCGGAAATACTTCAACGTATCACTTAAGCGCAACAATACATTTTTATTTATATAGATTTATTTTTAAGACTGCTCTCTTATTGACGAGCATACCAAGAAACTTTTTCGTCGCTTTATGAATCGGCGTGTGTAGATCCGATAGACACTATAACTTAAAATCGAAAAGTCAGAGAATGTTCGTTCTGATTGCAAGATGTTTATATTTTCAATCAGGATAATTGATTAGATTTTGGACTTTCTAACTTCTGCTTAAAAAATGTAGAAAACCTTATTTTTTTGAATGATTTTATTGAGATTTAAAGCTGTTGTTATGATAAAAAAATAAACAGATGTTTATTTTCAATTTAACTTTATTAATTAATTGGTTTAATTATTTTAAATCCTGCTAATAGTTAATTATAAATATATATTAATAAAAATGTACTGTTACGCTTAAGTGATACGTTGAAGGATCTCCGAAAGTTCTTCACCGATTTCTTTGAAATTTTCACACAACACTCCATTCAAATACACGAGTGTTTTTATATATAGTGTTTTTATAGATATCACACCTGTGGCATGCAAAAATTTTTTAAGAGGAAACAACGCCATCGCTTCTCTGGGGGTAAAAGCAAACAAACAAGATGGCCGATAATAACTTTTTGGAAATCTTTCAACTGTCAATATTATTTTTGGTTAAGGGAACAATTTTGACAAGTAATATATAATTCATTTACTGTTTTAATACCTATTCTATAATTATTTGCATTTTCAATTTATTTTCAAAACTAGTATTATTTTTTAAATATATTTAAATTTTTGATCAGTTAAGCAATATATACTCATTTATCATTTTTTATAAATTTAAACCATAAACCGAGATGCTTCCCGCTAAGGGCTAGGTGACGCCGGACCGAAGGCCCGGGCATCAGCAGTTTCAAATAAATTTATAAACAATATTTTGTCTTTTTCTTGCAAGAGTATTTTTAGGAATAATTTATGTTTTTGCATCTTTCTAAAAAGAAAGTGAATTAGAATAACAGCTAATACCATATTTAAAAATAAAATCAAAAAGTTAAATTTAAATTTAAATTTAGCTAGAATCAACATGTCAGAACCATTTAAAATTACAAGCCATGCTATTTTGTTGCAATATGTTTTTGTGTAGGAAAAAAATACCATTGTAATAATTTACTTTTTCTTTTGTTTTAGGTAAGTTAACGACAACGATTCATCCAGTTATATTTCTAGAAATTTGTAATTGTAAGTAAAACTATTATATTTATTTATTTATTTATATTTGCTAAAGTGTTTAGATTTGAGCTCTCTAGCTTCTGGTTCAAAAATACAGAAAATACCAATTTATTGAAAATTTCTAGGGGAAAAAAATATTAATTTTCAAAAAACTAAACTCATTTTAATAAGTATATTTTATAGAGAGTTTAAAATCTATATTTTCGTTTGAATATCTCGAAAATAATTACTTTTTAAGTCCTCTTTTTGAAGGGTAGTTGATACAAAGGGGGGACCCTTATCAACTTTATTGAAAATTTCTAGGGGAAAAAATATTAATTATTATTTCAAAATAACTATAATAAAAAATAAAATTCTAAAATAGTGGCGCGCCATACCAAGTGTTGAATTTTTTTTTAACTTTTTTTAACATAAATGAACTACATAGAAAAATGAACAATTATATACAAAAATGAAAAATTAAAAATGTAGGTCATGTAATTATTTAATATGGCAGTTATTAAATCAAAAATGTTCTTTTCTTCCTTATAAATTTCTAGCTTTCTCAGGAGCGTGCATTCTTGTGTATGTCCATTTGTCCATGCCATTTAGTTAAGGTACCTTGCATCTTTCTATCTATTTTGAAGATGATCCTATTTATGATTTACTCCGATCGATCGATCGACGATGAACAACTAGAACTAGACAATAGATTAGAATGGAAATTTATTATTATTACTGAGTAAGCATTGGGGAATGATTTGGGATGTTTAAAAAGGGGGCGGAGTTGATCAGGAATTCATTAAACTTGGTGCGCTCTCTCTCTCTCTTCGAACCATTAATATAAATTTTATTTGCCAAGAGAGAAGACACATCTCGCTCGATCTTTGCATTCCAATTTGATTCATGATTGTAATAAATAATAATAATTATATAATAATAATAATAATGATAGTACAGATCGAGCATCACACAATGAATGTATTTATCCAAAAATTATCCACAGGATAATGAAATTTTTGCCCCGCATCTGTATAATATAGATATAATCATTGGCGTAGTTAGGGAATTTTCCTTGGGGGGGGGGGGGGCAGCCGCAGGGTTGAGCGAGGTGTGGAGACCGCCCAACTAAACTTTTGTTGAAATATCCAATTTTTTGCAAAAAATCTCAGTTTTTCCTTCATAAAATGAAAATTTCTGATCCTAGGAACTTGATTCCTATCTCATTCTGTAGGAAATCTTGTTGATTTGAACGTTTATTCGGACTTCTTTTTTGATAAAACTCTTAGATTTATAGATATCCAGCATCCAGCATTTTCGATGAACCATGAGGATTAGGATCATATACTGTGCGGAAAATGTAGGATATCTATAAATCAAAGAGTTTTAACAAAAGGGTGGTACAAGTAAACGTTCAAGTCAACAAAATTTTCTAGAGAATGAGATAGAAATCAAGTTTCTAGAATGGGTGCTTTTCATTTTATGAAGGAAAAACTGAGATTTTTTGCAAAAAATTGCATTTTTTTAAAATTTCAACCTCATTGCGGCACGGGTTACCATCATTCAATTAATATGAAACTTTGTTTAAATTGTAGCAAATTTATTCTAGTTTTAAAATGTATAAATATTTCTTTGTTGAAAACGTACTTCTTCATGGTTAAAATGGGGAAAAATCGAAAAAAGTGCGAGTTTTAGGGATATTCAAAAGTGATCCTGGAGCTGTTTTTTGAATGCCCATTAAAAATTGAATTACTAGACCAATTTTGCAATTCTTTTACTTTATCCAATGCAAAGCATGGGTAAAGTATTGTAATCGCTCTCGGGGCAAGCGTGGCTTCAAAGGGTCCTCAGGTAAAGACTACGGAACCCATGGACTCAATTAAAGTCACAAATTGTAGTATTCAATTAGGTTGAATATTAGCACGTGACGGTTTTGCCAAAAATTACCTGGGGTCTCGTCGAGAGGCCAAAAAGTGCGATTTTTTCATTTAGTGCGTGCGGATGGATGGATGTATGTATGGATGGATGTATGTATGTATGGATGTATGTTATCTCTCTCAAGCTTGAGTTGTTTGCCATAAAAGAATTTAGTCTTTTTGATTTTAAGTCGATTCTTCTACATTTTCAGTAGAGGTTGCCATTAATAGTCAAAACATCAAAAATGGAATTCAATAAGGTTATTCCTCTAGTATTAGATAAGAATCGATCGTTATTTTTGATTTTAAGTCGTTTCCTCCATGTCTTCAGCAATGGTTACCAATAATAATCGAAACGTCAAAAAACCTAATGTAGAATTGTTATTCCTCAAGTATTAGATGAGAATCGATGGCTATTTTTGATTTTAAGTCGATTCCTCTATGTCTTCAATTGCTTGTTACAATAATAACCGAAATGTCAAAAATCCAATGTAGAATGGTTATTCCTCGACTCTTAAATGAGAATTATTTTTGAATTAATTTCAATATGAACTACAAATTGCAAGTGATATCTGATTAATAATAAAGGAACAAACATATTAATATTTCAAATGAATTTGGATAAAGTTTAGCAACGATCCGTTGCAGTTTATTTTTAATCAAATCGAAAATTTGTTTTCTTTAATTTACTAGAGAACGGTTATTTATAAAATATGAGCTGTTTTCGAGTTATAAGCAAACTCTTTTATTGTCTCCTTCAATAATATCTAAGCTTTCATTTTTCGCGTAGGCCTCCCCTAAGTTTTTCCAGACCATTCTTTGTCTGTAACGTATAGTAAAGTAAACATATTTTCACAACCTCACAATTTATTTAAACATGGCTAAACAATAAAATAAATTCCAAATTTTCTTCAAAGATTCTTAAATTATGGACATGAAATCGTTTTCAAATTGAATGGTACTTAAAAACTTTCTTTTTCTTTTGATAAATAAACTAGCTGTGTAGTGTAATAAGGACTAATCTTGATTAATACGATTCTAAAGGTGATTTGTAAGAAAAAGTCGGCTTTTGGTAGTTTTTTGGGATGCGCGGTGAAGGAGAGGGTAATTTATGACCTATGGTCAGAGAGAGAGGTAAAGAAGCGTGTCCAAAGCCAACCCAATGGACAACGCAAGACAATTGAACCTGTTACCCTCAATGATGGCCATTTGTTTCGCTAGCTCGAATATAGTATTGGGTTAGTATTCGGCTGAATTTTAATTACAAAAGCCCCCCCCACTCTCTCCATTAATGTAAATTTAAATGACACATTCTATAGAGTGGGGACAATTCAAAATATTTATTATTAGCTGATATTAAATTGATAATATAATCAATGAGGTGGATTATTTATTGTCTCGATTCTCTGTTCTCGTAATAGAACCGAACAAATTACAATTAATTCTCGGAGTCTGTTTGTGTCATTTTATTGCTTAATGAAATTACTCGATACGTCTGGCAGGCTACACCTACCAGCCAGGGTAGGGTTTTACAATATATAGTTTGCTTATTACACGAGCGAAGCTTGCCTCCCGGGCGAGCCTACACTGTTAAAAATAAGATTGAAGTAATTTTTGGAGACGGACTGATAAGTGAATTGATTGGACATTAATCAAGCAGTCCAAAAAAAGAAGGTAATTTAGACTATCTTTTAATTCATAAACCGACATTTCGGAGGCTATTCCCTCTTTCTTCAGGGTTTTGAAAAGTCATGCATCAAAATAAAAGAAAAATACCAATATTCCATATAAAGTTTGCTTTTGTAGTGATTATAATAAGAATAAACGACGAAAAAGGCGATTTTGACCTATTTTCGAATTCAATTAGATATTAGACAGCAAGATTTGAAATCACAATATTTTGTTGACGTAATAAATTTCCTCTTTGATTTTCAAATTACCACTTGCTTGTAGCTCAAATAGAACTCGCGTTATAACTAAAAAACTAAGACCATATGTTTTTATCTATGTTTATTATCCTTTATAATCATGTAGTTTTAGTTTTTTAGTTATAACTCGAGTTCTAATTGAGCTAAAAACAAGTGGTAATTTAAAAATCAAAGAGGAAGCTATTTTCTATTACGTCAACAAAATATTTTGATTTCAAATATATCTGTTTAATATTTAATGGGACTCGAAATTAGGTCAATATGGCCTTTTTCGTCGTTATGAACGATAATATCTCGAAACTTTGACATGTTATAAAAAATTGAGAAATTTCATGAAAATCAGGGTATAAAACTCTACTGGAATTCATTGTTAGGTAGAGGAGAAATTTTTGTAGACCTATGTAATAAATCGTATTTCATTCTCAGCAGTTATAGTGTAGTCTGGTGAGAATGAAATACGATAAATTATTGTTACTGTCACTGAAAGAGGAGACAGAGAGGAATGTCACATTGGATTTCCTTCACTGAGCCCGAAGAAGGAGGGAATAGCCTCCGAAATGTCGGTTTATGAATAAAAAGATAGTATAAATTATCTTCTTCGTTTTTTGGACTGCCTCATCAATTTCCACTCAATTGTTAAAAATTTCTTATGTAATTTTACTATAAAAAAATGGGGATCCTGGCCTCAAAACTTTTTATGTAATCTTACAACATATTTTTTACTAAGCTAGATCCGTAATACCAAACAAATTTTTCGCAAAAATTACAATATGCTTATTATAATTTAGCTAAACTTTTATAGGTGACCTGCTTAGTAAAATTACAATCTTACAATTACAATTTTTAAGTGAATTCATTAGGTACTATAGTATTGAATTCAGTCAAAAAAATTTTTTTGGTCATTGTTTTGAAAATTGTCTGAAACTTGGAGAAAAATATCATTTTCAAACCATGATATTTTTCTGTCTATGTGTCTGTTTGTGTGGCTAGATTTTCAGATACAAATGATAACTTCAAAATCGTAGAAAGTTCGTTTTGTGGTAAAATGTTTGTATTTTCAATGCCGAAAATTGATTAGATTTGAACCTTTTAAGTTTCTGGTTCAAAAAGTACAAAACATCAATTTATTGAGATTTTAAGGCGATGTTAAAAAATAGTCATAAATGAACAATTTATATTTCAATCGCAGCCCAATGATAATTAAAAAATAAAATTCCAAATAAAAGAAATTTATTGGAACGTCACTTTCATCCTTTTAAAAATCGACATTTCAGAGGATCTTCTCTCCTTCTTCAAAATGGGTCAAAATGGAAACATACAGGAATCTTGCTTCTTCCCTCCTTATACAGTTGTTATAAGTATTGCCACTTCTTGCAAGAATCTTCAATTTATTTTTTAATTTAATTAAAGGATTTTTACCCAATCACCCTATGGTGATCCCAAGGCTTTGGAATTCTATACTCAGAGAGATCAGGGAATCAAAATCAATTACAATATTGTAGGATTTTATTCTCCGCTCCTTTCGCTGTAAAATGCTTTTGAAAATAAAGATTCATTTTCGCCTTGAGAAAGACGTTTGTTGTTTGCCCGTCAGAATCTTTCGATAAACTGGCGGGCGAGCAGCAGGGACACGCCCCTCTTATATTGAGAAGAAAGCGCGCGAAATTTATGCATACGTCACCTAAAAGGCGCGAATAATTAACCAATCAGCTTAATTGCTAATTAGAGCCAGGGTTATAAAAGCAGCCAGCTCCTCGAAGCGAACTCAGTTGTCATTTGTCAGTTGTGAGTTGTTATTCAGTTGATAAAGCTCATTGAAATGGGACAACTCACCAGGGAACGATTTGCTGAAGAAACAGCTTGTGTCTAAGAAGTAATTTGTATACACGTTCTGTAACGAAGAAGCAATAAATGCGGGCCTTGTGCCATTATTTTATTAAAAGCATGTTTCCAATTGCCTCTGGCAAGTTCGTATTTTAGAAGAGCATATTTTCAACTGCCTAGTTCAAATTATTATTTTAAAATAGCATTTTTCTGGCTTTACGCCAACAAGAGAGATTCTAATCTCTGAAGATTATCTCCCATCCAAGCCCGGCGAATCTCCTTCCAACTAACCCTTCGAGCCAAACATAATAAAATCATCCATCATCTTAATCATTTCCTATAATATTTAAAAATAAATATTAAAATCTCAATATTTGAATTTGTATTAAAATCACACATAATTAATTATAATTATTTATAATCATTAATTTTCCTTAAGGACCTTTTGACATTCTTAATCCAAATTGAACCAAATTTTAGTTTTAGCTTTTAACAACATTTTGAATAAAATTAAGTGATTTTTTCAATAATTATCCTTAAAGACATTTTGACATTCTTCATCCAAATTGAACTAAATTTTAGTTTTAGATACTATATTCTCGACTCATTTAATAAATTGATGATATTTAACTTGGCAGCACATTAGATCATATTTTTGACATTCTTCATCCAAATTAAACTAAATTTTAGTTGTAGCTTTTTAACAACATTTTGAATAAAATTAAGTGACTTTTTCATTAATTATCCTCAAAGACCTTTTTATATCCTTCATCCAAATTGAAACAAAATTTTAGTTTTACCTTTTTAACAACGTTTTTTGAATCAAATTAAGTGACTTTTTCATTAATTATCCTTAAGTAACTTTTTACACTAATCATCCAAATTGAACAAAATTTTAGTTTTACCTTTTTAACAACGTTTTGAATCAAATTAAGTGACTTTTTCATTAATTATCCTTGAGTAACTTTTTACACTAATCATCCAAATTGAACAAAATTTTAGTTTTAGATACTATATTCTTGACTCATTTAATAAATTGATGATGTTGAACTTGGCAGCCCATTAGATCCCACTACTTTTTTTGGCAAATGATATTTATCGAACTTAGCCTTTTTTAACACACTTTTATTAGCTTCACCTGTATGTATGTATCAATGTGACTTTTGATCTGTTAAATTCCGCAAACATTTCTCTATAAAAATAATTATTTAGTCAATTTAAATGAAATTATATAAAAATAAAAACAGTTCATTCTCTTAAATTCTGCAAAGTTTTCTCTTTAAAAATAATTAAGACTAAAAAGTAAAAAAATAAATTATATTAAAAAAAAACTAAAAAACATTCTTCTAAAAAGTGCAAAATAATGTAATACTTAATCAAAAAGAGTGGGGCACTTTGTCGAAATTAATTAAAAATACATGCTTCTGAGCCCCACAACTTTTTTACTTAGTTTTGGATATAAAAAAAGTTTATTACATTATTTTATACATTTTAGTGCATTACTGACAAAAGAGTGTTTTTTAGTTTTTTAAACTATTATTAAACCTAATCTTAAAAACACAAATTGAAAATAACATTTAATGTTGATGTTATAAGGTTGTTTTTGAAATGGAGTTTTTTTTTTATTATTATAATTAAAAAAGAAAGGACGAGATGAGAAAGAAGGAGAGACGGGCTACAGAGTGGACTAGAGAAAGCATTTAAATTTGTTTTTCATGTTAAGCAACGAGAAAGAAGCGAGTGAGTTCATTGACATGGATATTATTCAATTCATTTGTTCACATAAACATCTTTATTATTTTCTTTCGAGAAAAAGATCCTTGAAGCATTTACGTATGGATGTATGCACATGGACGTACATACTTAAAATTAGAAAGTTCATTTGTATGGCTTACTGTCAAAATATATAAGATACATATATTCAGCAGGTAGTGGGAGGTATATTAGGAAAGTTTTCTATGGTAATATATGTACATAGATTTTGTTTTCAGGTTTATATATCAGGCAATAATTCATTAACCAATTGGCGGAAAATGTAAAACTTTTTCAAGAATCGGTACGCTGTTTGCAGTTTCGGTGAATTAATAATTTTTGAAGCCATTTTTTTTTTAGAAGGATTAGTTAATGGCCACTTTTTCCAATGATATTTTTTTCAAACCTAGCTCTTACTAAAAAAATTTATTCAATAAGTAAAATATTTAGTTTTGTATACATTTTCATATTGAATTGAAAAGTTTTTGTTTTGCCGAGAGTAGCAGAGTTGTTGATTCACAAAGAGAAACAAAGAGGTTGTCCTCTGCTTGATGCAAATAAGTTCTAAGCTGACCACCAGTGAAGAAGGAACATCAAATTTTCAATATCCATACGATATTGACTCCATGAAAAACAACATTTATAATTAAAAAAAGACTGATGTGAAGACCAAGTCTTCGAAACTACAGTCTCAAACAAATAAATAATATATATTATATATACAGATATATCATCTCGATATATGTGTGTGTATGTTTATTTACATCAAGCAGAGGACAACCTCTTTGTTTCTCTTTGTGGATTTTCATATTGATTGTGTTTTTAAGGGATTTTGATTATATACTGAAGACTCGAGTACTTATATTTATTAATTTTTTTAATCAATTTTAAATTATTATTTGTAATAAACTATTTAAAGGTTTAAAAAAAATAATAATAAACTGACGTGGCCATCCACATCACTTTACCATACATCTGGCCTCTCTCATATATTTAATAAAATAATTTATAATTATTTACGAAAGATCCCCCCCCCCAACTTAATTTTGGGCCCATTAGCAATTGAATTACTCTCTTTTACATTATGAGACTATTCTATTAGAAATATGTGTTTTATTTGAAAAAAATGTACCCCCCCCCCCTCTTTTTTACTTATTATTAATTTCACATAGAGAGTCGTTTTCATAAGGTCTTATAGAATTCATCTGCAAAATTTTTGTTACAAATCGACCAAAAGGTCTAGGATTTATATTGATATTTTTTGAATCACCCCCCACCCAATTTTGGCCCCCGATAAAAATAACAACACTCTTTTTTATAATAGGCTCATTTGGTGCAGCAAATTTAATTGTTCTTGGTTTTTTAAGTTTAAAATTTTTACAATTTTAATAATTTTTTTAACCCCCCCCTTCCCTATAATTTTTGGTTCAATTTCAAACAAAATCTAATCGGCTCCAATCGTTTCTCAATACACCAAAAATTCAGAAGTGTGAAATTTCGTTTTTGTATTCAGCAGCGGCCAGTTTTTGACCTGGAGCGTACACAATATTTGGTAATGTATCTTCTAACAGACATTTTGACAAAATCACTAAAATCTCGTAAAATATAATTTTTTTCGATGTGTTCAGTCATTAGAGTTTTTTTGTGGACCGAAACACTGGGGCGATTTCGCTCAATTTTTTTTTTTTAACAAACTAGTTTAAGCCATTTTTGAGATATTTCGATAAAACGAAGCAAAAATTTTTTTTTCATTCATGCGATTACAATAACTTGACAGTACCCCTGTATGGTAAGTAAGTGCTGTTAGATAAAGTGTCAAAAAAACTTTCTAAATTTATTGTCAAAGCCGTTTAATTTTCTAAATTTTACTAATTTCATAATATTTATATTAAACTATTTTTGAAGGTTTAGAATAAAAAATTATTTTAATTTTTTATAAACATACCTGTCGAATTATTTATTTATTTTTCGTTTATAATACCTACAACTGAAACGAATTAAAATTATTCAAAAAATGATATTTTTTGTATAATTTTGCATTTTTTTAACCCGCAGATCTGGAACTAGAAAGTACAAAATCTAATCAGCTCTCCGCATAGAAAATACAAATATTTTAGCCCAAGAGCAGGACGTTCTAAGACGTTTCTTCTATCGTTCTATCCTAAATCTCGGAATCTAGACAGTCATGGGAAAAAATCATGTTTGAAAATGATTTTTCTCCACTTTATTCGAGGAATGTCAATTTCTTGTTGCTTCGGATAATAATTTAATGAAATTAATTCTATCTCCGTTAAATGTAAAGTTAAACACACAGATTATGAATATAAAAACTTCGTCACGATATTTCAAATACTGTTTGAATTATTCGATTTTAAAATGAAGATGGGCGGGCAAACGCTCGCGGACAGATAACTTTTAGATTTTAGATAACTCGATGAAAATCTCAACTTTTTTAACGGTTTGCGTTTAATTTATTTCTCTTGATGATTGATCAGCCTCGATAGGTTACTAAACTAGACTAGAAAGTAATCAATAAAATTAAAAATTAATAAATAAAGTACCTGGAGCCACCGAGCGATGCTCGGCAACTTTTTGTTCAGTTAAAAGTTATATATTAATATTATTTTTATTTTAAAATTCCGATAAAAACCACCCGGCACCCCCTCTTCGATACGCCCCTGGACCCCCGACCCATACCGCACCCGCACACCACACCCCTCCACGCCCCCTGGACAACCACCTCCGTACCGCCCCCACGAACCGCACCACCACTATGCCCCTGGACCACGAACAAGCCACTCCATCAACCCCGCACCCCACCTCCTGCACCACCACCACCCCCAGTTTTTGTATTTCTAACTTTCTAGTGGCCCACAGATTATGTATAAATATATAGGTATTTAAATAAATTCCGTATAATTATTATTTTTTAATTAAATAACAAAATATCGAGTTTTATAATAATCAATTAAATTGGCAAATTCTAATATATAATCATATTTCTTATTAACTCTTTGTGGGATTTAATACTCGAATTTATAATCAATTAAACAATAATAATAATAATAATAAATTTTATTGAACCAATTATTTTACATGGATTAACCTATATTTTATTTGAGCTTCGACTTAGGAGATTACTTCCCCACCATCGACTGTTCTTGATCTTCTCGGGCTTGCGTTAATATAATCAATTAAATTTTTTTTTTTTTTTATAAATTTTATTAAAACCAATTATTTTTACATTAATTAATGTATACATTGTATTTTTGCTTCGATTCCGGATATTACTTCTCCACCATCGAGTGTCCTTATTCATCTTTAGTCCATGTTTTTAATAAGAGGAAAAATCTAATTAGATAAAAAAACCTCTTTTCCGATAATTATTTCAATTCCATTATTCCCTCAATCAAGTCGATTGATTCACTCATCTCATCCATTCTCTTCCATCAATTATTATTATTATTTTTTTTTTATTAATTTTATTAAACCAATTATTTTACATTAATTAATGTATACATTGTATTTTTTGCTTCGATTCCGGAGATTACTTCTCCACCATCGAGTGTCCTTATTCATCTTTAGTCCATGTTTTTAATAAGAGGAAAAATCTAATTAGATAAAAACCTCTTTTCCGATAATTATTTCAATTCCATTATTCTCCAATCAAGTCGATTGGTTTTACTCATCTCATCCATTCTCTTCAATCAATTATTTTTTTTTTATTAATTTTATTAAACCAATTATTTTACATTAATTAATGTATACATTGTATTTTTTGCTTCGATTCCGGAGATTACTTCTCCACCATCGAGTGTCCTTATACATCTTTAGTCCTTGTTTTTATTAAGAGGAAAAATCTAATTAGATAAAAACCTCTTTTCCGATAATTATTTCAATTCCATTATTCCCCAATCAAGTCGATTGGTTAAATTTCCTCTCCCCCATCCATCCAATCATCCCCAATCCCTTCCATCCCATATCATCAATTAAATTGTTTAATTCTAATATATATATATTAATATTTGCCAGATCGATTAAATCTACTTTCTGAATTTCATAAAATTTTAATGTCAAAGCACTTAATTGACTCCTATTTATTCAAAACAAATTTCTCTAATATTAAGTATTAAGAACACTAAATGACAAAGTTTTTTGGCCATGAATAATAAATAATGTAATAATATACGATGTATTGCATCGCATTTCTCCACTTTTTGTTTTATGGAGTTTATTGATTTGGCAAGTGAAGCATTCAAATATCGTTTAAAAAATAGCCTTAAAAATCGTTAAAAAAAACTTTCATAGATATCAATAAAATCTTTACTTTAACTTAAAATCATCTCCATAATTAAATCTGAAACACTAATAAAAAAATGAGTGATATTTAGAAATGTTCTACCATAATTTCGCCATATGTGGCCTGAAATGTTTCACCAGGCTTTGAAAATAAATCTAATATATAATATTTTGAGTATTTTATAATATCCTATTTTAGTATTATTTTTTTATTTTATACAATTAAAATTAATAAAATATGAAATATTATTTCTGCCTTGATCATGGCAACTCCTGAAAATCTCAATAATATCATTCAAAATAAGATAATTTCAATTTTTGAAATGGAAGTTTTGAAGCTTCGCCTTCCTTCGAGGGTAGGTACTTAAAAAATTCGCATAATAATAATTAACTCATTCACTACTCAAACAGTAAAGTCTACTTTTATGGGCGAATAAAAGAAATGAGATAGGTAGATATGGGTTTTGATTTGGAAGGGAAAGCATTAAAATTCAAAAAAATAAATTTGTCTATTTTCCCCTAAAATGAGATATAGTAAAATCCTTTATCATTATCATTGAGTATACAGTCCTAAGACTGGTTTGATGCAACAATCCGTCTCCACTCGACTCTGTCCCCCGCCAGCTGTTTGACCTCTCTAAATGTCTGGCATCCCATATCCCCAATTATTTGGTTGAAATATTCTAATCTGGGTCTTCCCTTCCCCTTTTCTTTCCCACCTCCCCTCCAAGATATCCCCAAGCAGTCCCCCATGTCTCAGTGTGTGCCCCATCATCTGACCTCTTCTCTTCTTCAGACTCTTCCACAAGGTTCTTCTTTCTCCGATTCTTCCAAGAACTTCTTCATTTGTAATTTTATCCATCCATTTGATATTCATCATTCTTCTGTAGCACCACATTTCGAAAGCCTCTAATCTCTTTCTCTCCGCTTTTCTAATTGTCCAGGTTTCACACCCGTACATGGCTATGCTCCATACATATTTCTTCAATACTAGTAGCAACTTCCTGTTTTCTATAAATCCTTTATGGATTGTACAATATTATAGATAACCTTAAATATTAAGATGGTCAAACAATAGACTGTCAGAAAATTAAATTGACATAATTATAAATCTCATAGTGATAATCGCAAGAGGTTGTAATCTACTAAATCTGAGATGGAATGGATTATTTATTATTAAATAGATGTCAGAAGGGTTATTTTCACACCCTCGGGAATCGAACGCGAGTGCCAAAATGACCAATCGGCTACTCTGAGATATGTACAGGTCTATTCTCTAAACAAAAACGTTAACATCCGAAATCAGCGTTAATTCATTTAACATCTCCTTGCCTCAAATTGCTAAACACCAAAGCGTTAACATTTAGTCAAAAGTGTTAAAAATTAAAGTTATGTCCAGAGGGTGCCTTTAATATTGTCGCAGATCCAAATTTGGGGTAATCTTTTGTAATTTTTAAAGTGTCCTATCTCCTGAGTTTTTTTAATTTCTTGATTTAATTTTGTAACGTGGGTTTATTGTTAAAAATCTATCTATATTTCAAAAATTTGCCCTCTTATCCAAAAAATAGATTATTTTTGATTCTGGGATCTTAGGGGGCGTCCAAAAATTACTGCACACGAATCTCAAGATTTTTAGACCACCCCTCCCCTGTGTCACATTCTGTCACATTTTCACTGAGCCCCTTTGTATTGTGACGTCACACTATCCCTTTTATATACACTATAATTTAATAATTATTCTACAAATTTTTTTTTTATAAATTAAACCTCAGCTAAAGGGATTTAATACTTATATTTTAAGTTTAACTTTATTTTTATTCATATATCATGAAATCTAAAAATATATTTGAAAATTTCTAAAATTTGTTAATTTGTGATATTATAATTTTTATGATCTCGGAGCCCCTCTGTCACATTTTGCCACAAATCTAAGATGACCCCCCTTACTGTGTGACCTAATTTATGGACACAAAACTTTTTCTTATCTCCTTTTTTAACCGACTTCAAAAAAGGAGGAGGTTCTCTATTCGATTGAATTTTTTTTTTTTTTTTTTTTTGTGCCTATGTTACCTCATATCTCCGCCAATTGTCAACCGATTTTGAAATTTTTTTTTGCATTGGGTCCAGTCTAGCTTCCGATTGGTCCCATTTTTTTCGATTTTTTTTCATAGGTATTAGACCTTTTTTATTAGGTTTGTTTAGACCTAACCTCTCTTGTTTATGAACCGATTTCGATGGTTCTTTTTTTATCCGAAAGGGGGTGTCTTAGGGATGGTGTCATATTAATTTGGTCAAGTTCTGATGATATGATCACTATTAATAACATCACTAAAAAGAGAAAAATAAAAATACTTTTAAGAAAAATAAAACTGACTCAAAAAGTAAATGTCAAGAAATATATTGTACTAAAAGGTAAAATAATTATTATCTATTTAAATAACGACACAATGATGAACACGAAATTACTTTGAGAGTTGGTGCCAAACATATACCTTTTATGAATCGCACTCCGACGGATCTTTACTTTAGTACGTTTGGCGGCATACGCTCTGCTTATAGGTATAGTTTGTTTGGCACCGACTTTAAAAAGTAATTTCGTGTTAATATTTCGTCGTTTAGTTGTAACCAAATAAGATAATAATTATTTTATACTTTTTAGTGTATTTTATTTGTTGCATTTAATTTTTTGAAGTCTGGTTTTTAGTTTTTATTTAGTCAGTAATAATAATTCGATCACGAGACATAATTTTTTGAGAAGATAGCTAAAAAAAATAATTAAATAAAGTGATATAACTTCCGGTGAGAAGATATAACCAGAACTTTGCTCTGATTCCATTACTGTAATTGTAAGTTTAATAAATTGTTTCTTTAAATAATTTTTTTTAACAGTGTATCTTACAAATTACAAATGTTCCATTTTTTATTTTTAATAGTGATAAAATCTGTTCACTTATTTAATTCTAATTAATTGTTTATTGTCTATTTCCTTTATGCTTGAAAAATTATAACTTTAATAAAAAAAAATTATAATAAAAAAACCGGTATAATGGATATTAGATAAACTAGATATTTTAAATGAGATTGTGGCTCATTGAATGAACTCTCTTAAAGAGAGAGAGAGAGAAAAAACTAGCGGCTTTACTCTGCTCACGCATTCTCTTGATGGGTACCTATGTATCTCTGTGTGTGTGTGTGTGTGTGTACATACATCCGACGTGTGAGCTTATTTAGCCAGCCGAGGAAAATTATATACTAAATTACAATTTTAATACTGGTAAGAGATTAAATTTAATGAGCAAATTATTTTATTATTTATTAAAAAGTATTTTTTACTTACTTAGTTTTAATTGAAGGAATATTTAAAATAATTTTTATTTTTTATAATTTGACAATTTACAAATTAATGAATTGCAAGATGATGAGTTTTTTCTTTCAAAACTCGCTATATTGGAAAATTTGAGCTTTTACAAAATAATCATTTGATAAAAATTTTAGGTAATACAATTTTCATTGTGCAAGAAATTGAATATACAGTGAAACCCCTCAAATCCAAACCCCGTAAATCCGAAATCCCGGGAAATCTGAACAAGTTTTTTTTGACAAATTTAAGTTTGACACAAAAAAAATTGATCATCAATTTTTACTTTACCATACAGGGTGTGGTCAAGTATTGTAATTGTGCAAGAAAAAAGTTGTTTTTTTTCCTACTTTTTTTAATATATCTCAAAAACGGCTTCAACAATTTTGATTAAAAAAATTGAGCAAATAATACAATATAATTATAATTAATCATGTGTGATTTAAATAAAAATTCAAATTTTAATCAAATTAATCACAAAAATTAAAGCTTCAACAGCTTCATTACTAATACATATTATTAGAAATAAACTTTTTGAGTTAGAAAATTCTGGAACGAGAGGAATGGCAGGCAATCTTTCCAAATTGCAGAATAGAAGTTCATTGGAAAATAAGCTGACGTGTTTCTGATGTGGCCATCCACTTTACTTTACCATATAACCTGGCCCCTAAAATTATTTATAATCATGTAGGGGGGGGGGGTTATTTTAGCTTTTTATCTTTTTTACTGATTATGTATACAAAATTTGGTTGAGTTTGGTAATTGGCCAAGATTTTCATTTTATTTATTTTCATCACCCAACAACCCCCCCCCCATTTTGGGCGGTTAGTTTTTGCATTTTTAGACTTCTAGGGCTCCACTGATTATGTATACAAAATCTGGTTGAGTTTGCTCAAACGGCCTATATTTTTAATTTTTGAACATCCACCCCCACCCCCCCCCCCATTTTGGGCGGTTAGTTTTTGCATTTTTATACTTCTGGGGACCCACTGATTATGTATACAAAATTTGGTTGAGTTTGGTAAATGGCCAAGATTTTCATTTTTTGACCCCCCCTTTTGGGCGGTTAGTTTTTGAATTTTTGACTTCTGGGGACCACTGATTATGTATACAAAATTTGGTTGAGTTTGGTAAATGGTCAAGATTTTCATTTTTGTGCCCCCCCTCCTCCTCCATTTTGGAGCGGTTTGATTTTGCATTTTTTAGACTTCTGGGGTCCCACTGATTATGTATACAAAATTTGGTTGAGTTTGCTCAAACGACCTAGATTTTTAATTTTTAACCCCCTTCACCTCCCGTTAATGTTGGGTCGATATTCACCAAAATCTAATCAGCTCTTAATCTCAATGGATCCAAAACTACCTGTGAAATTTGGTTTCGATATTCACTCTAGTTTTTGAGCTAGCTCGTCCACAAAAATTTGGTAAAGCACAAACTAACTAACAGACAACCAGACAGACTAACAGACATTTTGACAAAACAATTATTATCTCAAAAAATATAATTTTTTCGATGTTCACTTATTTGAGGCTTTTTTGTAGAGCGAAATGACATGGTTTCGTTCAATTATTTTTATCGAAATACGTTTCAGCCGTTTTTGAGATATTTCGAAAAAAGAAGAAAAAAACACTTTTTTCATGCACGATTACAATACTTGACCATACGCCTGTATGGTAAAGTAAAAAGGTTAAGACCTCTGTTTTAATATATTTTTGGTATTGAGGTTTTGAGACTTTGAGAAACTGTTTCTCAAAGCCTTCTCAAAACCTCAACACTAGACATATTTTAGTTTATATATACATGAATATTATAATGAAGGAATTAAAATAAAAAGTATATTCAATTTATTCAAATTTAAAATAAGATAAATCTTTTTTTTTATATATAAATTCTGAGTTAGACCGGGTGATGGGGGGGGAGCAGGGGGTACATGTTATTCAAAAGCATTTGCGCTTAATGAGAAATGCTCAGGCAAAGTAGAATTAAAAAAAAAAAAAAATCAAACATGTTTCGGCTTTCATTTAACGAGTAGTTTTCGTGATATATAGTAGAAATAAAAACGATCCGCATAAATATATAGTAAAGTACCTACTCTGGATTTGGAAATCTAAATCATTGTACAGTATAAAGGGCAAATAAATATAATATGCTTATACATATTTTAAATCCCAAAGCTGGTTAATATTCGTGTTGCGTTAAAAAAAAGGCATGTTAGTGGTGCAGTATAGACATGCGACCTGACCTGACCTGAGGAACAAAGGGTATCATATCGAGGAAATCTACCAAAAGATATTTATTTAAGAACCAAGGTAGGAAACATTCATGAACAACAGTGAGTAATAAATATTAGCCCTAAAATGAACATGAGCGGCGCGCTTGCTGGAAATCGATAAGGAATTATTCATACTACACTTCTTCTTTTTCTTTAAATATAACTTTTTAGGGAATTGTTACTACATTTGCAATTAATTAATGTTTTAAAGCAGCGTTTGTCAACATTTTCTTTAGTAGTAGAAATCAAAATTATTTCACATGGACTGGTATAGTTTGTGAAGTTAATGGGTCGGACATAAAGATCTACCACATTTTGAAGAGGTATAAAAAATGAAAAAATTTAACTAGAAAAAATCTGAATATATTTTTGAAAAGTATATAAAATGATGTTTTTGTTTGTTTTTTTTGAAATGTGTTTTAAACAATATCAGACAAAAAAAGGGAGGGAGTCAAAAATGAAAATTCTAGCCCTTTCTACCAAACTCAACGAAATCTTGTATACATATTCTGCGAGTCCCCAGAAGGCCAGAAATCAAAAACTAACCAAATTGTGTATACCTACATAGTTTGGTCGAAAGGGTTAACATTCTAATTTTTAACCCCCCCCCATTTTGAGTGGTTACTTTTTACATTTCTAGCCTTCTGAGGGTCCACAGAATATGTATACAAAATTTTGTTGAGTTTTGTCGAAAGGGCCAAAATTTTCATTTTTGATCCCCCCCTTTTTTATCTAATAATGTTTAAAATACATTAAAAAAATATATATTTTATGTTCTTTTCAAAAATATATTCAGTTTTTTTCTAGTTAAATTTTTTCATTTTGTTTATACCTCTTCAAAATGTGGGAGATCTTTTATGCCCCACCCTGTATAATAAACCAGCTAAGAAGCCGGCCAGGACTTCAGTACTCCCCACCCCCGGTACGTCAATGGTATTGTCAAGATTGAGAACTGGTCAAAATCTTTTTCCAATCGGTAATATAATAGTTATTAATAATTAATAAAATAAATAATTTATTATGATTTACGAAAGCACCTCCCCCTCCACTAAATCTTTAGGTTCATTAGCCTTTAGTCATAATATCTCTACTTTTAAATATGGGGACTCTTCTAGGACAAAAAGTTTTCTAGTATTTATGTTTTAAAATTTTAAATTTTAAATTATTTTTGAATTCCCCGGTATTTATTTATCAACCAATTCTGATGACCAATCTTTAGGGGGGTCACGACAGAATCGGTCATTCAGCAAGTCCTTTATTATAAGTACCTGTAGATTATAATCATTATAATATTTTTATATTATTTATTTCGAAAAATCATATAGCATACATAATTTGTGTGTTAAAATTAATAAATTAATAATTTATAAGATCAATAATATTTTTTGGCTAATATATCGGCCTAATTCATAGCCATAAAGACCTAATTACGTATACATAGATTATATTATTTTAAAATAATTGTCTCTAGCCTTCCTCAGGGGCAGATCAGATTTTAGCATTGTGATAGCCTCGAGTCAGATTCGAACACAGAGGTCACACCTGGTATAGCTCGCTGTCTACCTACCAAGCCTAGCCTATCTGTATTCCCTCTCCTAGTATACATAATTTTAAAATCATGTATACAATATTTAACATTTGAAATTAGCTCACAAGATCAGATACTATTTTAATCAGTTTTTATTTGACATGGATAACGTGGGACCATGAATAATCCATAAAAGAATATATTTGACGTATATATAAAAATAATATGACTATTTCACTCCGAATATCCGAAAGTCTAACTTTTTCTTCAATGAATGATATTGGTGTCGCTCAAAGCAGCGTGGAATATTAATTTAAATATTAAGAAAATAAAAAAATTAATTATAGATAAAAAATGGACTGTAAGTAGGTTTATTATGGAATTTAATATAAATTTTTGGATTATAAAAATATGAATTTTAAAATTGAATACAAGTGATGTTAGGAGTAACTTAAAACTATATAAATACAGATAAAAGGTTTGAAAATTGAATGTTAAAATTCAGCTATTTGAAAAAAATACAAATGTTCACAAAATAAAGTAAAGTTTATATATAAATCAATTATATACAAATTAACATAAGAATATCAATTAATAAAACTTTAGATGAAGAAAAATGGACGTATGCTTCTCGTTCAATTTTATTAAAAATTAATTAATTAATCGCCAATCGCGTTTTTAGCACAAATTGCTAAATATATATAGCCAGATAACCGTGAAGCGTTCAACACAATTTAATCTATTTTCTAGTTGGTTGTAAATCAACTAAACAAATAGAAAAACTCAATATCAATCTCAATTGATGAAAAAACAAATAAATTTATGCTTACGCGTTATCTGGCTATGGAATTAATATGAATTTTGAGCAGTCTCAAAATTCTTACTAGATGCCCACAGCGTTGGGTTCAAAATAAAAGGGGTTTTTTGTTGCTTCAAGGTAAAACATATGTGCAAATTGAGGTTAAAGAGGATTTTCCTTATTCTAAAATCATTTTTTACCTGGTCGGGAGAGAGAAACAAGCGGCGATTTAAGTAAAATTTAACAATTTTCCACTTTGCGAGGGCTATTTGTAAGGCAGACAGAATAGATAAGAAAAGGGATCAATAATTAATTGATATAATTAAATTTTACTCACGCTATCACAAGAGCTAGGTGATCATTCCTAGCGAACGACATCAAAATAAGAAGTGAGTTTAACATTTTTTGATTGTAAGCTTAGAAGAAAAGCAAGAAAATAGAGAAAGATAGCAAATAGTGCCTCAAAAAATCGAGGTACACAGCTCCATCTATTTTTCCATTCGACACGGCGGTGAATTTTGAAAAACGAGTTTTTTAGTGGTCAATTTGCTAGCATGCGCAGTATATATATATGATATGATATATTATTACTCTTAGTGAGTTCAGCAATCTGGCTAAAAAGGCAATAAGCGTTTGTTATGACATTTAATGATATTTGAGTTAAAATTCTTTATCCACTATATTTATTTTATTTATTGTACTAATTAGATATTTGACATTTTGGATCCGCAATCTTGAGGTATCTATCGATTAAAATAATCCAACTGCTAAGAAATTGAGCTCATCAGCTTAGCAAACAGGAAGTTGCTATTGAAGACATATGTATGGAGCATAGCCATGTACGGATGTGAAACCTGGACAATTGGAAAAGCGGACAGAAAGAGATTGGAGGCTTTCGAAATGTGGTGCTACAGAAGAATGATGAATATCAAATGGATGGATAAAATTACAAATGAAGAAGTTCTTGGAAGAATCGGAGAAAGAAGAACCTTGTGGAAGAGTCTGAAGAAGAGAAGAGGTCAGATGATGGGGCACACACTGAGACATGGGGGACTGCTTAGGGATATCTTGGAGGGGGAGGTGGGAAAGAAAAGGGGAAGGGAAGACCCAGATTAGAATATTTCAACCAAATAATTGGGGATATGGGATGCCAGACATTTAGAGAGGTCAAACAGCTGGCGGAGAACAGAGTCGAGTGGAGACGGATTGTTGCATCAAACCAGTCTTAGGACTGTATACTCAATGATGATGATGATAAGAAATTGAAATAATAGAATATACTTGGTTTATTAGTGTACACGCGATTCGAAGAAATCGTTGTAAGTCCGCCATCTTGTGTACGCCATTTTGAAATGTCTGAAAAAACCTTCGATTGGTGTAAATATTTAATTTACTTAAATCATGTGCACATGTTTTATAAACACAATATTAATGAAAATTTCAGTTACACTTATGATTTAGGATATAGATTTGCCTTAAAAAATACAAAATTTAAATAATACATTATATTTGATAAAAATTGATTAAAAAAAGAGAGAAATATTTTTTAAAAAATCACAAAATTCTAAAATATATAAGTAATCCTAAAATAATAAAGGCATAAAAAATAAGTTCATGGCAAAATTTATTTTTTCTTTTATTGGATTTTTATTAAAAAAAATAATAAATAGGTAAAAATAAATAAATAAATTCTTATGTGAATCCACAATCTATTTTAAAATATTTTTTTTTTTTTTTTATTTAATGACCTCGGAAATGAATCCATTTGGCCAGTTCCTTTTTTGTTTTTTTTTTTTAAAGATACATTATTTACATTTTTATATATACATATGTACAATTATAATTCTATATCAACATTTAAAAAAAAAAAATCTTTTTTAAATTTAAATATATAGTTTGGATGCAATTAATAGTTTTATTATTGCCTCTTGTATCTCGGACTCATGACAGTCGGGATTGAAATACGCAAGAATTAATTGCATTGATGTAGGTAATGGTATTTTTTGGGAAGATCTATTATAAAATGAGTCAATCGCTCTAAAATTATTTGAGCACCCCAGAAAAATGTGGTTGACATCACCCATTTGGATGCCATCACATTCACAAAAAGGAGTGTCTCTTAAGTTAAATTGAAAAAGTCTTCTGGGGGTAGCCGCGTGACCCATTCTCAATCGTATTATTAGAACTATTAACCTCCTATATAACCGACAGTCATGAAACCATGATTTACATCCAATTCTGGGCATAATAGAGTGCAAATAGAAACCTCTCGATTCTGAAGAGGAGTCCCAAAATTTTTTGCCACAAATCAATAGATTTTTTCTTAATACTATTAATTGCATCTACGTAGGTGAGGCCCATGTTCAATGGAGCTCCATCCGTAATAGCCTGTTTTGCTAAGGAGTCAACAAATTCGTTGTATTGGATGCCCACATGAGAGGGACACCATAGGAATTCAACAGTATTATTTATTTTACACATACACTCACAAATTTTATAAATAAGATAGTTCTCTGACTTAGTTTTATAAAAGTTTTTGATTGATTTTAAAACGCTTTGAGAATCTGATACAATTAAAAATTTTTTTAGATTGATCTAATGAGTCTATATAAACCAAAGCCCTTAGGATAGCGATCGCTTCTTCTTTTAAAATATAGTATTAATTCATTCTAAATTCTGAAATTTGAGCATTTTTGTAGATATTAATTTTAAATCTTTAGTCGAAAGCTCCTGTTAATCTGCAACCCGACACACATGATTTATTTAAGTTAGTTTCTGAAATTTCTCCAAATCATTGTTATCGATATTTAAATACATTTTCATATAGTGTAATAACTACATAGGTATAATTTACTCTATATCCTCAGACCATTTGGTTAATTTTTTTCCTTCTTTAAAAATGTCTAAAACATAGAGAAAAATATTTTTCACCTATGATTTTATTTTCAGGTCTGTGGTCCTTTTGACACCTACGATAAAAATGTAGAGAAAATCTTTTTTGAATGATTCTATTGAAATTTTCACGCGTTGTCATGATAAAGGCATGAAACAATCATGGGGTTTTTCAATTTCTTTTGATTAAACAGAGACTGGCAAGCGTGGAGCATTTCTTTTTGATAATCAGGAGGCGTGTTTTCAAGCTTCATTGTCAAGATTTGACCCATTATAATCCATAGTACTATTAGGTATTTCTTTTTTTACTTTTTAATAATTTATTTGCTGATTTTTATTGAAGTACTGTAATAAAAGAAAAAATCCGATAAAGTTTTATTAAAAGTTCAAAAACTTTAGAGGAAAATTCTTTCTTTATCATTGTAAATTTGGAATGTAGTTCCTGGATGAAATGAAATGATAAAGCAACTATGAAACAATTAAATATTTTTAAAATAGACAATTCTAGAGATTGTTTCAATGATGAAAATTACCTTGAACTAAAAATTATAAATTTTGATGAAAAATAATTTTTTTCTGAAAATTTCTGTTAAATAAAAAATAAATAAAAAAACAGTCCATTTCTGATCTATTTTTAATATAATTTTTATTATTTAAAATTTCGATCATTTCTAAAATTATTAACCATTTCTTTCCCAAAATTCTTAATAATTCATAGGGATTGTGGTGTTGGTGCAAGTTGAAACATCTATATATATATATATATATATATATATATATATATATATATATATATATATATATATATATATATATATATATAAAATTAAGGTTTTCTGTACATTGGTCCAAATCAGGCCAAATTTTGGTTGCACACGTTTCAAGCAAAGTTATGAACGAAAACACCCTCAACAAAATTCCTGTCTGTCTGTATGTATATCTGTATGTGTTTCAGTGGTTTCCGAAAAGTTGCTCACGATTGACGTAAAAACGGCTGAAGGGATTATTATGAAATTTCATATTTACATCAGATGTCTTCTAACTTACGTTTTTGGCTATATAATGTTTTGATATTTTGACCCCAGAGCACAGTGAGTTATTTTATTCTTAAAATGCTTAATTGAATATATTATATTATATTGTAAAAAATATATATTAATTCCCAGATAGCACACTTGGTCTTGAAGATGGCTTATTCAGCGTTTATTATGTTTATTTAAGATGTCTATTAGATTAAAATTTGAATTTTTATTTAAATCACACATAATTAATTATAATTATTTATTGAAACAAATAAATAATTATAATTAATTATGTGTGATTTAAATAAAAATTCAAATTTTAATCAAATTAATCACAAAAAAAGCTTCAATAGTTTCATTACTAATGTCTTTAAGATGTCTACAAGATATTTACTTTTTTAGAAGACATCTTCTGGAGCGAACGTGTTATCAGGGTTATTAGCTCATATTAATCATAACCACTTTTAGACCAAACCAATTCACTTTAAATAGCTGATTTAGCAATTATTTTTCCAAATTTCCATTTATAAAGGGAGAATTTCTTCCGAAATGTTTGAAACCTTTGATAAACGTTTTGATAAAAGGACTCTATTTATTCTATGTTTAAATTAAATAGAAAATAAAATTTATTTTAAGATTATTAAAAAAAAAATATATATTTTTATAATAATTTAGGTATTTATATTTAAATTTTATATTGGTAAGGCTGCTCTGAGGGGTGAACCGCGATCTAATATCGTATACACTTACTTCCACTTCCACTTTCATTTTCAAGAAGAAGGATCAACAGATGTAGGGGCATTATCTAATGAATTCCAAAATAATTCCACATAATTCCAAAGACGTGTACACCTAATTCCAATCGCGGTTCACCCTTCGGGCTGCTTTAACTGGAGAACCCACCGAAAAAGTCTTCACTTTTTCTTATAATCGAAATCAAAAAAATATTCTAAATCAAAAAAAAATGGATTAGATATTTTTAAAAAGCTACAAAAAATAATCTCCACTAAATATTTGACAAAATCCTCCCACTATCTGTAGCGTTTTCTTTTAGGCTTCCTTGCGTTCCGTTGTTTCTAGCTAAATTTTTCGCGGCATCTTAGAAGATCCAGTTTTTCTGTCATTTCTACTTCTCATAGGTGGTCTTGTTCTGTTTCCAAATGCCTTTTGCCAATTATAGTTACATACTTTATTTAAATAAAAAAATAAATGAAAAAATAAATAGTTTCATTATTTAAATTCTTTTTGATTTTTTTTTTAATAATTTATTTAAATACTGCGAAATATACTATAAACAGGTTTTTAAGCTAAACATGATTTTTATTAAAATTTTAATTCAAAAGAATTGAAAATAAAATAAAAACTTAATTTAAATAATTCAGTAGAAACACACTCCAAGATACAAATTTGAAATTTTAAAATTAATAAATAAATACTTCCCAATCAATTAAGACACCCTAATTTGAAAAAAAATAATTTGTTGATTAATCCATATAAGGCGTGATCATAACGAAAACTCATCTTACAAAAAAAGTTAATTTTGATTTATATTTTTTTATTTTTATTTTTAATTATTTATTTATTTTTTAATTTATAGACATTAAGGGCCAGCAGGGATTCGAACCCAGGATCTCTTATATCCGGTGTAAACCTTTAATCAATTGAGCTAAAAATCTTAAAAACCCAAACCAAGAATTTAAGTGTCTAAAGATTAATATTTCATTTAATAATATATAATTAATTATTAGTCCGTGATTTTTACATATTATAGCTATTAAAAAAATTTAATGTAATATTTAAATGTAATCAATGTAAGATATTTAATGTAATATTTAATATAATATAAAAATATATAACTACATTACACTGGCCAAAATGATCTATACGGATCGAGGCCAATGGGGGGGGGGGGGGGAATATATAATTAAAGTTTTGAGCATCTTTTTTTGAAAATAGTTGGTAGTTTTTTCAAAAAATCAGCTCGGGTTCAGATTAACCAAGATGTATTTTAAAAGAGAAAGAATTCAATCAATCTTTTTCGGACAAATTCTAAGATTTTAGTAGAAATATTATTAAATTGCGATATCAGAGGGGATTCATCCCCCCAGGAGTCGAACCTGAGAACTAACACGCTATCCGGGCAGTCAGCTCACACCCTCGAGAGCTGACTGCCCGGATAGCGTGTTAGTTTTCAGGTTCGACTCCTGGGGGATGAATCCCCTCTGATATCTCAATTTAATAATATTTCTACTAAAATCTTGGAATTTGTCCGAAAAAGATTGATTGAGTTCTTCTTTTAAAATTTCATTTAATATTTTTCTTTATTTCTTATTGAATTTATCCAGTTCTTGAAATTATTGGAATAATAGAATTTTTATAATATGTATAATATATTAATTCATTTTAAATTTTGAAATTTGAGCATTTTTATATTAATTTAAATCGTTGTCGAAAGCTCCTCTTGATCTGCAATCCGACACACTTGATTTATGTTAGTTTCTGAAATTTCTCCAAAAATCCAAATTGCTGTTACCGATATCTTTAATTAATTTAATATAATATTAGAGAGTAATTTTTGGGGTTCCGATGAAAACTTTTTTGAATCTGTTTCTCCATCATAAATTAATCATAAGTTTCCTGTATTTGATTCGATCGCGAATCGAATGCAGATGATTTTTGTCAAATATTAAGTGAAAATAATATCCGAATTTATTATATATTTCTAACTTGAAATAGTGAAGTTAATTTTCTCATTTTAATATATCAAAGAATAATTAACATATTAACGAGAATTGTTTTTTGATCGCGTTTTTTAAACAAGATATATATCAAATTGAAAGTTTTTGCCGAGAGTAGCAGAATTTTTATATATTAAAGGAGACAATAAAAGAGTGTGTCTTCTGCTGGAATTATAAATTTTATTTATTTATAACGAGACTATAGTTTCGAGGGCTTTGCCCTCTTCATCAGTCTATTACAATGTATTCACAGGAATTAATTTATGAATGAAAGTTTAAAATCTTTCATGTGGTTAGGTTAAGAAAATATACAGTGTGGGTAAGTTCAGAATTGAAATTTGTACTTGTTTTATTATTTTGGCTGTAGGTGGCTTTCGTGAAGTTTATATTTTAGCCGCTATTTTTAAAACCATATTGAGATCTATAGTCTCGTTATAAATAAATAAAATTTATAATTCCAGCAGAAGACACACTCTTTTATTGTCTCCTGCAAGATATATATCGCGAGACTACTACTGGTTGAAGCTATTGGAGTCTGCTGAGTCTTAAGTCTGGACCAAGAGAGAATGAAAAAGATGTGATCCATTTAGCTATAATCCAGCATCATTTTCGCGATTGTCTCGCATGGCACTTTTATATCAAACACTGGATATGGATCACCAAATGAATTTGAAATCTGAAATGTTATATATTCAAACTCACAGTCCAGAGCGCCCGATCTGTTAACACGTGTGTTAGGTGTTTGCCATTAATTAATCATAAGTTTCCTGTATTTGATCGATTGCGAATCGAATGCAGATGATTTTTGTCAAATATTAATTGAAAATAATATCCGAATTTATATATTTCTAACTTGAAATAGTGAAGTTAATTTTCTCATTAATATCTATATCAAACAATAATTAACACATTAACGAGAATTGTTTTTTGATCGCGCTTTTAAAGACTCAGCAGACTCCAATAGCTTCAACCAGTAGTAGTCTCGCGATATATATATCTTCTTTAAAAAGCGCGATCAAAAATAATTCTCGTTAATGTGTTAATTATTCTTTGATATATTAATGAGAAAATTAACTTCACTTTCTCCATCAAATTTCACCCACCATGACCACTGAAAATACAAAGACATTTTTTTCAATATACTAAATCTAAAGGTTTACCAATTTGAATAAGATTATAGAAATTTACAATTTATATATATTTTTACTCACTATTCATTTTGTGAAATTTATTTAAACATTTTCTGAGTGTCCTAGAACCTAGAAATTTAATTTAAAAACTAAAAAACACGGTTCTAAAAAAAAATGTAAAATATTCTTAATCAAAAACTGTGGGCCGCAGAAACATGTACTTTTAATTAATTTCGACAAAGTGCCCTTACACGCTTTTTGGATTAAGTATTACATTATTTTGTACTTTTAGAAGCGTGTTTTTTAGTTTTTGAAAATATATTATAATTTATTTTTTTACTTTTTAGTCTTAATTATTTTTATAGAGAAATGTTTGCTGGAATTTAACAGAATGAAATGTATTTATTTTTTATTATTTTTATATATTTATTTAAATTGAGTAGGTAAACAATTATTTTTATAGAAAAATGTTTGCGGAATTTAACAGAACAAAAGTCACATTGATACATAGATAGATACAAACATACATACATACAGGTGAAGCTAACATAAAGCATGTAAAAAAAGCTTTTTTTCGAGAGATTTTGAAAAAAAAAATCGGAATAAAATACCTAGTATAAGAGCAACGCCATATTTTAGTGTTCTGTTCAAATTTAAAATTGAGCCATATTAGTGTCGAGAGAATATATTTATGTACTTATGTCAATAGTAAAGTTATATTTTTAACTTTAAAATAGTAGTAGGTATAAATTCCTGAACTCTGCTCACCGATGGTTTCTTATCATTTAGCATTAATAGTATTTGATGAATATTTCTTTCATGAAGATTGTAGCAAGCACTGTTTGGATTCTAACTTATGACACACTTGGAGGTATAAAAATTTCAAAAAATATCGATATCACTGTTATTTATTAACCATACAAAAGGGTTAATATATTTTTTAATTTAAATATTGTGGAGAAGTTGTAGATAAATATTGTACTTTATAATAATAAAATAAAAATAATATGTATATTTGCTGCAATTTAATAATTTTAATGGAATTAGGTAAATGTCTGCTCTTTTTAAATAAATTTGAAATTTTTTTCAATTTATAATATTTTCTTTGTTTCACCGATAAAATCCAGATGTAGATATGATTGATTACACATATAATGTTAGAAAATAAATAGATAGTGAATATATAAAAAAAGAAAAAAAAAAGAAAAACTATCAATCTAATTCTAAATTAAACGGAGACAATAAAAGATGTGTCTTCTGCTGGAAAAATACATTTTTAATTTCTATAGTTTTGAGGGGCTTTTACCCGCTTCATTAGTCTATTACAATTGATTCACAGGATTGATCTGTGAGAAGCAAAGCCCTCGAAACTATAGTCTCGTTTTAAATAAATTAAAAAATTCATTTTTCCAGCAGAAGACACACTCTTTTATTGTTTCCTTTAATTTATAAAAATTTTGCTACTCTCGGCAAAAAAAAGAAACTTTGAATTTAATCTGATTCTAGGCAGAAAACCCTATAACTTCTATCAGTCAGAGAAAAATTGATGCGGGTACAAAGGAGGGCGGCTAGATTTGTTTTTGGTAAATTTTTGATAGGTTTTGTAGTGCCACTTCAGTGATTAACGAATTAGGATGGTCTAGCTTATTGGAGAGAAGGGGAATGGGCCAAATTGAAAGCGATTTTCAAAGCCTATAAGGGTCTTAGGAGTTGGGAGGATGGCTAATGCGTCGCTTGCTCCTAGTATCAGGTTTTTGTGCGGAATTTTTAAATTACTTTTTGTCTTTTGATGGAAATCTATGGTCATGTTATTTGTCATGTTATTTATTATTTGTTAAATTCTTGTAATTAATTTGTATTGATGTTTATTAATGTATTGTAGCTAGATTGATTGTATTGATGTTTGGAGGACCTAGCCTCCGAGGACTTGTGCCTCTAAGCAGGTCGAGGAATAAAGATTTATTTATTTATTTAGAATGGACGTAAACCAAAAAAGATACGAACTAAAAATTCACAAATTACTTATGTATTCATTTTAACCAAAAAATTATAATGTGCATTAAAATTTTAATAAACAACACATGAAAGCGACGTTGCATTTAATGTATTTCATACAGAGAAATACTTCCCAATATATCACCTTTTTTTAATTCAAATGCCCTTTAACCTTAAATTTAAATCAATACTTAACACAAAAAAGGTGAAGGTGAAAGTGTACATATACATTGAGTAAATCTCTAATAAATTTTGGCAATTAAATGGAATAACAATATAATAAAGCATGAATCGAAATAAACTTAATTATTATACATTGTACGTGAGTTTGTGCTTGTCTGATTCGTGATATGGTAATAAAAAATAAAAAAACACGAGTTAATTATGCGAGCAATTTCGGTGTTACAACTCAACTAGAGAAAGAAAGAATATAAGATCCAAGAATACCGAAAGCTTTAGGTGAAAACGTGTGATGTATAGGCAGGTTTTAACGCGAACTTCCACCCTGCCCTTGATTCAATTCTGGCTACGCCCATTGGGCAGCTATAGGGGCTATACAAATTTAGTCAAACTCACCGAGCGTTATAATATAATAGTGTAAATTCCTCTAACTTTATATCGCTTATTCTCAACAATTAGTAAAGATTTAGCTATACTGTAAAGCGGCTAAGTGCGATTGGAACTCGTAGGCAGAATTTCCTATATATAAAAATGGACAAATTCTAATATTGTCGTAGAAATATTATTAAATTTCGATATCAGAGGGGATTCATCCTGAGAACTAACATGCTTATCGGGCAGATGCTCAAATCTTTAGTTTTATATTTAAACGCGCTGCTCCAGGCGTGCCTTCGGCACACCCTCTACAGCTCGGTCCTCCGAACTGGTGGCCCTGTCGGGCGGCGTCTCGGCATGTGATTATTACGTCTGTAATATATATTTGTAATATTTTGCCCCCTCTTTCGCCCCGACGCACTCATTTTGGCTATTGATTTTTACAGCATACATTTTATATAGTCTTAAAAACTAACATTACAAAATTTGATCTACATCGGAGAGAGTATTAATTTTTTGCCCCCACTCACATTTTGGGAGGTTGAAATTATTTTTTAGATATTTGCAAATAAATAACTCTCAATTTTCTAACGAGTAAATGTAAAAAAAGCTAACAATTTCTATATTTTGCCCCCCCCCTTTCGCCCCCATTCAAACAATTTTAATAGTTGATTTTTACAGAAATAGTTTCTTAAAGTAATAAAGAATAACTCTACAAAATTTGATCAAGATTGGAGAGAGTTTTAATTTTTGCCCCCACTCACATTTTGGATAGTTGGGAGTCGAATTTCAAAAAATCCTGAAATAACTTTTTAGATATTTGTATTTAGAATTTTATTAAGTAAAAATCAAGTAGATATCTTATCGTTCTTAATTGGAAATGCATAATTAGTGTAAATACATTGCAAAGATATTTTGCCCCTTTTGACCCCTTTAGGGGCCGAATTTCAAAAAATCCTGAAATTTGTTTTTAGATATTTTAATTTAGTATTTTTATAAGTAAAAAGCAAGTAGATATTTTATTGTCCTTAAGAGATATCGCATAATCAGTGAAAACACACTTTGCCCCCTTTGACCCCCTTAGGGGTCGAATTTCGAAAAATCCTTTCTTAGTGAGCCCCTATGTCATAGATGTAACATGCTCTCCAAATTTCATGTTTCTATGTTCAGTGGTTCTGGCTGTTTTGATGATGAGTGAGTGAGTAAGTGAGTGAGTGAGTGAGTGAGTGTATCGGGCAAAGAATTTTATATATATAGATAAGAGGACTTGTATGAAAAACTTTTTTTCATTTTAAAGGTAAATTTTTTAATTTCCGTTATAGAAGAATGGAGTAAAGAATTTCTGTGCTTTTATAATATATTACGATTCAGAGAGAGGTTTTTGTCTCGAGGGTGTGAGGTGACTGCCCGGAAAGCATGTTAGTTCTCAGGTTCGACTCCTGAGGGGATGAATCCCCTCTGATATCTGCAATTTATAATATTTCTTCTAAAATCTTAGAATTTGTCCTAAAGAGTAAATTCTTTCTCTTTTAAAATACATTTAATCTGAACTCGAGCTGATTTTTTGAAAAACATTCCAACTATTTTCAAAAAAGATGTTCAAATCTTTAGTTTTATAAAAATGATCTATCTACTTTATAAAAATCTTTATTCCTAATCCAATCCAAGCCAAATTTCATACAGTTACATTTTAGGACTCATCGGTGGTAATGGTAAGACTATCAAAAATATGCTGGTGAGGACCAGGGGAGCGGCTTCTATCCCAAATCTGATAAAGTGACAGTATAGAGAATCCAATTGCTTCTGGGTGGCACGCACAGATTTCGTGGTTGATAAATTATTATGTGCAGGTGGGTGTTAAGGGAGTAAAGCCACCGAAGCCGGGCCTTCACAGTACCTATAATTACTATTTTTGAAGTGAAACTTCTTTAGCGACGTAACTGTATGATTTTTTTGTTACAATAAAGGGGAAATGACTCAATTGAGGGGAAATTTTTTTTTTGAAACCCACTAATATTTCATGACAAATAAAATTTATTAAAATTAGGAAATTTAAATTATTTAAATAACATTTATGGCCAAATAAGATTCACTTCCTCGTGAGCTTATCTGGATGAGGCTCACACATAGTATTATTATTTTTTTTTTGTCTGAGACTAAATGCTCATTTAACCAATAAATGAGTTTTAAGAATTTTTCAAAATTTAAAGTTTAGTACTATCTAAGATTTAGGAAATACAAAAATAGGTTAAATATGAATACTTAAGACCACTCTCATATCATGCAATTTTAAAATGAACCAAACGTAAAAAATAAACATAATTTTTTTTTTAACAGGTTATAGTGGTGTTTCACAAAGAGGAAATAAAATTAAAAAAAATTAAAAAATCTTTTAAATTATTTTGGAGATTTTTTTATTTATCTCTATACATATTTCGGGCTATGAACCCTTCATCAGGAGGTTAAACAGAACACTGAATATTTCCTCTTTGTGAAACACCACTATAACCCGTTAAATAATAATTCCTTTGTTTAATATGTTTCACTATAAACCAACACCGCTTTCCCTAAACTTTATAATTTTTTTATAAAAATTCTCACTTTCCAAGGCGGATTTAACGTTGGGCGGACTGGGTGACCGCTCGAGGCCCTTGAACCTGGAAAGACCCATAGAATTCTTTTTACTAATCTAATTTTGTAAGAACTGTATTATAAGGCTAACTACTTAGTAGGGTATCTTTTTTTCAGCAGGTATTACAGTGAAAATAACTTTTAACTTAATTTTTTTAAATCAAATTTAGGGAAAGCGGTGTTGGTGGGTTTATTTTTATTTTTATTTTTTTTTAAATAGAAAATAAGAGATGGAATTTTCACTATACACCCTCATTGCATTCCATAGTTTATTGCCCTCCTTTAAAGCACATACATAATTTTCGGCAACTTCCAAGTATAAATATCTTTTCTTTATTCCCGTTTAGGCCTCTGTCCGCTCCATCTGTTCTTTTGGCTCTAAGGCCATCCATCCCTGATAATTCTTTCATATTTACACTAAGTCATAAATAACTGTCCATCATATTAAAATTAAAATAAATTCTGTTCATTATTCTATGTTATCTTTAGTCAATGTTCTCCTGACGATGAGTTAAGAGCTCGAAATATATAGAGTAAACTAAAAAAATCTTTGTATTTGAATTTTTCTCCTTGTGAAACACCACCAACTTCAACCTAATTTAACTTTTAACTTCTAAATTTCAAGCTTGTATCATATTTAGTTTAGAGCCTATAAATGTCCTCAGAGACAGACAGATGGACAGTATTGCGAGACTAGTAGAGTCCAGTTTTAATTTTTATAAGAAACCATAAAAAATATTGTAAGTTCTGCATGGCAAGGCTAGGTAGGCACTAGGGTTCATTTTTTAAACGACTTCAAAAAAGGAGGAGGTTCTCTATCTATTCGACTGAATTTTTTTTTTTTTTTTTTGTGTTTATGTTATCTCATATCTCCACCAATTGTGAACCGATTTTGAAAAAAAAAATTGCATTGGGTTCAGTCTACCTTCCGATTGGTCCCATTTTATTTTCATAGGTATTAGACCTTTTTTGTTAGGTTTGTTCAGGCCTAACTTATTTGTTTATGAACCGATTTCGATGATTCTTTTTTTATTGGAAAGGGGGTATCTTAGGGATGGTGCCATATTAATTTGGTCAAGTTTTGATGATATGATCACTATTAATAACATCACTAAAAAGAGAAAAATAAAAATAATTTTAAGAAAAAAATAAAACCGACTTCAAAAAAATTAAATGCAACAAATTAAATACACTAAAAGGTATAAAATAATTATTATCTTATTTAGTTACAACTAAACGACGAAATATTAACATGAAATTACTTTTTGAAGTCGGTGCCAAACATATAGCTTTTATGAATCGCACTCGACGGATTTTACTTAGTACGTTTGGCGGGTATGCTCGCTTATAGGTATAGTTTGTTTGGCACCGACTTGAAAAAGTAATTTCATGTTAATATTTCGTAGTTTAGTTGTAACTAAATAAGATAATAATTATTTTATACTTTTTAGTGTATTTTATTTTGTTGCATTTAATTTTTTTGGAGTCGGTTTTATTTTTTTCTTATTTCAGTAGGCATTTCGGGGGAAATGAATACTGCAAAAGCTTGTTTATCGTTACGCTGTTGATTGTTATTTCACTAAAACGTTATTCAATTTTAAAATATTTTTCTTTAAAAGTTGATGAATTTTTTTTTGTAATATTTTTAATGAGCAAATTGTGCTTAAACATTTGAATAAAAAGAAAATTTATTTTGTATTTTTATGCATATACTAATACATAGTTTTATGAGATGGAGATTGCTTTCCAAAATAAATAAAACTCGTGTTAAATCACGTCCAGATTTTTTTAGAATAAGTAGTTTAAATAATATATATAAGTTGTATGATTAATTTTTATCTACAAAATATAAATCTTTTGTTGAGTTTTTGTTTATTTTTCTCCGAATGAGTGTAGACGTTTCCGGCTTTAACGTTATGAAAATTTGGAACGCATACTTCAGGTTTTAGTAAGGTATTAATATAGGTACACATAGACCGTTTATTTTGAAAGTGGAGAAAGTCCATCTTTTGTTATTTCGAAATATTTGTAATTATGTATATTTCTATAAATACAGTCATATATTTATATTATATATATTTCGATATTTTTAATTTGACGAATTCATCCCGTATGGAAACAAATAGATTTTCGAAATATCTTTTTTTATATATTTTTTAAAAATAATATAAAATTTTTGTGTTAATTTTATATAAAGTTTATGTTTTCTATATATTCATAAACTATTTTTATGTCGCTCTAGTATAAATTTTATATAAATTGAACACAAAAATTTTTTATTTTTAATATATTTTCCAAAAATATATAAATAAATAAATAAATAAATAAATAAATCTTTATTCCTCGACCTGCTTAGAGGCACAAGTCCTCGGTGGCTAGGTCCTCCAAACATCAATACAATCTAGCTACAATACATTAATAAACATCAATACAAATTAATTACAACAATTTAACAAAAAAAAAAAAAAAAAATAGAAATGTATGCTCATTAACAAATAACATGACCATAGATTTCCATCAAAAGACTTTAAAAAGTAATTTAAAAATTCCGCGCAAAAACCCGATACCAGGAGCAAGCGACGCATTAGCCATCCCGGCATTTGCCATAAGTTATAAAAAACATATTTCGCAAATCTATTTATTTCCATACGGGATGAGGCTATTGTACTGGATTGACTGGTATATTATAATTATAAATATGAAAAGAAGACATTTATGTCTAACTAAAACTGACATAGACTCATTTTTTTCAAAATTAGACTTACTTCTCTTTCAAAATAAACTGTCCTATACATGAAAATTTCAAGTTTATATCTTAGCTCACGAGGTACAATGTATACGCACATATAGCGCAGCCTCACTAATAGGGTCCTGTTTTACTTTTAATTAGGACCTATAAGAACGATACTTATTATTTCAATTTATTTGATAAAGCAAACATAATTAATAAATAAAAAAGTTCAAATCTTCTTAGAAAATATTTTGCCATTTACGAAGAAAAAAATCGAGATTTGTATTTTCCCCTATTTGGTCTTATATGTATTTTCTAGGAACATTTTAAAATCGAAATCTGGCTCCTGGCTGTGACTCGGATGTTTAGTATTTTTTTCTCTGGTTTTCTACATTTTTCTAATTACCCACAAAGGTCCGTTATAGTTGGTTATTTTGCCCATGCGTGCCTGCCTGACTTGTTACCCTGCTTGTGCCATATGTTGAATGTCGGGGCCGTATTTATTTATCCCGTTTCAATTCAAAAGCCATATTATATATCTATATATATAAATATTCTCCCACCGATCTCAAATAGTTTTAATAATATATCAGATCAAAAAAAAGGTGTACCCAGGTAAAAGTGACTGAATAAATTGTTATCCGGAAACCTGTTTTCGGTAGAAACAAAGCGACAGCCGCTGCTGCTGGTTCACTAGATCTGGCCGATTCTAATAAAATACAATATGTTCTTATATAGAATGAAAAGCGTCGCTTTTTGTTTTTAATTAATTGCATTAGAAATGACGAAACAACAGACAAAAGACAACAACAAACCTCATCAGAAATCAATCAAAAGAAATAGTCAAACAAACAGGAATTTTTTTTTAATAAAAAATTCCCTCTATTATTTGAGAGATTTCTATTGAAAATCAAACTTTCGTGAAGGCCATAAAGGCAAAGAGGTTAAAAAAATTCCTTAAATCTAATTCTACCTGTTTTTAATAAAACTTTATTGGTTCTCAGGTTTCTTTTAAGCTGTCTTAAAATCTACGATTTTTTTTTAATGGGTGAATTGCGATGGCCCATATCGATGTGAAAATTTAAACAAAGATAAAATTTTGATAAATAAAATTAATAAATCAATAAATTAAATAAATACAGTTATTATATGCTTTATATTAGCTTCGCCTGTATGTATGTATGCATGTATGTATATATGTATCAATATGACTTTTATTCTATTAAATTCCGCAAACATTTCTCTATAAAAATTATTGTTTACCTTATTTATTTTAATTTAAATGAAATTATATACAAATAATTAAAATAAATTGATTTCATTCTGTTAAATTCCGCAAACTTTTCTCTATAAAAATAATTAAAACTAAAAAGTAAAAAAATAAATTATATTAGGGATTGGGGATTGAATATGGTATTGGAATAATTATCGGAAAAGAGGTTTTTTTCTTTAATTAGTTTTTCCTCTTATTAAAAACAAGGACTAAAGATGATCAAGAACACTCGATGGTGGAGAAGTAATCTCCGGAGTCGAAGCTAAAATACAATGTATACATTAATTAATGTAAAATAATTGGTTTAATAAAATTTATAAAAAAAAAAAAAATTATATTATTTTTTTCAAATGGGGGGGGAAAATATGGAATTGGAATAATTATCGGAAAAAGAGGTTTTTTATTTAATTAGTTTTTCCTCTTATTAAAAACAAGGACTAAAAAAGATGATCAAGGACAGTCGATGGTGGAGAAGTAATCTCCGAAGTCGAAGCTCAAATACAATGTATACATTAATTCATGTAAAATAATTGGTTCAAAAAAATTAAAAAAAGAAGAAGAAAAAAAATTATATTTTCAAAAAACTAAAAATCATGTTTCTACAAAAAAGTACAAAATATTGTAATACTTAATCAAAAAGCGTGGGGCACTTTGTCGAAATTAATTAAAAGTACATGTTTCTGCGCCCCACACTTTTTGATTAAGTATTACAATATTTTGTACTCTTTTAGAACGTGTTTTTTAGTTTATTTTTTAATATTATTTATTTTATAAAACAATCTCAATAAATTTTTAGAAATTCAAACGTGAGAGATTTCAAGTTGTAAAAATAGATTTAAATTTTCTTAGAAAATCATTAGAGTGTCATTTATTAAATCCAATGGAATGGATTATTTTTAATTATATATCATAAGGGTTGTTTTTCACCCCGTCGTTATTGACGCTTGGGTTCGATTCTTGAGAAGTGAAAAACAACCCTTCTGACATTTAATTAATCCATTCCATCGGATTTGTGAGCAATTCATTTTAAATTCCAACACCAATTTTTTTTCACTTTTAACCAACCTGATGCACCGATAATGGACCAGTATTTTATCCGATGTACCAATAATGGGCCATCTATTTAAATCTATTATGCACTTATAATCTTCGGAAACCTTCAAAACCGGAGTGCATAGACACCTACGTCTACACCCTCTCACTTAATCAACTTTCCCTTCTCTTCGGTAATGCAAGGGTCTTTCGAGATCCATAGGGGCTGCATCTTTACTGGTGCACCTTCTTGCATTCGATTGCATTAAAAAAAAAAAAAAATTATGGAACAAAAATCAAGTCTATAACATCATCAGAATTACAAAGAGGTGTAACTAAAAACATAATTTATCTGTTTTATTAATATTTTCTAATACTTTAAAGAAAATGCCGATGGTCAATAATGGCCAGCCTGGCCCATTATGGAACCATTCATAGTATTTGCAGCTACGATATGCGCCGACGGCCTGGTCCTCGTTTGCCTTAAATCTTCCAAGTCAGATGTGAGGATTTTATATTTTTCTGGAGGCCTTTCTCAACTCATATCACAAGATTAACAGCCAAGTACCACGTATCTACTAAATATTATTATTAAAAATTAATTATTTAGATTTAGTTTAATTATTTAAATTTAATTTAATTGTTAGTAATTATTTTTATATACATTATACAAAATACATCATTATACACGAAGAAGTCTCTTTTTGTTATCCCGATTATCGAAGTATCAGTAGTTTTGTTTGTCCCTGTCTAACGCGTGGACTCAGTGTGGACCATAAGTAAGATTGATCTTTCAAGTTTTGTTTTCCGCCCAAGGAATTCAATTCTTCTATTTGAAAATTATTCCCTAAACCTTTTTTATTTTCGTAAAAGGCATGCCATGTGTCCTTCGCTTACACCTGCACATGGAATTTGTGAACATACCAGGCAACCAGCCAACGAGGGTGGATGGACCACAGCATCTCAAATTCACCCTCTTTTAACCAACTGAGAGAGAGAGGGGGAATACTGACTGGTAACCTACTATGCTAGATCTTTCTAATTCGTTTGTTTTTCCTATTAGTCCGGCTTGCATAGATAGAAATAGACAAACTCAATTTAATAGACACAATAACTGTCGAGACAAACAATTTCATAAGCGCATTTATTTAGATATACATACATAGATACATACATACGTGCAGACAGACAGATGATGTCAGATGGACAAACTTGGTAAAGAATTCAAATGGTCACTGCAAATCAGTTCATGGTTTCGACAATAAATACAGCCTGAGAATTCCTCATTTGAATTCTATGAACATTATTTACTGTCTTTTCCACGATCAATTAATGAATTTAGTTGGTAATATGTATAGTATTCCGGGAGTCTGGGGAGTATCTAGAAGAGTTTTTTTTTTCATGCCTAGTCTATAACTTTTAAGGAGTTCGGTGTTGGTTCTAGGTGAAACATTTTAATATAATAATAAAACTAAGATACGAGGTAGGTTTCACAAAAAAGAAACAAAACAAAATTGAGTCTTGAATTCGACATATTTCGGGGGTTAGCCCATCATCAGGAGTCTCAAGAAAACTGATCAGCATATTGGAAAATTAGTTTTACAAGTAAGAATTTAAAAATTTTTTTTTAAATGTATGTGGTGGGGGGAATGTAGGGGACGAGGGAATTAGAATTAATATTTTCTATTGAGATTTGAGCTGGCTGAAGCGGGGATTCTATACCTGCTATTATAATAACGAATGGACAAGTACCTGAGAAGGTAGAATCTTGAAGAGTATATGAGAGAGTGACCATCTACCTAGTATATTCTAACGTGCAAACAATGAAAGGAATGTTTATTTAATTTATTATAAACATATAATCAATAATTGTATTTTTATGAGACTTCCAGAATTGATACTATTTAAAATATTTGGGGAATTGGTTGAGGGAGAAGCTATTTTTATCTCGGTGGATTCAAGAGGTCCAATTTAAGGCCTTTTCTTTTCAAAAATGAATGGGGATAGGGTTATTATTAGAGAAAGGGTGAATGGTTAGATTCATGTAAGTGAATTGTTGAGGAGCTGGGAATGAATCTGTACTAATGTTATCGGATCTGTTGAGATGATTAAGTGGCTCTATACATGCTCGGAGTAACGTATTTTGAAAGCGCGACCCGTTCTGCCCAATATAAAAAAGCGTCACAATCCTTTGACAAGTTAATTTATACACCTCTGATTTGTCTAATTTCATCAATTTTGTCTATTTTATTGTTAATTAATTGGGAGCCTATATTGTTAATTAAGTACGAGGAGCTCAAATTGTTGTTGTTGAAACCTACCTCGTACCTTAGTTTTATTGTTACATTTCTATTCTATTTGATCTGTTTAATTGAAGGTACCTACCTGGGAGAATTAGCGTAGCTCGAAAATTCTTTGCTTTAGTTAAAAGCGATATACCTACAGTAGAACCTCGATAATCCGGCACATTGGGGATCTGCTAATCCCGGATTACCGATTTTGGCAAATTATTGAGGTCTTTTAAAAAAACTTGCTTGAACGGGGAAATATGTCAGTAATAACAATTTAAATACCAAAAACGTGTACTTTATTTACAAACTAACATAAGGTATAAACAGTAAATGTGTATTTCACTTCAAGCACTTTGGCTGAAATTTCAATGTTCAATCAGTAATGCTGTCTGATGATGTTGAGGAGGTCGCTGGACTGACATTCAGTCTATGTCAGAGGTCGCCAAAGTGGTCTATATAGACCCCCAGGGGTCTATTTAACAAAAGCGCGGGTCGATCCGATCGAAAGGGTCTATTGGGGGTCGAAGAAAAAACAGTTCTTAATACGCAAATCACACATACCTAATTGAGTATGTAAAATTTGTGAATTTTTTTATAATTGACTTAATATCATTAATATCAAGGACGCTTCTTAAAAATTTAACAATAAGCAAATTTTGGACAAATATAAATATAATGCAAAAATATGTAAAACTTTACGAAATAGCTCAGCCATTTGTGCTAGCATTTCCAAGTTCCTATATGGTTGAAGCCGGTTTCAGTCACGTAAATTCAATCTTAACTAAGTACAGAAATAAATTAAATGTGGAGTTTCGAGGGATTTAAGATTAAAATTGACCAATTTTGAACCCAATATAGCGAACCTTGCAAAAGAACACGAGGCACACCCATCTCATTGATTAAGAATCAATACATCTGTAGTTACTTTACTTATTATTTCTACTTATTTATAATTACTTATTATTTAATAAATATGTATAACTTATTTCTGGGAAAATCATTAAATTTCATCATTAATATATTTTTCATAAAACTATTGTTTTACACACAATCTACTATTAATTTAATAAATGTTTAAAACCACAAAATAAATGTACATTACAGTATATAATAGAGTTTTATCTTAGTTAACAGAAAATTACTTTTATGGGGGTCGATGGGGATTTCGAAAAATTATATAGGGGTCGATGATCAAAAAAGTTTGGCGACCCCTGGTCTATGTAGACAGTTTAGCTTGAATTTTTTCTGAGCTCTCTTGAACACCGTACTAAATCTTTCGAATTTCAGTTAAAAAATCGATTTCTAACGCATGCTGGTCAATCGAGGTTCTCTCTATTAATATTATATATGTTTAATTTTTAAGTAGCTCGATTTTTATTTGAATCCAAAATTAGATTAAATTTAATCAACTTTTTTTTGCCAGCGTTTTGACCCGATCTACTGTACACAAAGTTTTGATTAATTGCATTTATTTATTTACTTATTATTAATTATATTTAAAAATAGCATTAATATCCATGGATGTTCCTTCGTTAACCCTTTTAAACCCCGAAGAAGGAGGGTTGATCCTCTGAATCGTCAGGTTTTTTAAGAGGATGAAAATGTCGTTCTAATATATTCTTTTATTTAGTATTTATAGTTTTCATTATTCTTAGGCTGCATCAGCATTTAGTTCTAACCAATTTGTCTCCAATAGAAAATACCTCTAATTATTTAAATTTCCTAACTTTAATATATAATACCCAGGGCCACATCTAGGCATACGCTACCTAGGCTGTAGCTTAAGCATAATTATGGGCCCGCACCATAAAGGTCATATCTAAATAGGTACTCGTACTGTGCAAGTATGTCGTATGCAAATTTTCTATAATTTAATAATAAACTTTAAACGTTTATCTTCAAGTTTTTAATTGAATTGCTGAAAATGTGGTTTTTGCAGGTTAATTTAAAAAAATACTTTCCCTGATAGGGCCCGCCCCACTGTTCCAGCCTAGGAGCCCACAGGTCCTAAATACGGCCCTGATAATACCTATTAATTGAAATGAACTATTAATGAGCTTTAAATTAATAAAAAGAATTTAATTAATTAAACGAAATTGAAAAAAGTAATTATAAATTTCTATTAACACACCCATTTGTGAATAATTTCCATACTTAAGAAAAAATAAATAAAATTAAAGTTACCCAAAGATGTGAGACGCTGTCAGATCGAATTGTCGACCCAATAACTACCTCTAATCCGTGATTTCACATTCCTCACCTATTCATGCATTACTAGGAAAATTTAATTTTTGAGATTTCCTATATTTCTGACATTTTTTCTTTCTGCCTTGGGAAAAAAAAGCTTCCTGATTTATTTTCAAATTTTTTAGACAAAGAGTTTTTTTTATTTTTGGGGGGATGGTGTTTTTCTCATAATTTCTTTAAAAACGGACCAAATTAGAGCTTTTATTATTTATTTTTTTTATACTTTTCACAAAAGTATTAAAAGTGATTTGACACTTATATTTTTGTTTGAAAATTTAAATAATTTTTGTAAAACTGAGTGTATGTTTTTAATTCTTTTGAAATTTTTTTATCATTACTATCTATTTAAAAAATTTAAATCCCGTCTAATAGTGGAATCTCTTAGCTATTTTTTCAATAATTTTTAAAAATTTGAATTCTCTTACTTATTATAATATTCTCTCAACGTTTTTTAATGAAAAATGTAAACCGCAATCGGATCGTTGCCAAACTTTATCCAAATTCATTTGAAATATTAATATGTTTGTTCCTTTATTATTAATCAGATATCACTTGCAATTTGTAGCTCATATTGACATTAATTCAAAAAATAATTCTCATTTAATAGTTGAGGAAGAACCATCTCTACGATTTGATTTTTGACATTTCGGTTATTATTGCTAACCATTGCTGAAGACATGGCGAGGAATCGATCTTAAAATCAAAATATAGCCATCGATTCTCATCTAATACTTGAATAA
>JALMQS010000826.1:73894-382027 GCA_024734495.1 Forficula auricularia | reverse complement strand
CCAGATTTGATAGACAAATTAAAAAAAATCGAGTGCTTAATTTTTTTAGCTCCAAAAAAGAAGAAGCTAACTCTTGTAAATAAAAAAGTTGTTGAACTTCGAATGCAAAGAGATTTATTTGGTCGAATGTTGGGTATTTCTCTTACTCACTAGGTCGATATTGAGAAAGTTTTATCATTTTTTTTTTTTTTTAATGCAACCGAATGCAAGGGTGCACCAGTAAAGATGCAGCTCCTATGAACTCATTTCCACTTACGCCGATGCCAACATCAATGTGCCATCCAGATGGTTCAATTTGTAAAACCGATAAAGCACAGTTAGCAAAATTGATAGAAAAGAAATTGGGAAACACGATGAATCAACCACCGTCATCTTTTGATATAATAAGTATCGTTGATGGTATTTTTATGTTACATCTCATGAAAGATGTGCCTCAAACCTTTGATGGTATATCGAAAAAATTACCTCAATTCGATCTCGCAATTTAAATCTACTCGTATAGATATTGTATTTGATCAATACTTTCACACTTCCATTAAAGATTGTGAACGTTCAAGGCGAGATGAGATCGACCAGTCCAGTATCAATCGGGCCTAATCAAATTCGGCCACATAATTTCGCATCAGAACTTAAAAACATACAATTTAAAAAAGCTCTAGTTAACTTTTTTATTGATCACTGGGCTAATGATGATATTCCATATCCAAAATAATATTCCATATCCCGGAGTGTTGGGGATATTATTGTAAAAAATGTATATAAATCTTTCTGGCTAATAAACACTTTAAAAAAAAAGTGGTAAAGTATCTCGCCTCTCATGCAAGAGGTCTCAGGTTCCAATCTGACATCAGGCAAGTCTTTTTTTTAAAGAAAATTCTATGAAAATTAATACCGCTCCCATATGAGTGAGAGAAGGGGAAGCCAGACAGACTGGCGCCGTAACTCGTTACGTAACGAAGCGGTTTACCCTCCCAAAAGAAGTTATCACTTCAATAATAATTATTTTAATCGGCTTGAGCAACGACCGACGCCGCGCCGATGAGGTGATTTTACGGTATTTTGTGACATCTTCAGAGGTCGATTACCCCTAAAAATGAGACGATTTTGGAAAGTAAGAATTTGAATTTCGGGGTGTGTGCTGATCACAGTGCAGTATGGAATATGTTATTTGGGTTCTGACATCAGCTTCCAAACTGGTAGCTAGCTCTCGGTCTAATAGTTCTACCTATTGAGTGAATTAATTAAGAGAAACCATTTTTTATTGTCTTATATTTTTTATTTATAAAATGGAACGAACTTGATGACAAATTAGATGTTTGTCATGTTACGAAAGGTTCAGACATTGAACATTTGTAACTGAAAAATACTTTGAATGTTTTTCATTAGTTTAATGCATTACTGATTATATTCTGTGTAATAGTTTTGAAAATATAAATTTTTAAAATCCGGTCATTCATTTATGCTAATCCAGTAGGTACTTTTTTTTATCTTGTGGATATATTGAAAATACTTTTCTTATTTATGAATTGGTTTTAGAATATTTCCAAGGAAGAGTGGAGCATCGGATATATTATTCAGAAGTAAATAAGTGAAAGGTCGTGTGACGAAAAAATTAATCGGCGGCAAAGTAAACATCGGTGCACAAAAGCCGACCATTATTACAGCTGAAACAGAGGAAAAAATTACCAATTAGCTTAGTTAAATATATTAGTAAATTATGATTAATAACATAATAATCTATATCTATATATATATAAAATTAAGGTCTTGTCTGTACATTGGTCCAAATCACGCCAAATTTTAGTCATTTCAAGCAAAGTTATGAACGAAAACACCCTCAACAAAATTCCTGTCTGTCTGTTTCAGTGGTTTCCGCGAAAAGTTTCTCACGATTCACGTAAAAACGACTGAAGGGATTGTTATGAAATTTGTATCAGATGTCTTCTAAATTACTTTTTTAGCTATATAACGTTTTGATATTTTGACCCCTTAAAATATTAGTAATCAATTTAGAAACACCCAGTATAATGCGCCTGCTAGTGAGAGATCTTTAAATCGATATCGTTATCACACCTTCAGAAAATTCTTCTCTATTCAACGTCGGATTACAGCTAAAAGAGATACAAATATGCTTTTTTATAGGAAATTAAATAAGCTATATTTTTTATCTGAACAATTTTTTTGTATTACTTTTAGTTGGCGAGATATAGACAAACAACTGAAAAAGTGTACTTTTTTCCTCGAGCGCAACAGATTTTGAAGGGGACTTTTAGTATGTTCAATGGGAAGCCGTAATAAGCATGTATACCAAAATTCAGAACTTTACCGATTAATGTTTTTATTTGTCGAAAATTGGTCTAATTTGACTGGACTATTAACCTATATCTTCCCAAAAGCAAAATGTATCTTTCATTTTTGCTGTTTACTTAACTTTAGATTTGACAGGTACATAGAGTCTGCCTCTTGCGGGGCTTCTGATCTGAATACCCCACTGGTTTTAGAATATTTCCAAGGAAGAGTGGAGCAGCGATTATATTATTCAGAAGTACATAAGTGAAAGGTCGTGTGACGAAAAATTTTTTCGGTTTCAATTTAATCTGCTTTGAAGAATATTTGAGCATTACTACAGCTGAAACAAAGAAAAATCAACTGGTGTGTTCATCAGACAACTTTCACATTTTCATTTATTTGAAGTCAGCGCATCTCTACCAATTTACACCCCTTCTTCCTTTATTTCGTTTTTTTTTGATTTTCTCAAAAACGGCTAAAACGATTTTTTTTTAAATTTGACACAACTAATAACTCATGACACTTGATAAATACAATAATTTTTAAAAAAATCGTTGCCGCCGTTTTTGAGAAAATTAAAAAAAAACAAATCTTTCATGTAAATGTCCACTTCCGGTCTTCCGATCTCAACCAAAAGCTTGATATATACTCTTCCTATCCTATATCAAGTTTCTAATTTCGTATCTCTGAGACTTATGGCTGCGAAACGCAGAGGGAGTGGATTCTTACGTCCGTAAACATCAACTTCCGGTTTTTCTATTTTAATCAAAATCTTGTTATACTTCTTGTAGCCTCTAGATAGCTTAAGTTTTAAATTTCAAGGCTCACTTTCAGCAGACAAGATATGAACGATTAAAATATTTATTTTACAACACTCCTAATTTACAACCCTTCCTTTCTTTTTTTTTTTTTTTTTTTAATGCAATCGAATGCAAGAAGGGGTGCACCAGTAAAGGTGTAGCCCCTATGGATCTCGAAAGACCCTTGCATTACCGAAGAGAAGGGAAAGTTGATTAAGTGAGAGGGTGTAGACGTAAGTGTCTATGCACCCTGGTTTTGAAGGTTTGAAGATCATAGGTGCTGGAAAGATAGAGGCTGGGAGAGAGTTCCAGTTCCTCGTTTCCTCTTTTTTAATCGGATTAAAAATTTGACTCAACTAATAACTCATGACATTTGATAAATCTAATTTTTTAAAAAATCGTTAGAGCCGTTTTTGAGAAAATCAAAAAAAAACAAAAAAAACGAAAAATCTTTCATGTAAATGTCCACTTCCGGTTTTCTGATTTCAATCAAAAGCTTGCTGTACTCCTTCTAGCCCGAGAGGTGATCCGCGATTGGAAGTAGGAGTACACCTCTTTGGAAGTATCTTGGAAGTACTTGGAAATATTTGAAAGCACTTGGAAATATTTGGAAGAACTTGGGAATATTTGGAAGTGATTGAAAATATTTGGAAGTACTTGGAAAATTTGGAATTACTTGGAAGTATTTGGAATTACTTGGAAATATTTGGAAGTACTTGGAAATATTTGGAAGTGCTTGGAAATATTTGAAAGTACTTGGAAATATTTGGAAGTACAAGTGGAAGTAGGTGTACAGCATATTAGGTCGCGGTTCACCCCTCGTTCTAGCCTATATCAAGCTTAATTTTCGAATTTCGTAGCTTTGAGACTTATGGTTTCGAAACGCAGGGGGAGGGTACAAACGTACATACGCACTGACCAATGGATTTTGGACCACTTTTTGGCCTCTGGGGACCACAATTTCAGGTTTTATGTCCTAAATCCGGTTTTCAACTATTAAGAGCAACGATTCCTTCCACCTAGAAGTTACAAAATGAAATTAACTTTTTTCATCTCTGAGATATAAGCTCTCAAAGAGTCAGGACCCAGACTTGCCATCGCAATACTCTCCCATTATATTCTATAGAACAGTGTTTCTCAAACTTTTTCGAATGTGGAACCCTTTTCTGTTTGGAAAGTAAACGTGGAACCCGATAATAGTGTAATTAAAGCGTTGTTATGGGAACATTTTTTTTAGCTTTGAAACATAGTTATATGGAGTGAATTAATTAAGAAACACTACTTTTATTGTGTTATATTTTTATTTTTTTTATTTATACAATCACCCACTATATCTATTTTAAACAGTAACTAAATCAAAACTTCTGTAAGTAAAAGAAAAAAAAACATTTTCGAACACATCAACTTCTAATAGGTATTGCCATCAATGGGACGAAAGATACTGTTTTTTGTGCATACACAAATACTTTATATCAGGTCTTATTGATGAAAGTTGTAATCTCATATCCGACTCTGCATCCAACTTATTGCGGTACTTATTTTTTGTTAATAAGTAAGTTGAGAATTCATACTCGCACAAATAAGTTGTGGCAAATGGTAAAAGATAACTATAACAGCTTTCTGGGTCAACTATGGATATTCGCCTGTTGAACTACACCAAAATTAATTGCTCTTTTATTGAGACAAATAAATAAGATTTATCAATCATAACTAAATTAATCATAATTCCTTTAATCAATAGGTAAGGGCGCAATCTTGGTTATTGCCCTTCTCACTAGTCACTTAGTGGTTTGCACATCAACATTATGATTAATAACATAATAATAATTAATATAATCTATACCTACATATTATAATTGGCTTGCGCAATGACCGACGCCGACGCGATTTTTTTAATTTTAAAACCCACTAATAGTTCATGATAAATAAAATTTATTAAAATTCGGAAATTTAAATTATTGAAGTGAAACTTCTTTAGCGATGTATCTATTTGAATTTCTGTTACAATAAAGGGGAAGTTTTGAATTTCGTAGGTCTGAGACTTATGGTTGCGAAACGCAAGGGGGGTACATACGTACGTAAGCACTGACCAACTGACTTTTGGCCCTTTTTTGGCCTCTGGGGACCACAATTTCTGGTTTTATGTCCTAAATCCGATTTTCAACTATTAAAGGCAACGATTCGTTCCACGTAAAAGTTACAAAATTAAATGAATTTTTTTTCTTTTCTGAGAAACAAGCTATCAAAGAGTCAGGACCCAGACTGGCCATCGCAATACTTCCCCATTATATTCTATGAATGTAAATGTGAAAGTAAAAATGAAGATGAACTTTCCTTCTTAATATTTAATATATTGAAGAAGTCGATTAAATTTTAACCAACTGTTAAAGTCATTAGTATGAATGATAATGATAAAGTGGCCGAGACAAGATGTCAAAAGATTTTTTAATGTTTAATAAAAATAACTTTATTTTCCTTTTTTCTGTATTATCAATTTCAAAAATTTAATTGAATAAGGGAGAAATTCTCCCGAAACATTTCGGTTTTATTAAACCTTTTGAAAATTGTTTTTTAAAGGATTTGTATTTATTTTTATTAAAAGTATATATTTCGAATTAATAACCTCCCTCTTTTTTAAACTCAGTTAAAAAAAGTTCTAAAATATCGGGCAGTTGGTTTCACAAACTCTCACCTAAATCAGTGATAGGTCGGATCAGTAGTAAATTTGACGCATTGGAATCAACCTAAATTACTAAAAATATAATATTAACATTTATTTTAATTCAAGGGTATGTACAAGAAATAAGTAAAAAGAAAAAAATTTGTGAACATTTTTTATTGATAGATAGGATTTAATAAAACGAGCCAAAAGGAATGAAGTATTTTTATACTTAACTGATCTAGTTACTATGAATGATAAATGATAAAGAGGTCAACACAAGTTGGGAAAGAATTTTTTAATGTTTAATAATAATTCTATTCATTTTTTTAGTTTTTAAGCCAATAAATTCATTTTTTTGAACTTAGAAATTATTATTTTAAATAAAAATTTATATATACTTTATTTTTACTTCTAAAGAAATAATATTATACATATATAAATGGACTCACTGTAGCTATATCATGCTAATAATATTGCCTCTAATTTCTATTTTATATTTTGTATTTTATATTTTGTAATCTATATTTTGTATTTTTATTTTGTATTCTGTATTTTTTATTTTTTTCCTTGGTATTTTATATTTTGTTTTGTATTTTTGTATCTAATTTGTATTTTATATTTCTATATATTCTTAATCTCTATATTTGTCAGTTTTTTTTCTTCTCTTGAATGAACACTATAAGGGTCTACACTGACATCATCAATAAATAAATAAAATAAAATATATGTATATATATATACTGAAAATATAAATAAATAAAAAGAGTTAATTTGTTGTTAATTGTATTTACTTCATTCACTAATTGCGATCTCCAAATTTTTGTTCATTTCAGAAAAAGAAAAAGAAACGACAATTCGAAACAAAATTTCTTAACGTAGAATACAAATATTTCAAATACATTCACTATTACTACCGGTATGTAGATGATATTATTTTACCATGGACAGGTACAAAGCGCGTTCTGGGTGAATTTATCAACAATATAAATTCTATCCACGACAAAATTAAATTTACCAGCGAAATCGAAAAAGATAAAACACTAAATTATTTAGATGTAGAAATCAAAATTTCAAATAAAAAACATACTTTTGGAATATTTAGGAAACCCACGACCAGAGACACAGCTATAAATAATAATTCCTGCAGACCTATCACACACAAATTAGCAGGATTCTACTCAATGATTCATAGATTAACCAACATCCCTTTAGATAAAACAAATTTCAATAAAGAATTAGAAATAATTAAACAAATAGCAGCTAAAAACGGTTACGAGAAAACCCTTATTGACAAACTATTAAAAAAGAAAATTGAAAAGTCAACTCTGAATCTGATTTATTCCCAAATGTCCGAGCCAGAATCAAAACCCAAATTAATAATCCCATACTATGGAAAAATTTCGGAAACTTTAAAATTAAAATTCAAAACTTTAGGATATCAAACTATTTTCAAATCCTCTAGAACATTGGAATCTGATATTAGCAATAATAAGAAAGACAAAATTCAAAAAATGGACAAAAAGGTGTCTATTCCATAACATGTGGAGAATGTGATTCGACCTATATAGGAAAAACAGAACGAAATTTAAACACACGCATTTTCGGAACACAAAAGGGTTTTTAAAGGGGTTCAGGGCATAGTGCATTTGCAGACCATTTAATCTCCGAGAAACATTTTTTTCCAGATGAATCAAATATTAAATTAATTATATCAGAATTAGATCCCTTAAAAATTAGTATTTTCAAATCGTTAGAAATTTTAAAATCATACAATAATTCACCAAAAAAATTCTTAAATCGGAAAATAGAAATTCCCGAAAGGTTTATTTTAAAAATAGCCGCTAAAATATTAACTTCACGAACGCCACCTACAGTCAAAATAATAAAACAAGTATAAATTTCAATTCCTAACTTGCCCACAATGTATGTTTTCTTAACCTAACCACATGAAAGATTTTAACCTTTCATTCATAAATTAATTCCTGTGAATACATTGTAATAGACTGATGAAGAGGGCAAAGCCCTCGAAGCTATAGTCTCGTTATAAATAAATAAAATTTATAATTCCAGCAGAAGACACACTCTTTTATTGTCTCCTTCAATATATAAAGGTTCTGCTACTCTCGGCAAAGGCTTTCAATTTATTATGATTAATAACATAATAATCTATATATGTATATAAAATTAAGGTTTTGTCTGTACATTGGTCCAAATCACGCCAAATTTTGGTTGCACAAGTTTCAAGCAAAGTTATGAAAGAAAACACCCTCAACAAAATTCCTGTCTGTCTGTATGTCTGTATGTATGTTTCAGTGGTTTCCGCGAAAAGTTGCTCACGATTCACGTAAAAACGGCTGAAGGGATTATTATGAAATTTCATATTTGTATCAGATGTCTTCTAACTTACGTTTTTAGCTATATAACGTTTTGATATTTTGACCCCAAAAGGGGACTTGGGGGGGGGGCGGACGAATGAAAACTATCAAATAACTACTAAACTATTAACTCTACGGCAAATTTTATAATGAGCAAGTACTAATGTTTGTGGGCCGATATGTACCAAAAACTAATCAGCGCTTCATTTTGTTAAACTAATGGTAGGTTTTCAATTGGTGCAACGGTGTGGAAAAAATCGTGGACGAAAAAAACGATAACATCCATCCATCCCCACGCACTTCCAAAAAAAAATGGCACTTTTTGGCCTCTCGGCGAGACCCCAGGTGATTTTTGGCAAAATCGTCACTCGCTAAAATTCAATCTAATTGAATACTACAATTTGTGGCCATAATTGAGTCCATGGGTTCCGTAGTCTTTACCTGAGGACCCTTTGAAGTCCCGCTTGGAGCGAGACCGATTACAATACTTTACCCATGTTACACATTGGTTAAAGTAAAAATGTAATTGAAAAAAATAATTTTTAAGAAAAAATAAAAACCGACTTCAAAAATTAAATGCAACAAATAAAATACACTAAAAGGGATAAAAAAATTATTACCTTATTTAGTTACAACTAAACGACGAAATATTAACATGAAATTACTTTTTGAAGTTGGTACCAAACAAACTATACCTATAAGCGAGCATACCCTGCAAACGTACTAAGTAAGATCCGTCGAGTGCGATTCATAAAAGGTATATGTTTGGCACCAACTTCAAAAAGTAATTTCATGTTAATATTTCGTCGTTTAGTTGTAACTAAATAAGATAATAATTATTTTATACCTTTTAGTGTATTTTATTTGTTGCATTTAATTTTTTGAAGTCGGTTTTTATTTTTTTCTTAAAAATTATTTTTATTGTTCTCTTTTTAGTGATGTTATTAATAGTGATCATATCATCAGAACTTGACCAAATTAATATGACACCATCCCTAAGACACCCCCTATCGGATAAAAAAAGAAACATTGAAATCGGTTCATAAACAAAGAAGTTAAGTCTAAAAAAACCTAATAAAAAAGGTCTAATACCTATGAAAAAAAATGGGACCAATCGGAAGGTATGCTGAACCCAATGCAAAAAAAATATTTCAAAATCAGTTCACAATTGGCGGAGATATGAGGTAACATAGGCACAAAAAAAAGAAAAAAAAATCAGTCGAATAGAGAACCTCCTCCTTTTTTGAAGTCGGTTAAAAAAGGAGAAATTCTCCCGAAACATTTAGGTTTTATTAAACCTTGTGAAAATTGTTTTTTAAAGGATTTGTATTTATTTTTATTAAATATATATATTTCGAATTAATAACCTCCCTCTTTTTTAAACTCACTTAAAAAAAAGTTCTAAAATATCTGGCAGTTAGTGCCACAAACTTTCACCTAAATCAGTGATCGGTCGGATCAGCAGTAAATTTGACGCATTGGAATCAATCTAAATTACTAAAAATATAATATTAACATTTATTTTAATTCAAGGGTTGGTATGTACAAGAAATAAGTAAAAACTAATAGTTCTACCTATTGAGTGAATTAATGAAGAGAAAACATTTTTATTGTATTATATTTTTTTATTTATACAGGTGGAACGAACTTGATGACAAATTAGATGCTTGTCATGTTACGAAAGGTTCAGACATTGAACATTTGTAACTGAAAAATACTTTGAATATTATTCGTTATTTTAATGCATTACTGATTATATGCTGTGTAATAGTTTTGAAAATATAAATTTTTAAAATCCGGTCATTCATTTATGCTAATCCAGTAGGTACTTTTTTTTTATCTTGTGGATATCTTGATAATATTTTTCTTATTTATGAATTGGTTTTAGAATATTTCCAAGGAAGAGGGGAGCATTGGATTTATTATTCAGAAGTACATAAGTGAAAGGTCGTGTGACGAAAAAATTAATCGGCGGCAAAGTAAACATCGGGGCACAACAGCGGACCATTGTTACAGCTGAAACAGAGGAAAAAATTACCAATTAGCATAGTTAAATATAATAGTATATTATGATTAATAACATAATAATAATTAATATAATCTATACTTATTATAATTGACTTGCGCGACCGACGCCGACATGAATTTTTTAATTTTAAAACCCATTAATAGTTCATGACAAATAAAATTTATTAAAATTAGGAAATTTAAATTATTGAAGTGAAACTTCTTTAGCGATGTATCTATTTGAATTTTTGTTACAACAAAGGGGAAATGACCCAATAGAGGAGAAATAAGAGACAACGCTTGAGTGGGCATTTTCTGGCCAAAGGTCCCTTTGGTCTCTATTGGGAAACTGAGAATTTAAATACGCTATCTGCTGGTCAAAGTTAGAACTAGAGGATGCAGGATAAATAACCATATGATTATTGCAATCTCAATGACAACGTTTAAAAACATCAGGAGAAGAAGAAATAGAAAAAGACTCCAGCGTACAAAATTATCAACTATCTGGCAGAGAACAAGTTGTTCAAAATTTTGAATGTGGTATTCAGTCCATTATTAAAGAGGCTGTACAAAATTTGAGAAAAATTGGTATTAATATTGGTGACGAAATAATGATCCCTCGATTATCTTAAAAAAAGACTAATAGAAGATAATTAAACAGTAATTAAGGTGATTAAAAAGTTTGAGTCGTGTACAAAATGTAATATTGAAATGAATGTAAAACAATTTAACAACGTTAAAATACAAGTGCATAAGGATAATTTTATTCCAAAATTTTCAGAATTTATTTCGAACGATCATTAACTAAGTACATTAACTGGAATTAATTTAATAAAAAAAATTCTTAAACAAGAATGTGTACTTGGATGCATCCATGGTATAAAGAGACCAGGTATGTCAGCGCGCAGGTAGTCTTCTGTCCTTGCCGCTCTTGTGAGGTCACTAGGTTGAAAATTCTCTTGCCCTGACGACCACTATTTTATTATCGTATTTTTCTCTCAAACGGCCAAGCCGTTTCTAATTATTATTTAGGTGTCGATCGATTGGTAGAAATTTAGAGATATAGGTTATATTTAATTTTATTAATTTATGTAAGACGTAAGTTAAATATTGGATTAACAGGTTATTAAAATAAATTATAAATATTAATAGATTATTACATTTTTAAAATAAAAGGAATCGAATCAAGAGTAAATATAAATCTTTATTAATGTAAAAAGTATGCAACAAATATTTTAATTCTATAAAAATTTATAAAAATACAAAACAAGTTTTTGATAATGTTTTAAACCCACATTAAATTTGATTCCGCGACATTTCAACCCCCGACAAAATAGTTCCGACAAAACATCCCCAGACAAAACATCCCCAGACAAAACATCCCCAGACAAAATATCCCCCGACAAAATATCCCATGACAAAATATCTCATGACAAAATAACCCTTCCCCTCGTGAATCTTATGAGTAATGCAAATCGACTCCGGGCTGGCCCGAAAAGGAGCTATACGAACCCAACCGAGCCGAACTGATTAACCGAAACTCCGAAAGTTTAGTCGGGGCGGGGTGTGTTTCAGGCTCCCATTTTTTTTTTCTAATCAAACACACATTGAAAACCGAACCAGCCAATCGTCGGGCGGGGTGTGTTTGGGGCGCTAATTTTCGCCCATTATAATAATAATTAATAACGATAATGATTAATAACACTTTTAACAAACAATCAATAATTGTGTAATGTAAACATAGACGATAAATAAGTAAATGTAGATGATAAATACTATATTATAGATAGTAAAAATAATAAATTGTTAGCTATAAAATCTAACGACAGACAGCAGCACTTTCAAACGGCTAATTAGACGCCAAAATATGAAAGTCTGTTTATATTATTCAAAACTATGATTGTAAGCTTCTCACTTAATCTCTTTTGTATTCTCCCTTATACTGGGAAATATTTTGTCAGAAAATATTATGTCATGGGATATTTTGTCCTTGGGATATTTTGTCGGGGAATGTTTTGTCGGGTCTATTTTGTCGGGGGTTGAAATGTCGCGGTAACTTAAATTTTACTATTCATTTATGAAAAAAATTATACACTTAAATAATACATTTTAACATTCGATATTTTTCGGTTCATATTTCTTTTGGAGTTTCCAAAACTTAGCTTACGATTAATATCTCTCAGTCTAATGTAGGTTCTTGTTCTTGATAAACAAAGAAGTACTTCAAATGGAATTATATCTTTAGGTATTTTGTCCTTCGTTTTTTCAGCCAATTTTTTAAATAAATTATTTCCACTTGACAGGCCTTCTCCATGCATATTATTAAATTCATTTTCTAGTATGTTAGTTTCATGTAGCATATTTTCATTCGGACATAACAGATTTCCTCTTGATATAAAAGTTATCCAATTTTGAGACGATTCGTACCGGGTTAGGTTTATCGTGGATTCGACAATCCTGTAAACGCTGGTTCGTTTTTTGACCACCAGATGGCCAAATTTTAAGCCACCCCTTAAGGTTTCCAATAAGGTGTTTTAAAATAATAATATAAATTTACAAAATTTAATTAATTGTATATATCATGAGCTATTAGTGGGTTTTAAAAATTAAAGTTTATCTTCCCCTGTGAGCTTATGTGGATGAGGCTCATACATTGCATTTTTAAAACACACTAGAGCAGTGTTTCCCAACATTTTTAGTGTCATGGCCCAGCTAAGCCTTTCTAAAATTCTCATGCCCCCTAATATACATAATTTTTATATTCTAAAAATGAATTATTTTTTATATAAATATAATTACAAAAAAATAATAAAAATTTATTAGTATTTTATAGGCGGGCTTCGCAGCTAGTTATCTCTTTAACTATAAATTTCACCGCTTATGGCAGCACTTGATGGCAACGCCTGTATTTAGACAACCACAACAGACGCTAACACTGTGTATGATCAGATGAGGCTTCCAATACATTTTTTATTTATAATTTATATATGCACTCAAAGCAAGCAAAATCAGCTTTAAAATTTGAGTACTAGTACTAAGTTACAAAAAAAAATTGTTGATTAGTATTTTGTATGGTTTAACTTCATTTAAGTGTATTTTATAACTTGTTGTAGCAACTTAGTATCAAATTTTGTTAACATTTATTTTGTCAAATATGGGTAGCTAATTTTGTAGAGCCCATTTTTGAATTGACCCCCTTAACAATCAAATTACCCTCCTGTGGGGAGTGGACCCCACGTTGGTAAACAGAGAGTCAAATTTTTTCGTTAATTAATCACCCAAGTTAAGTAAGCTTTAGTAGAGTAGTTTGTAATGAGATGAATGAGTCACAAAGAGGTTGTCCTCTGCTTGATGCAAATAAACAAACACACATATATATCGAGATGATATATCTGTATATATATATTATTTATTTGTTTGAGACTATAGTTTCGAAGACTTGGTCTTCATCATCAGTCTTTTTTAATTATAAATGTTGTTTTTCATGGAGTCAATATCGTATAGATAGTGAAAATTTGATGTTCCTTCACTGGTGGTCAGCTTAGAATTAAAAACATTCTTCTGGTTCACACTCAAATATAAACATATGTTTCCATTTTTCTTTGTTTGTCAAAGGAACAGGCTGACAATGGAAAGGGGGGAGTTTGTTTTTCTTTTTTCTTTTATCTAAAATGTTATGTTTTGTCAGCAAACATCCTAAGCAAATTGCTATTTGATTATTCAATTTGGCTGTTCAAACAAAGTTCTGAATTTTTATTGAATGATTTCAAAATTTCTAACGATTCAATTGCGCTAATTAATTTTGAGTTTCTTTCTCCTTTTATTAATCTAATTCCTGTGCCTTCTGGAAAGAGTGATTGTTTGAATTTAAATGTTCCGCTAATGAGTTTTCGTTTTTCTTATTTCTAAAATCCCCGATATGTTCATTTAATCGAATTTTAAGATTCCTCTCTGGTTTCCCTACGTAGATTGCCTCACAATCTTTGCATTTCAAACTATAAACCCCTTCTTTTTCTATATTTGGTAATTTGTCTTTTTTATTTGAACCTAAATCTTTTCCTAGAGTAATTGGAGTTTTGAATACTGTGTTGAACCCTAATTTTTTCATTTTTTGTTTTAATTTTTCCGAAATTTGTCCATAATATGGGAGAACTATCTTGGGATTTTCTTTTTCTTTTTCATTCTTTTGTGAATATATTGATTCGAGGGTTGATTTTTTAATTTTTTTAAATAACAGTTGGTCTATAAGGCTTGTTTCGTATCCATTATTTATCGTGATCTCTTTAATTATCTCTAATTCTTGTGAGTATGCTTTTTCTTACAGAGGTAGAAGAGAAGACCAAGTCTTCGAAACTACAGTCTCAAACAAACAAATAATATATATATATATATATATATATATATATACCATCTCGATATATATGTGTGTATGTTTATTTGCATCAAGCAGAGGAGAACCTCTTTGTTTCTCTTTGTGAATCAACAACTCTGCTACTCTCGGCAAAACAAAAACTTTTCAATTAGATGAATGAGTCTCTACCGATACTTTTGTTCTGTTGGGATATTTGTAATCTTCTCAAATCCATTTGAGTTTAGTACATCCCATTGGAATTATATTATACATCTATATACCATATATAAAATTAAGGTTTTGTCTGTACATTGCTCCAAATCACGCCAAATTTTGGTTGCACACGTTTCAAGCAAAGTTATGAACGAAAACCCCCTCAACAAAATTCCTGTATATCTCTATGTATGTTTGTATGTATCTCTGTATGTTTGCGTGGTTTGCTCACGATTCACGTAAAAAAAGTTATAATAATATCTCAAAACTCTGACGTGTTGTAAAAAATCGGGAAATTGCATTATAATCAGCGTATAAAACTCTACCGGAATCGATTATTAGGTTTGCGTGGAGAAATTTTTGTTTAATTTTTGTCGAGCAATGTAATTTAATAGAAATTTTATAAGCTGATTTTTATTTGAATTTTTTTATACCTAGAAAGTTGTTTTTGTTTTTTGTTTTTTGTTTTTTTGAGATGAATGTTCTGGTTTTAAAATATTCCCACAAAAGAGTGGAGCATTCGATTTTATATTCAATAGAATACATATATGAATGGATGATTAACGTCGAGAATTATAGTAGGAATCATCACAAAGCCCATAACCAATATATTTTCCATTCCTAAAACAAATAGTTATCAATTTATTTCGTATTTTGGCAAATAAATAATTAGAAAAATACATACTTACATAGAATAAGAATTTCATTAAAAATAAAATTCTAGGTGCTTGTTTGAATTAAATTTCAATTTTAGTCATGTGGGAAAGGATATTTTTTGGGTACTGGAAGGAAAAAAATATTCCCCAATTCTCCAAAATTATTTGAATAAATAAACACAAGAGACCGCTACCTTCGGGAGAAGTGCTGCCTCTATGTTTGACGCACGGTCCCTATTATTTTTATTAAATATTAGCTTCAAGGCCCGCCGGAGGCGGACCTTTTGCTAGACCCCTCACGTGATTGCTTTATTGATGTTTTATTAGTTACAGAGAATAAATATATTATATATATATATATTTGGTTTTATTCTTTAAAATATATTTTTAAAGAAATTCCAAAAGCTAATTAATTCCTCTCAGTTAGTTTAGTTAGTATAGTTTCAATAATCCTTTATAATTAACTTTGAAATAAATAAATAATATTGAAATGAATGAATGAGCTCGAATACAAAAGCCAAAAGGCTTAGTTCTTTTGAAATGGCTAAGGGTCTTAAATACAATAGAAAAAGAAAGAGGTGAGATTCCCAAGGGTATTTTTAAGAAAAATGATTTTTAAATAACATATTTTATTTTAAATTAAATATTTTTCATCTTATATATATATAATCAAAAGCTTGGCTGAAACTTTTTTATTTTTTTCTACCCTATTAAAGACGGTTTTCAGAATTTTTTAAAAAATTTTCACCCAACCCAAAAGAAGTTAGGAATTTTTGAAAAAAATAGCTTTTTTTAAATAACCATAACTTTTTCAAAAATTTAGTTATCATGACGTTTTTTTTTAATTTACTTTAAAAAAATAGATAGTTTTTTAAATCTTTGTTGCAATATTAAATTCTTCTTCAACGATAATGTAGTTAGAACTATTGAGAATGAATGACACTCAAAAATCTTACAAACAGGGCCGCCAACACTTGTTTTTTTGCTAGTTTAGTTCTTTTATTGTTTGGCAAGCTATGTTGGCTAACCTGAATTTTTTTCGTTTTTCCTGTATTTTCCAATTTTCCGGGCAACTTTTCCAAATTTTTTTTACGTATTAACCTGAATTGGACTATAACGAACATTAAAACAAAAAATTAGCCAAATCGTTCCAGGCATTTGAGAGATCTGCGCTTACGAAGAAACAGAAATTCATTTTTATTATATAGATTTATTGGTCGTTTTATTTATATACTGTAAAATTTTAATGATTATATCAACATTACGGGTTGACAGTAGACTATGACCATCAAAGACGAAAAGCTCGTAAATAAATATTTTTATCAATGACTATTTATTATAATAATAAAAAATAAATATTAATAGATTGAACATTTTTGTAGATTTTTGATTTGAGTATTTTTTCGAAAACTTGTTTTATTATTTATTTGAGAACAAGAAGATATTGGTTTGAAATTATTGCCGATAAAAATTGGTGAATTTGATTTTACATTCAATAGAATATATATAAATGGACGATTAACGTCGAAATATATAGGAGGAATTGGCGACCAACCAATCTTTGCTCCAGCAGGTGTAGCCTACTAAAACAAATCATATATTTACATTAAATTTTTTTAAATATATTAATTAAAACAAGAAGAGTAAAGAATTGGACAATAAATAAAAAACAGAGTTTTTATTAAATGGGCCAGACTTTTCGTCCATTTATTTCAACTTCTTCAGTGGCCCATCTTATCACTCTTTGTCATTGTATTAATTTGAGCTTAGAGTTAATGCTGCAGCGCGATCTGTGGCTAGACACAGACCCCAACCGTGACGCGTGACGGATCAATCACATTTGCTGCCAAGTAGAATAAAAAGTGTTCAAGGCGCGCCAAAAGAAGTTATCACTTCAAAAGATTAAAGCTGTTTCTTTGACAAAGAGTGATTAGATGGGCCATTGAGGAAGTCGAAATAAATCGACCAAACGCCTGGCCCATTTAATAAAAACTGTTATTTTTTTTATGCCCAATACCCTTCTATTCCTGTTTTAATCAATATTTATTATGGATGCGAGTGATATACCCTTAAAATATATTTTCCTATATTAATTACTGGATTTGATGTAATATTGTATTGTATTGTGATTGCAAATACATCGTTCTGGAAAATTTCGAGAATATTGGCTCGATAGAAGAATATCGAAATTCGATTATAAAATTCTATCATTACCAATGTATAGAACATAAACAGGCAAACAGACAAGTCATTTATGGGGGGGGGGGGGTCCACGACCATTTAAATAAATAAATTATAACAAAATACAAAAATATTTAAAAATTAATAAATATAAATGAAAATTTTCTTTCATTTAAAAAAAAAAAATAAAAAATGAATTAAATTTAAAATTTTGAATTTAATAAAATTTATGTATATTTATACTTGTATTTAAAAAAATTTATTTATATTAATATTCGTATTTGCCTATATCTTTATTTTTATTTTTTATATTTATATTTATATATTTATGTAATTATATATTTTTTATTTTATTTTTATGTTCTACTGAATTTTTTATGGTAATTTTTGTTTTTAATTCTTGTTTTTATTTTATATTTTTCTATATTTATGTTAACTTGTCTAAAAAGGGATTTTTAATTTTATCGTAATTAAATTTAAATTCATTATTTTTAAATGTTGATGTTTTTCTTGTGTTATGTTGGTACGTATGATTTAGATGTTATACTTTGTGATCACATGTTCAAATAATATTAGTTTTTAACCTGTAAACTCCTGATGATGGACTAATAATCCGGAATATATTGAGTTTGTGTTTTGAGTTTTATTTCATTCATTGTGAAACTACACATCCTTTACTTTATTAATTAATAAAATGGTTATAAGAAACAAAATAGCTTCAATTAAATTATCCTGCATCAGAGGCGTAGCCAAGGGGTGGGGGTGGGGTTGGAGGTCAGAACCCCCTTCAACCAAGGGCAGGGGGGATGAGTAACGGCAACGACAAACCGTTTCTTATGGCAAACCTTAATTAAATATATTTCATATGTTTAATCAAGAATTAGGTTCTATTTTAATATCTTGAAATACCTTTTTAGTCCAGTTATGTTGTTCTCTAAAGGGCCCCTCGGGGGAACATTTTGTGGTAGTTTTGATTTCTTGATCCTATGTGTTTTTTGGTGTGCTGAATCCGAATCTGAGGTTTGCTAACAAAATTTCGTGAAGAAACATTGTCAAAAATGCAAAAAAAGGTAAAAAAATCTCATTTTTTGCAGTCTTTAGCTTATAACTCAAAAACTCTCATCTTTTCGTAAATAGCCTTCCTTTTCAAAATGAAAGTTCATAAAATTTCCTACAAATTTGATTATTTACGATTTTTCTCCGACCAACCATTCGGGCTCAAGCGCTAGTTGAAAATTGGCGTATTTTTTCTGTTTCAGAAAATCCCAAAAACTCGCACTTTTTTCGATTTTTTCCCATTTTGACCACGTTTGAAGGAGCACGTTTTCGACAAAGATCCCTCTATACATTTTTAAACTAAATTAAATTTTCTACAATTCAAACAAAGTGTCATCTTAAGTGAATAACCCGTGTCGGAATGAGGTTGAAGCTTTGAAAAACTTCAATTGTTTGCAAAAATTCGCAGTTTTTCCTTGATAAAATGAAAACCACTCATTCTAGAAACTTGATTTTATCTCATTCTCTAGCAAATTTTGTTGACTTGAATGTTTGCTTATACCACTTTTTTGTTAAAACTCTTAGATTTATATATATCTAGCATTTTTCATGACAGGATATGATCCGAATCCTAAAAAGCGTCATGGAAAACGCCAAAAAATGAGATTTTTTTACCTTTCTTTGCATTTTTGACAATGTTTCGTGAGGAAATTTTGTTAGCAAACCACAGATTCGGATTCAGCACACCCCAAAACATAAAGGGTCGAAAAAGGTAGTTGTTTCACCATAAGGGTTTTCTTAGGATTTTTTTGAAATTTAGATAGATTATTATTTAAATACTTCTGCATCGATTGGTGGCAAAACGAAATTTATGAACAATATCGTCCCAGAGATATTAAATTCCAAAGATAGTTTTTCAGACTCTTATACATTGCACTATACGGGATACCGGAAAGTTTACATAAATATATAATTATCATTAAGAAACTCTTCTTACCATTGTTATAAAAAACTAAACCAATATTAAACAATAACTAAAACATTTTTTAAGAAAATTTTAATTCATAGTTACAACACAGTTTCTGAGATAACAATGAATAAATAATGAAAAATGTATAATGAAAAATTTACACTAAAAACAAGCTGGTAACAACGCATTTATTTAACCTAAAAAGTGGGTTAACTTTAGTAATTTTTTTTATGTTTTTTCGCTACAGCCACTGTCGCAACAACTTTCAATCGCTTATTTGGAACTTTTTATTTATAAATCTACCTTTATAATGTACTTTATCTGAAATTTCTATGATAAAATATATACAAGCTCGGACAGTGTTGTCAGATTTGTCAAACGAGCATGGGATTTAGGCTAATAGTGGTACATAAATAGCAAAAAGTTTTGGGCTTATGAATTATGAATCCTTATTGTCCGTGCTATATACTCTAGCATTAACTTTTTGCTAGTATTGTCGCGAAACAACTAAACTTAATTAAGTGAATTTAAGAAGACAACTTACCATTGATAACACTGAAGAGGATATCGAAGAGAAGCGAAACGGTACAAAACTAACACTACATTATAATTATATGAACTTACTTAGAAAAATCACTAAAAAAGTAAATTAAACATTTAATTAAGATGACCTTAACTGATTGTCAAACTGGAGGCGTCCGTCCGTCCGTCCTGTTAGGCTGCCGGCGAAAGAATCGCTTGAGCCAGGGCGAGTGAACCCGCGCGAGGACTGATAAGGCCCCCGGGCCAATCAAGGTCGCAGGAGGGATTTTTAGTTAATTTGAATGAACATACATATACAAATTAATTAAAGTATATCCCTTAGTATTACTGATCAAACTTCTAGCAAACAACATTTCCTAGATAAATTCCTTTTGTTCATTGATAAACCTCACATAACCTAATAAAATTGCTTTGTTATCAATCACACTTGATTCATCAATCTGATATTCAAATTTACTTTTTTTCAACAAATTGTTGAGTTTGGATTCAACGTCCGTGGCCATTTCGTCAATTCGCCTGAAAACAGTATTGTTGCTCAAAGGAATCGATTGACTTATCTTATTATTAGGGCCCTCGGATATCATGATTTCAACAATTTTTTTGGTAGCCGGTAAAACAAGAGTTTCGCCAATTGTGTGAGGTTTACCACATTTAGCGATCAATACAGACACCTCGTAAGAATCAAGAAGACCTTTGTCAAGATCGATTGCTCGTTTTTTAAATACTATAATTCACTCACATTAGGCCGTTTAGCAACTTTAGCTTTGAGGTGTTGAAAATAACTAAGTTCTTTACTCACTTTAACACTGTGTACTCTTGATAAATGATCTTTCATTCGCGAAGGCTTCATGGCTTCATTACTAGTAAATGTTTTATCGCACAAAAGACAATGTGGAAACTGCACATTTTGCGGTGACGCGATAAAACCGAATTTTAAATACTCAGCTGAGTATTGACGACACTTCTTCTTTGAATCCATAGTGCATGAACTTCTACTGACTTAAAAACTGACTTGCTTGTGTCTTGAAAATTGATGGACTTTTTGAGTGGAAATTCCCCAAAACCTTCTTATTGGTTGGATCCTTAATCACCAGGGCGTTCAAAATATTGAAGCCTGCCTATTTTCTAGAAATTACTCTCTTGGAAAATTCCCACGCAAAGTCGAAATTTAGAAAAACCCCAATCAATGAATTTATTATTGACATCTGGTGTTTCCTTCAGAATCTCTTAACCCAAAATATGACAAACATAAATTAAATTTATTGAGGTTCAAAAAGTGGGAATTGTAAAGTCCCACCATCCTATTGTCAAATAAGGCATGTTCCAGCATCAAAGGACATGCCGCCTGCTACTCCAAAATATTACCATTAAAAACAATTATATTATTATCAAGAAAAAAAATACTCTAAATGCCGCGTTCACAACCTTATGTTTCTTTGTAATTTATTAGAAAGTTAAATATTTTTCTAAAAAATATTAATATAACATTATTTATATTTGAGAATGAATGTTTAACAACTCGCAAGGGTATCGATTCCATTTCTTTGCACATGAGTGTAGTTTAATTTTTCACCCTTTGAATACTCCGCCCCCCACTTATTTATCGCCCCTTGGTAACCCAAATTGCCCATTTGGGGGACTTCCAGGTTGGGAAAACCAGTAGTTCTAGACCTTTGAATCAAATTTAACCAACATCAGTAAACTCTAGTTGCTAGAAAGATATTCAGTGAAACGCGTTTTAATTAATAAGAACCCGTTCTTACTAAAAACGGGTTTTTTCCTGAAACATGAATAGAAGAAAAATGGAGGAAAAGTTCAATACCACGGATAAATTTGGAATCACCATAATAGGTGAAAATTTAGAAAATCAAAAATAAATCGAAAATATTTTTATGACAATTTATTATAAAAAATATATTAATACATTGAAAAATTTAATAAAAAAAAAACTTTTAAGTGAATTTTTAATTTGTGTATTTTTTTGAAAACTTTTTTTTTTATTGTGAACAATATTTTGGTTTGAAAATATTGCCAAAAAAAATGGGTGAATTTGATACTACATTCAAAAGAATATATATAAATGGACGATCAACGAAGAGAAGTATAGGAAGTTGAAGACGGGCGCACTTAGTACTGAGGACCATTGCTAAAAGAAGTAATAAATTATTGCATCTGGTGATATAAATAAATAGCTAGCTAGAAATAATCAATAAAATAAATTTTAGATTAATTAAATTCATTTGCTTAAGATTAATCAATGAGTATATATATATATATATACATTTTCAAAAAAATCTCAAAATAAGTTTCTTTTACAGATCGATGGAATTCTTAGTAGAAAAAACAGTTTCTTTTAATAAAAGAAATCGCAGGGAATTTTATAATGCGCAAAGTTGTAGGGGATGTGATTGCTGACAACTTTTGTTTGAAAAAATTCCCCCCAAAATTCACCCAAAAAGGAGGGAGGGTGAAAAATATATAAATTCTTGCCCTTGGGGCAAATTCAACCAAATTTTGTATACATAATCTGAGGGCCTCTAGAGAGCTAGAAATGCAAAAAGTAACCACCCAAAATGGGGGGGGGGTCAAAAAATGAAAATTCTTGCTCTTGGTCCAAACTTAACCAAATTTGTAAAATCTATTAATTCCAAAATTATATACATATTTTTATATTTTCCGGTAGACTGTTCATTAGGGTGGTCCTTATTTTGAATATCCCCCAAGTTCCAAATCTCTATCTCAATTTTAACCTAGTGCTACACAGGGATTAAGTTTCTCATCTAAATAACATGGGGTTTTTGGCAGTGAACGATCAATTTTTTGTTCCGGCCAAAGCAATGATTCAAAAAATTTGAAACTCTGTAGACTTTATCCTTATAATAGCAGCTAACCCTCAGAATTTTTACAGATTTTTAGCAATTATAATTTTGGAGTTACATCTAGATAAAATACTTCTATATATCTTAGTATTTAGTAAGTTATAGACTTCAAAATTATAAATAGCTAAAAATCTGTAAAAATTCTGAGAGATAGCCACTATTATAAGGATAAAGTCTACAGAGTTTCAAATTTTTTGAACCATTACTTTGGCCTGAATAAAAAATTGATCATTCAATACCAAAAACCCCATGTTATTTAGATGGGAAACTTAATCGCTGTGTAGCACTAGGTTAAAATTGAGATAGATGATTGAAACTTGGGGGATATTTTTTTTATTTATACATGAGCCCCTGTCTGCGTAAATATTCAAAATATTCAAAATAAGGAGCACCCTACTGTTTATTATTATTATTATTTAATTGAGAGTTTCTTTTTGCCGAGAGTAGCAAAATTTTTATCAATTAAAGGAGACAATAAAAGAGTGTCTTCTGCTGGAAAAATAAATTTTTAATTTGTTTATAATGAGACTATATTTTCGAGGGGAATGTCCCTTTATCATTGTAATAGACTGATTAAGGGGGCAAAGTCATCGAAACAATAATCTCGTTATAAAATAAATTAAAAATTATAATTATATATTGTCTCCTTTAATTATTATTATTATTATTATTATTTTATATTCACAATTAAAAACTTAATCAAATTTAAAGATTTGGGTAATACAGGGGTGCCCCCTAGCTTCATGACTCACCCCCCCTCCCCCTCCCTCCAGATTCATGAAAATTATAATAGTCCAGTCAAATTATGTTTTTATCAGTAAAGTTTTGGAGTAGTTGATTCTTTCCACATATAAAGGGTGTTTTTTTAGAGGTATAGAACTTCGAATTGAAATAAAACACAAGAAAATCGTTTTAATGTCCATCAATTTGGCTTTATTGGAAGGATAATTTTATGCCATTAATGTTTAAATATGATTTCGGGCATGTGCCGCTGCGGCTGGCTCGAATAAATCCAATTCTACAGGTCCAATTTTCAACCACTTTTTTCGAGCAAAATTTTGTTCAGTGATGAGGGCTCATTTTTGGTTGAATGGCTACGTCAACAAGCAAAATTGCCGCATTTGGAGTGAAGAGAATCCACATGAGACCCTTGAGACGCCATTACATCCACAAAAACTGACTGTTTGGTGTGCCCTATGGGCTGGTGGAGTCATTGGGCCATACTTCTTCCGAAATAATGCTGGAGAGTCAGTTACCGTTAATGGAGACCGGTATAGAGCCATGATAACCGACTATTTTGTTCCCGAATTGGATGGCATGAATGTGGATGAGTTGTGGTTCCAACAAGACGGCGCTACATGCCACACAGCGCACGTCACAATCGATTTATTGAAGGAAACATTCGATGAGCGCATAATTTCGCGGAATGGACTCTGTTACCTCATATCTCCGCCAATTCTCAACCGATTTTGAAATTTTTTTTGCATTGGGTCCAGTCTAGCTTCCGATTGGTCCCATTTTTTTTTCGTATTTTTTTCATAGGTATTAGACCTTTTTTATTAGGTTTGTTTAGACCTAACCTCTTTGTTTATGAACCGATTTCGATGGTTCTTTTTTTATCCGAAAGGGGGTGTCTTAGGGATGGTGTCATATTAATTTGGTCAAGTTCTGATGATATGATCACTATTAATAACATCACTAAAAAGAGAAAAATAAAAATAATTTTTAAGAAAAAATAAAAACCGACTTCAAAAATTAAATGCAACAAATAAAATACACTAAAAGGTATAAAATAATTATTATCTTATTTAGTTACAACTAAACGACGAAATATTAACATGAAATTACTTTTTGAAGTTGGTGCCAAACATATACCTTTTATGAATCGCACTCGACGGATCTTACTTAGTACGTTTGAGGGTATGCTCGCTTATAGGTATAGTTAGTTTGGCACCGACTTCAAAAAGTAATTTCATGTTAATATTTCGTCGTTTAGTTGTAACTAAATAAGATAATAATTATTTTATACCTTTTAGTGTATTTTATTTGTTGCATTTAATTTTTTGAAGTCGGTTTTTATTTTTTTCTTAAAAATTATTTTTTATGAAGGAAAAATTGCGATTTTTTGCAACCTCATTGCTGCACGGATTACCATTTAACCAATTAAGATGAAACTTTGAATTGTAGCAAATTTAATCTAGTTTAACAATGTATAGAGTGGTCTTTGTCGAAAACGTGCTCCTTCATGGTCAAAACGGGAAAATATCGAAAAAAGTGCTAGTTTTTGGGTGATCCGGGGGCTGCCGGGGTCGAAATCTTGGATCTTGCGCTTGAGTCCGAACGGTTGGTTGGAGAAAAAAAAACCTAAATAGTAGAATTTGTAGGAAATCTTATGAAGTTTCATTTTGAATATGAAGGTAATTTACAAAAAGTTGATAGTTTTTGAGTTATAAGCAAAAAACCACCAAAAAATGGAAATTTTCATCCTTTTTTGCATTTTATACAATGTTGTGTCACGAAATGTTGATGGGAGACTTCAGATTTAGAATCAGCGCCCCAAAAATATATATATGCAAAAAATCAGTACTACCTCAAAACTTTCCCCCATAGGGACCTATTTGAGCATAATTTGACTGGACTATAAGCCTTGAACGCTTTTATTTTTAGCATATAATAAATGTTCCAATGCTAATAAATACAACAATTTTCACCCCTCGCCCAAGAAATTTTAAAGACACACTCTGTGTTTTAATCCCCCTGTGGGCACCCCTGGGTAATATTATAACAAGATAGGAACGAGCTACATACTTAAAAAAAATTATTTTAATCTAAATAAAATATCTAAGAATTTACCATTTATAATTGGCGTTCCTTTAAATGTGGTTTGAATATTTTACCAAGAAAAAGTGGAGAGTTAAATTTTCTATTCAGCAACATAATAATAAAGGGATGCGTTATGTAAAATTCAACAGGGGGTGGAACATATCCACCACCACGGAACCCATATGCTAAAAAAGAAAAAAAAATGTAATAAAAAAATGCCTGAATATCTATGTAAATAAAAATGTACTGTTTCGCTTAAGTGATACGTTGAAGGATCTCCGAATGTCCTTCACCGATTTCTTTGAAATTTTCACTCAACATTCCATTCAAATACACGAGTGTTTTTATAGATATCACACCTGTGGCATGTAAAAATTTTTTCGAGGAAACAACGCCAGCGCCTCTCTGGGGGGTAAAATCAAACAACAAGATGGCCGATAATAGCTTTTTGGAAATCTTTCAACTGCCAATATTACTTTTGGTTAAGGGAACAATTTTGACAAGTAATATATAATTAATTTACTGTTTTAATACCTATTCTATAATTATTATCTATTTAAATTTTAGCCATAAAACTAGACGTTCCCCGCCAGGGGATAGGTGACGCCGGGCCAAAGGCCCGGTCGTCAGCTAGTATATAAATATATATAAGATCGAGAATATAATTTGGTTCAATCAATCTTTATTTAATTATTGCTATATTGGGATCACAAAATCACAAAGATAATAACGTTATTAGCATATTTAAGTAGTTTTAAGTATGTATATTTGAAGGTTTGTTCATATAAGTGAAATGAATTAATATTTTATAAGAGTTCAAGTTGGCGAAACAAATAGATTTTAAGAAAATCACAAGAGGGTGGCTTCTTATAAATCCGTGATGGAATGGATTATTTTTAATTATATGTCAGATGGGTTGTTTTCACCCCTTCGAGAATTGAACCGAATAATCCATTCAATCTCGGATCTAATAGATGACACCTCCTTGTGGATTTTCTTTGTATTATTATCAAACTACACTGCCGGCATCGCTCGGTGGCCAGGTACTTAATATTAAAATATTTCTGTCATATACTTATAGTATACCTATTAGGGTGGCCCTTATTTTGGGTATTTTCGAATTTTTACGCTGGCAGAAACTCATATGGTTCGAAATAAATAAAAAAAAATATCTTCCAAGTTTCAAGTGTCTATCTCAATTTTAACCTAGTGCTACACAGCGATTAAGTTTCCCATCTAAATAACATGGGGTCTTTGGCAGTGAACGATCAATTGTTTGTTCAGGCCAAAGTAATGGTTCAAAAAATTTGAAACTCTGTAGACTCTATCCATATAATAGTAGCTATCCCTCAGAATTTCTACAGATTTTTTGCAATTATAATTTTGGAGTTACATCTTGATAAAATACTTCTATATGTCTAAGTATTAGTAAGTTATAGACTTCAAAATTAACATATAATAGCTAAAAATCTATAAACATTCTGAGAGATAGCTACTATTATAAGGATAAAGTCTACAGAGTTTCAAATTTTTTGAACTATTACTTTGGCCGGAATAAAAAATTGATCATTCAATACCAAAAGCCCCCATGTTATTTAGATGGGAAACTTAATCGCTGTGTAGCACTAAGGTAAAATTGAGATAGAGACTTGAAATTTGGGGGATATTTTTTTAATTTATATATGAGCCCCTGTCTGCGTAAATATTCAAAATATTCAAAATAAGGAGCACCCTACTGTTTATTATTATTATTATTTAATTGAGAGTTTCTTTTTGCCGAGAGTAGCAGAATTCTTATCAATTAAAGGAGACAATAAAAGAGTGTGTCTTCTGCTGGAAAATAAATTTTTAATTTATTCATAAAGAGACTATATTTTCGAGGGGAATGTCCCCTTTATCATTATAATAGACTGATTAAGTCATCGAAACTATAATTTCGTTATAAATAAATTAAAAATTATAATTATATATTGCTCCTTTAATTATTATTATTATTAATATTTTATATTCACAATTAAAAACTTAATCAAATTTAAAGATATGGGTAATACAAGGGTGCCCCCTAGCTCTCATGACTCACCCCCCCCCCCCTCCCCCAGATTCATGAAAATTATAATAGTCCAGTCAAATTGTGTTTTTATCAGTAAAGTTTTGGGGTAGTTCTGATTTTTTCCACATATATGTGAGAGAATCAAATAGGAATCAAGTTTTTAGGATGAGTGGTTTTCATTTTATGAAGGAAAAATTGCTGTTTTTCAAAACTTCAACCTCATTGCGGCACGGATTACCATTAATCCAATTAAGATGTTTGAATTGTAGCAAATTTAATCTAGTTTAAAAATGTATAGAGTGGTCTTTGTCGAAAACGTGCTCCTTCATGGTCAAAATGGGAAAATATCGAAAAAAGTGCTAGTTTTTGGGTGATCCGGGGGCTGCCGGGGTCGAAATCTTGGATCTTGCGCTTGAGTCCGAACGGTTGGTTGGAGAAAAAAACCTAAATAGTAGAATTTGTAGGAAATCTTATGAAGTTTCATTTTGAATATGAAGGTAATTTACAAAAAGTTGATAGTTTTTGAGTTATAAGCAAAAAACCACCAAAAAATGGAAATTTTCATCCTTTTTTGCATTTTATACAATGTTGTGTCACGAAATTTTGATGGGAGACCTCAGATTTAGAATCAGCGCCCCAAAAAATATATATATGCAAAAAATCAGTACTACCTCAAAACTTTCCCCCATAGGGGCCTATTTGAGCATAATTTGACTGGACTATAAGCCTTGAACGCTTTTATTTTTACCATATAATGCTACAATGCTAAAAAATACAATAATTTTCACCCCCCGCCCCAGAAATTTTAACGACGCACTCTGCGTTTTAATCCCCCCCCTGGTGGGCACCCCTGGGTGATATTATAACAAGATAGGAACAAGCTAAATTCTTTTTAAAAACATGAATTTTAATCTAAATAAAATATCTAAGAATTTACCATTTATAATTGGTGTCCCTTTAAATGTGGTTTGAATATTTTACCAAGAAAAAGTGGAGAGTTAAATGTACTATCCAGCAACATAATAATAAAGGGATGCGTTATGTAAAATTCAGCAGGGGGTTCAACATTTCCACCACCACGGAGCCTAAATGCTAAAAAAAAATGTAATAAAAAAATGCCTGAATATTCAATATCATTAAAAAATGCAATTGGGTCTTGAGTACTTAATAAATATATTAGTAATCTTATTTATAAGGGGCTTTAACTTAATGAAAATCAATAATCGCATACTATTTTTCAAAAACTGATACTCTCGGCAAAATACCTACTGTAAATTACTTTGGGTTCCTTAAAGGGTCGTAATTTTGGACCAAAATCTGAAAAAAAAATTTGTATTGTTATTCTACCCTGTTTTAATTTAATAGGGAAATAAAAGTTATTATCCCTAATTATTGATAATTAGTTATCAAATCCCAATAACATTTTTACTTTACCATACAGGGTATGGTCAAGTATTGTAATCGTGCATGAAAAAAAGTGTTTTTTTTCCTTCTTTTTTTCGAAATATTTCAAAAACGTCTGAAACTATTTTGATTTAAAAAATTGAGCAAAACCATGGCATTTCGCTCTACAAAAAAGCTCTAATAAGTGAACATCGAAAAAATTATATTATTTGAGATAATAATTGTTTTGTCAAAATGTCTGTTAGTCTGGTTGTCTGTTAACCTGTGCGTTACCAAATTTTTGTGGGCGATGTGTGAATATCGAAACCAAATTTCACATGTATTTTTGGTCCATTGAGATTAAGACCTGATAAGATTTTGGTGCATATCGACCCAAAATTAAGGCGGGTGGAGGGGGGGTTAAAAATTAAAAATCTAGGCCATTTGAGCAAATTCAACCAAAATTTGTATACATAATCAGTGGAACCCCAGAAGCCTAAAAATGCAAAAACTAACCACTAAAAATGTGTGGGTGGGGGGTGTAGGGCCAAAAAATGAAAATATAGGCTCTTGTACCAAACTCAACCAAATTTTATATACATAATCAGTGGGACTCCAGAAGTCTAAAAATGCAAAAACTAACCCCCCTACATGATTACAAATAATTTTAGGTACAAGGTTGTATGGTCCGCCTCCCTGGTGATTACATGGTCAGAGTAACTGACTGGCAGCCCGGAGGTCTCGGGTTCGATTCCCGGCTATACCCAGCCATTTTTTCTGTAAATATAGGGTCTGGTAATAAAAATTAAGTGGGAGATAAATTTAACCTAATTTATCGCGCGGAGAATTTACCACTGCTCGAAGCCCCTAAAAACTTAGTAAATTGGACTACTAGTATATCTAAGTTTCTGAGATTTGGCTCGTGATCCCGGCTTCTTTTCCTTCTACCCTGTTCTTTTCACGATGGAGGGGCCAGCCCATACAGGCCTTTAGGGGATGGACCTTCAGGTGTATCTCCTTCTCACATCAATATCATTAAAAAAAAAGTGCATGGCCACATCAGAACACATCAGCTTATTTTTATTTGACGTCGTATAAAAAAATAGTTCTAATAAAAGTTATTCAGTTTTTTATGTAGATTCAGAATACTATATGTACAGAAACATTTAGGTTTCTATTTAAAAAACAGAACTTGACCTCGAAATACCCTTGAAAGCTTGTTCTAGATCGACAAACATTAGCGTAGTTTAGTTTCCCCTTCGATATAAACAAACTTTTTTTCATATAATGCATTGTTTTTGAATTATAAGACTGTTTCAAGATAAAAAACTCACCCGGTATACTATAAATAACATACCACCACGGAAACTTAACAAGATGGAAGTGGACTTATATTTTTGACACGTTTAATAAAGAAAAATTGTCCCTGACCCCTAAAGAATTTTTTTTAGACTCCTTGACTAGGAATCAACAAGCCCGGGTTCAAGCCATCCTTTTGCAAATGCTAGACCGGTTTTTTTTTTTTTTTTTTTTGCCTTTTCGGCCCTTCTTGCCATAAGCCAATTTACGATACTATATATTTTTTAAATTTTGTCTCTACCCCGGGGGTCAGATTTTAGCCGAATGCCTCGAGTCGGATTCTAACCCGGGTCCACTTGGTAGCAGGATGATACGCTACCAACTAGCATATCTGACCCCCCCGCTAGACCGGTTATAATCTGGCTCCTACACATATCCATAGTTACACATTCACACACACATTTAAAAAATTACTTCTCTTAGAATCCAGACAAATGAGTATTCTTCCTTAAGTCACAAAAAAAAAATGAATAAATAAAAAAAAATAAAAAAAATAAAGAAAATTTCAACCTGTGGAAAAAATTGAAAATATGTGCAAAGTAACCTAATATTATATGATATTTGAAAAATTTATTGTAAATAGTTTCATGTTCAGTGATTTGGAAATCCCATAGGTAGAAAAAGTGTGTGAAAATGAACAAATGTATAGGTTAAGCAACAATATATGAAAATATTTAAATTATTCCCGAGGGGTGATCCGCGATGGAAGTAGGTGTACACCTCTTTGGAAGTATTTTGAAAGTACTTGGAAATATTTCGAATACTTGGAAATTTTTGGATTTACTTGGAACTATTTGGAAGTACTTTGAAATATTTGGAAGTGCTTGGAAATATTTGGAAGTACAAGTGGAAGTAGGTGTACAGCATATTAGGTCGCGGTTCACCCCTCGATTATTCCTAAAGAAAAATGGTGCGCACCATACGCCTGAATATAGGCAATCGCTTTGTCACCTCTTCTTTAAATCTGCGTAACATTTAGGCTCTACGGTAATGTACTTGAGTTGTTGATCGATAGAAGTCAAAAAACCATGCCTGCCTGCCGGGATATATTAAAGTATTACTTAAATTCATTATCTTATCTTATATTAGTATATGAGCAATTCTTGTATATATATAGAATCAGTTTCTCGAAAAAGGCTCTAACAATTTCGCTAAAAATTGGTGTACTTATCAAGTCTCATGAGTTATTAGTTGTATCAAATTTTTAATCCGTTTGAAATAAAGGAAGGGGGTGTAAATTAGTCATGTCGTAAAATTAATATTTTAATTGTTCATATCTCGTCTTGGGTAAGTCGCAGAGGCTTGAAATTTGAACCTTAAGCTATCTAGAAGCTACAAGATTTTGGTTAAAATAAAAGTACTGGAAGTTGGTGTTTCCGTACGTAAGAATGTACACCCCTTGCGTTTCGCAACCATAAATCTCAGAGAGAGTAAGGAGCTCCTTAAGAGCAGAGGATCGCCTAATTTATTTCTGATTATGAATCAACAACTCTGCTACTTTCGGCAAACTAAATCTTTTCGATTTGATATCCTAAGACATTTCCGAAACGGTTGGGTTGCTGGCACGCCTAGATTCGGTGGCCTTATTTCAAGATAATTTATCATGCAAGGGTATAGGAAATTTAGAAGAGGGCATGGTGTTTTACAACAAATTCAATGAAATTATTATTTCGTGCAAGATTCACTAACTTTTGCGATTAACTATTACATCATAAAAATAAATAGAGAATAAGAAATTTTAATAATATTCGACTGTGGGTCTATGGTTAGAGTGTAGCTCCACAAACCCACAGTTCGTGCAGCTGCGCATACTATTTATAGCGAACTAGAACCTAAGAAATGTAAATGTGCGGCATCACTCTGTGCTGCGCATACCTAGAAAAAAACCCTGGTTACTAGAACCTGGCCACTCACAAAGCAAACTGTAAATGGGTATATTTCATATTTTCTTAAATAAGGCTAGAACCAAATTGAACGAATCCACCTCCACGCGGTGTACACGGCCAATGCTTTTGGGGATTAATTAATCGTCAAAAGTAGCTAAGTGATTCTTAATAACCCTCCAAAGTTAGTTAAATTCAATTCAGGGACTGGGGGTAGTGATGAGCCTTTGGGCTCCCTAAGCTATCACATAGAAAGTAAAATAGAGTGAGTGAGTGTGGTTAGAGTGACGCTGGTTCGGGACCAAGTCTCGGCAGATTTTTTCAGTCGCCTTCTCTTGGAAAGTAATGGCAACCTACCAAGAGTATAATTGCCTAGTAACCTCTCCAAACTAGCCGTTCGGAACCGGCGTTAAAAAGTAGGTCCCGTATATCTGTGTAAAAACAGCTAAACACACTCAGCACAGGTATATGTGGAAAGGAGCCAAAACGTCAGGGAGACCTGATATGGCACTTAAAAGAAGAATATTCAAGGAAATGTGAAGACGGATTTTGAATGAATGAAGATATAGGATTGAATTAAAATATACAAAGATTATTTTTTTCATTAATTTTTCCTTCGGTTAATTTATTCATTTTACCTTCACCTTATATATGAAAAAATACATAACAAGTTTATTATAATATTTATTAAGCGATTCTAATAAATAAATAAATATTCTAATTTCTAATTGCAATATTAGAATATTTTTTTTTTGTTTTTTTAATTCATATACTATTTTGGATTAATAATATTTCCAATTAGAAGAGGTAGACTGGTTTTTATATTTAAAAGAATATAAATAAATGGTCGGTTAGCTTCAAATTCTAATTCTAAAGAAGGCATGGACATTGAGCACAGGACAACTACCATTCCTAAAACAAGACAAGAATCCAATAGATATTAATTAATGACTTTTTGGTATAAATTTTATAAAGAAATAAGCTGGAAATATTTGACAAGAATAATAAATGAAATTTTCTAGATTAAATTATAAGTCACGCCCTCATATGACTCAAAGATAAGATTAAAAAGTTCCTGGCGCCTAATACATATGATCAAATCCAACATATTTTGCATTGTAAAGTCCACTAGGTTTTTTTTCCAATTTAAGATAAATTTCCATTTTTAATAATATAGTCTTTAATTCTATACATTTATTGTTGCACTCATAAATTTTTTAACGCCGATTTTAATCAATTTCATATTTTTTCAATTCAAATAATCTACAAAAAGTCAATTCCGTCCCCTGTCCAATTTGGATGTTTAAATCTTCAAACCCGTGTATTTACTTGAAAAATGTTCAAATATGACTGAATAAAATATCACCTAAATAAAAAAAAAGATGAATGAAGACTATATAATTTAATAAAGTTTTTTTAGTTATTAAAATTGTCCAAAGACAGTGTGTCAATTCCGTTCCCAATATAGTTTTAGATTTTAACTTGACTCGCGCCATCACTGCAGTGGTCAAGAGAGAAACTATTGTCAGTTGGTGAGTTGGTTTGTTAATGCCAACCAGTGGTGTTAATTTTATTCATATGGTAACACAGAAAAATGAAAAATAAAGGTAGTGATTAATTATGTGATTCATAAGTGTCATTTCCGTCCCTGCGATAACAAGTCATATAAAAATATTTATTTAAAAAAACTTTCAAGTGTTGTTTTACTTTTAGTGAATTGTAAACAAAATTGTAACCTTCTATATTTTGAAGCCAGTCTCTGCCTATATTAACAAATCAAAATTCTCTACTGTCAATTCTGTCCCTGTCAATTCCGTCCCCTTGATTGTAACACCTGAATAGGAAAAATCATAAAAAATTGAAAAATATTTTTTTAATTCATGACCATTATTAAAATTGGTCTATAGATAGGTGAGCCACAAAACTATATTATTATTGTCGGGGTGCCATAAAGTTATATCTTGAAATTTTTAGATAAAAAAATGCAAAATAAGTTGGATTTACTCATGTACATTAGAGTGGTTTTAGCGTATATGGGGAACTTCAAATTATGCAGAAATCAACAGGATAACCCGGAAACTTGTTCGTATAGATAAAAAACTAATAACTGTAAATTTTGATTAATATCCAATATCGCGTAAGCGAGCCCTAGCCTTCTAAAGTTTGAAAATTTACTCATACACATTAGAAAAATATAATTTTTCAAGTAAAAAAAAATCTTTAGATATCCTTATTGAGATTAATGTTCATGGAATGTCATATTGGATGAAATTATTTAAATTGGTTTTGAAAAAATTACCCATTCAATCGATTTTAATAAACAAAAAGATTCTGATCTCAGTAGTATTTTTGCTGAATTGTCAAAGATAGTCGGATTATAACTTGGACTTTCCGGATTTTCAAATTTTTTTATTTAAAGCAAAATGAAAACTACAGATTCTACTCCGTTTTTATGGAATCTGATCCATTTAACCTGTAATTTTTCATTTAAATAATATGAGTGTAAATATTTATGAGTATTAAGTATCATTTTTCAATTATATAAAACTATTTGTATGAATCAATTATTTATTTCCTTATACTTACTCCGACTTTTTTAAAGCTTTCAATCAATGCACACGTCTAAGCACTGTGTGGATAGTTAGGGTTAGCAGAAAGAAAACAATAAAATTCATAGTTGGAATTTAGTGAAGTGTTTTTACAGTTCGTCACAGAGCACTCGAAAACTTCTTTTTTACTTGAATTCATCATCAAATGATTCACTTTATAAGTTAAAGTAAAATAATTACACACTTTTTCATCCAGTAAAATACACGTTAGTATACTCAGATGAATGATAAATAAGGAGGTAGAGTGTACCCGAAGTTCTTAAAAGTGTCACCTATGGCGCTGCCTCTGTTGCGCACATAGCGAATAAATATATATATATATATATATATATATATATATATATATCAACTTGTATACAGAAATATATTTTCATCAAGCAGAGGATAGCTTAATTGATTTCTGCTTATGAATCAACAACTCTGTAATGTAATACTTAATCGAAAAAGTTAGTGAATCTTCAAGCAAAGGATAAGGAATTTTAGTCATATTCAACCGAGGGGTGATCCGCGATTGGAAGTAGGTGTACACCCCTTTGGAAGTATTTTGGAAGTACTTGGAAATATTTGAAAGTACTTGGAAATATTTGGAAGTATTTGGAAATATTTGGAACTACAAGTGGAAGTAGGTGTACAGCATATTAGGTCGCGGTTCACCCCTCGTATTCAAGGGAATGTGAAGACGGATTTTGAATGAATGAAGATGTAGGATTGAATTAAAATATACAAAGATTATTTTTTTTTTCATTAATTTCTCCTTCGACTAATTTATTTATTTTAACTTTACCTTATATATGAAATTCATAACAAGCTTATTATTTATTTATGTAGTATTAAAAATCAAAATAAGCGATTTCAATGAATAAATAAATATTCTAATTTCTAATTGCAATATTAGATATATATATATATATATTTTAATTCATATACTATTTTGGATTAATAATATTTCCAATTAGAAGAGGTAAACTGGTATTCGTATTTAAAAGAATATAAATAAATGGTCGATTCGCTTCAAATTTGATTTCTAAAGAAGGCATGGGCATTGAATAGCAGCAAAATACCATCGCTAAAACAAGACAAGAATCCAATACAAATAAATTAAAGACTTTTTGGTTCAAATCTTAGAAAAAAATAAGCTGGAAATTTTAGACAAGACTAATACTATAAATTAAATTTATTAGATTAAATTATAAGTAAAAACGAGCCGCCCTCATATGACTCAAAGATAAGATTAAAAAGTTCCTGAGGCCTAATACATATTTACTAATAATATTTCAGCAGATTTCCAAATAATGTATTTTTTAAAGTACAGATCAGTTCATAGAATAAGCGAAATAAGTAGGTGGGCTAAAAGGAGTGGTAAAAATTGTTTGTCCCAGGGTCAAAGTGACGATTACACAAAGCACAAAATAATATAATTTTTCTAAAATAATAACTGAGTTCGTATACCATATTGATTTTGCAATTAAATCATATACAGATGGTCGAATGAGGAGTAAAATATCGAAATTAAAAAGATTGATGATGAAGGTCAAACCTTCGAAACTATACTCTCTAACAAATAAATTATATATTTATCTATATAAGTATATAATATACATATAAGAAAAGAAAAAAATATTTATTGATTGTTTTATAATTAAAATAAATACAAAATCTTTTAAAAAATAATTGTTATTTAGAAGAATTATCTATATCAAGCAGAGAACAACCTCATTTACTCTCGAAAAAACAAAATATTTTCAATTAAACATCATCTTCCTACTTATCATCATATACTTAATTATAAAGAAACCAACTAATTAAAATGATATTTCAAAAATAAAAAATAAATATTTCCTTACTTAACCCAGTGTTTTCGATTAAATAATAAATCATATACCGAAAAAAACATCTTTCTTTACTTAACCCAGTGTTTTCGATTAAATAATAAATCATATACCGAAAAAAACATCTTTCCTCACTTGACCCGATGTTTTCCATTAAATAATAAATTATATACCAAAAAAAAAACATCTTTCTTTACTTAACCCGGTGTTTTCCATTAAATAATAAATAATATCCAAAAAAAACATATTTCTTTACTTAACCCAGTGTTTTCCATTAAATAATAAATCATATACCGAAAAAAACATATTTCCTCACTTAACCCGGTGTTTTCCATTAAATAATAAATGATATACCAAAAAAAACATATTTCTTTACTTAACCCAGTGTTTTCCATTAAATAATAAATCATATACCGAAAAAAACATATTTCCTCACTTAACCCGGTGTTTTCCATTAAATAATAAATAATATACCGAAAAAAAACTTTATAGTCCTAATTATACCCTCCTATCCTTAAGAACATCCCCATCAAAACTTTTTTTGAGGTCAAGAGTCCATGAAAAAAAATTTTTTTTCAAAAAGACAAGATTTATATTACTTTATTTAAAAATCTATTTATTTATTTTTTATTTATTTTTTTTTAATAAATAATGCAAATAAAAAAAATCAGGAAAATATCCTGTTAATGAAATTGAACAACAAATAGGGCAAGTTTTAATTACCTTTTTATAATAAGGTAGGATTATAAATATGTCCAATGAAAAGAGGAAAATGTTTAGGATGATCTAATAAATAAATAATAAATGGATGTGAAATTAAGAGCGTTTTAGGTGGTGGTGAACGAAAAATAGAATCCTTTTGAATAGTTGCTGAAACAAATTTAAAAAAAAATAGAAAGTAAAGTTAACTGTTTTAAAAATAACCGAAAACTACTAAAAAAAAGAAACAAAATTGCGGCTTATAAAAAAGTTTCCTTTCTAGTTATTTTAATTATTTTTACAAAATTTTCAAGAGTAAACGTCAGGTATGGGGGTTTCAATTTCAATTACAATCTAATTAACTTTTAATCTTCTACGTATTAAAATACAACTAAATATGAAATTTATTTTCGATATTCTTATTGTTTTTTGGTTTTAGGGAGCTCAAAAGGGCGCTCAAAACTCACAAACATACGGACATTTTAAAATAATAATTACCTAATATTTCTTTAAAAAAAACATTATTTTTTCAATATATATGTTGCAGTAAAAACCTGTTTTTTAGTAAGAAAGCGTTCTTACTAGTTAAAACGCGTTTCACTGAATAGCTTTGTGGCAACTAGAGTTTTGAGCTTCCGCATCATTTTGGGTGTTTATTTTCAAAAAATTTTAAACGATAATATCAAAAATTAGAAGCAAAGTTTTTGAGAATGTAATTTTTGACATTTTCGTTTAAAAATTTTTTGAAAATAAACACCCAAAATGAGGCCGAAGGTCAAAAATGAAAATTCTAGACCTTTGAACTAAACTCAACCAACATCAGTAAACTCTAGTTGCCACAAAAGTATTTAGTGAAACGAGTTTCAACTAGTTTAACGCGTTCTTACTAAAAAACGGGTTTTTACTGCAACATATATACTCCTTTAAGATATTTCTAAAAAAAGTAAACAAGACTAATTTTTTACCTTCGTGAAATATTTGCATTAGAGTGAAGGCTAAGAAACTACAGTCTCAGATTAATAAAATATATTATATAATATTGTTTTGATTATATAAATTGCTATGAAATGTGTGAGGGTGGGATTCGTGGGTTGGGGGTCTAGGGGGCGTGCCCCCTGGCTAGCAAGAGGGCTGGCGAAGGCGGGCCTTGCAGCTAGTTAATATATATACTAAACGTTTCGGGAGAATTTCTCCTTTTATCAATTGAATTTACATAAATTTGAAAAAAGAGATGTTTCAAGAAATGAGTATAAAGCGACACTAATTAAATAAATATTAAGAAAAGTAGACAATGATAGAGATTTAGAGATGGTCTTGGATATTATTGGATAGGACAATTTTCATACCACTTTTAAACCAACCAATTCACTTTCAATCCTTTTTTCAAATTAAAAAATAGAAATCCTCTCTTAATTCAAAAAAATTCATTTAACAAAAGGTCAGATTTGGAGAGTTTTTCAAATATTTATCAAAGATTTTTAGAAAAAAACAATTTTTACTTTACCATACAGGGTATGGTCAAGTATTGTAATCGTGCATGAAAAAAGTGTTTTTTTTTTGCTTCTTTTTTTCAAAATATCTCAAAAACGGCTGAAACTATTTCGATTAAAAAAATTGAGCGAAACCATGGTATTTCGCTCTACAAAAAAGCCCTAATAAGTGAACATCGAAAAAATTATATTTTTCGAGATAATAATTGTTTTGTCGAAATGTCTGTTGGTTAGTTATTCTGTGCGTTACCAAATTTTTGTGCACGAGCTAGCTCGAAAACTAGTGTGAATATCGAAACCAAATTTCACACGTAGTTTTGGTCCATTGATTTTTCGTTTATTGGGCCACGCAGGTGGGGGCCTCCACTAACAAGAAATATTTACATAGTCGGGTGAATTTAATTATAGGAGTATTTACATAATTATAGGAACATTTACATAATATATTTACATTTTTTTCTTTATACAATTTCTAGCGCATGGCGATTTCCCTATAAGTTCTCCTGTTGAAGCTATAAAAATTCATCAAAGAACCCCTCATCGCCCTGAAGGTCATATCGCATAAAGTTCTCTGGGAAATTCCCAGGGCGACAAGGGGAGGCACCGCTTTATGCCACCACACTCCCTTCCACGAGAGTGTGATGGCTTCAACTCTCACAGAACCCGAGCCCACCCCGAACCTTGCTGCATTGTTGCTCACCAGACTCATTAAGAGCTGATTAGATTTTGGTTCATAACGACGCAAAATTAAGGGGGGTGGAGGGGGGGTTAAAAATTAAAAATCTGGGCCGTTTGAGCAAGCTCAACCAAATTTTGTACACATAATCAGTGGACCCCAGAAGTCTAAAAATGCAAAAACTAACCGCCCAAAATGGGGGTGGGTGTAGGGTCAAAAAATGAAAATCTTGCCCATTTACCAAACTCAACCAAATTTTGTATACATAATCAGTGGGACCCCAGAAGTATAAAAATGCAAAAACTACCCCCCCCCCTACATGATTATAAATAATTTTAGGGGCCAGGTTGTATGGTAAAGTCAAGTTTATGGCCACATCAGAACACATCAGCTTATTCTTTTATAGTAGCTTTATATTCCTTTCTTAGAGTAAATTTTTTATTTTTTCAAATTTGTTTAATTGATAAAGGGGAAAATTCTCCCGAAACGTTTAGTATTTTAATAAACAATTGAAGATTGTTTTTTCTAAAATATTTGTATTTATATATATCTATGTACTTGTATAGTGTATACTTATTATCATTAAACAAAAAATGCCATCTTTGATATATTCTTTAAGAAATTAAATAACTCTGGCATTCCAGATAAAAAATTTTCCTGGTGTTGCAATGATAGAGAATTTATATACTATAAATATATCCCGATTAACAGAGGGGCGTGAAAATATCCTAATCATACGGATAAAATTATTTTGCCATAATCTATAATTTCATATCCCAGTAGATTAATATGTACAAGAGATAACGTTATAACAGAATAAATAAGAATTAGAAATAAAATAGATATATACCATTATATTGAGATCAAACATTTTCACTATTACTGAATTTAATTAAATAAACTTAGAAAGATTAATTTTACCTGGTATAATAAAGCAAATAGAAAATGAGTGGATTAATAATAAAGCTTGATAAATTAAAGAAAAAGAGTGTGATATTATGAAATCAGAATAGGAAACTAACTTACTGTCTTCGTGTAAAAAGTATTTTGAAAATTGGTCAAAAATTAAGTTGAAATCTATATATATATAATTAAGGTTTTGTCTGTACATTGGTCCAAATCACCCCAAATTTTGGTTGCACACGTTTCAAGCAAAGTTATGAACGAAAACACCCTCAACAAAATTCCTGTCTGTCCGTTTCAGTGGTTTCCGCGAAAAGTTGCTCACGATTATTTTGAAATTTCATATTTGGATCAGATGTCTTCTAACTTACGTTTCTAGCTATATAACGTTTTGATATTTTGACCCCAAAAGGGGGTTTGAGGGGCGCACGAATGAAAATTATCAAATAACTCCTAAACTATTAACTCTACGGCAAATTTTATTATAAGCAAAGTTGTAGGGGATATGATTTCTGGCAACTTTTATTTAAAAAAATTCCCCCAAAAAACCACCCAAAAATGGAGGGAGGGTCAAAATATGAAAATTCTTGCTCTTGGACTAAACTCAACAAAATTTTGTATACAAAATCTGTGGGTCACTAGAAGGCTAGAAATGCAAAAACTGGGCGCAGGGGGGGTGCAGGGGTTCAGGTGAGGATCCAGAGGTTTAGTCGGATGGGGTAGGGTGTGGGGTCCGGGGCGGGTGGAAGGCATGGGTGGGGTCCGGCGATGGTGGGTTGCTGGGGTGGGGTGCTGCAGGGTGGAGTGGGGGGATCAGGTTAGGGTCCAGAGGGGTAGTGGGGTGGTGCGGTGGTTGGGTGTGGGTGGTGGTGTGAGGGCGGGTGCATGGTGCGGGGCTGGTGTTCGGGGGGGGGGGGTCCAGGGGGCGTGCCCCTGGTTAGCAAGAGGGCCTCCGAAGGCGGGCCTTGCAGCTAGTTATGCAATATATTTATAAGGTCGGAAGAAATATGTAAAAAGGAGATGATTTTATATTTTAATTTAATCGATTTTTGCTCGAATTATTTATTATTTCAACGAAATTTTTTCAAATAATGCTTAAATTTAAACATTTACATCTAACCCAGTAAATAGAGGATCCAAAAAGGAGTTCAGCTGACATTAATTGCGGGAAAATATTTTTTTCTATAATCGTTTGGTATGGTGTGGGTATGCCAAATCTAGTTTGCGAACTCGAAAGTGTGGGGCCAACTTTTGGTGGCCGAAAAACGACGAAATTTTCTGACTTTATCCCGTTTTTTGGTTATAACTCGGAAATGGTCCATATTTTGTAAATAACCGTCTTAATAGAAAATTAAAGAGGTCAAAATTTTGCGTCGATTAAAAAAAAGAAATGCAAAATTGGCCCTGGAGTTCGATTTTTAATGGGGATCCAAAATACAGCCCCGGCATATAACCTAAAATTATAGGGGGTTGAGGGGGTTAAAAATTAAAAATCTAGGCCATTTCAGAAAACTCAATCAAATTTTGTATAGATAATCAATGGACCCCCAGAAGTAAAAAAATGCAAAAACCAACCGCCCAAAATGGGGGGGGGGAGTGTAGGGTCAAAAAATGAAAATCTAGGCTCTTGTACCAAACTCAACTAAATTTTGTATACATAATCAGTGGGACCCCACAAGTCTAAAAATACAAAAACTAACCGCCCAAAATGGGGGGGGGGGAGTGTAGGGTCAAAAAATGAAATACTAGGCCCTTGTACCAAACTCAACCAAATTTTGTATACATAATCAGTGGACCCAGAGAAATCTAAAAATGCAAAAACTCCCATCCTTACATGATTATAAATAATTTTATTAAATATTAAATATAAGTGAGGGGCCAGGTTGTCTGATAAAGTCAATTGGTGGCCAAATCAGAACACGTCAGCTTATTTTTTTACAAAAATCTGTACTTAGTAACAATGCAGAATAGGCCCTTGGTAAATTTGTAAGGTGAAAAATTAAGCTTGCCGCTATTGCTATTCATAAAAATGATTGATTTTTCTGGCTCTAAAATACTGTTTTTGTAGGACTTTATAATTGAGATAGAGAATTAATATAATAGAACTAGGTATACCTACAGTTATTTTTATTAAGCAAAAATTTTTATTTATTTTAGCAGATAAATTTACTAGCTTAAAAAATATACTAGTAATAGCGTATTTTATTTTTATTTTCTCGAAAACAGCTCTTTTCGCTAAATTGTGTGTGGTATTCAAATTTCATATGTTCTTTAATGAATATAAATTTTAATTTATAACTTGTATAAGGGTATCTGATTAGCAAAGAGAAACAAAGAGGTTGTCCTTCTGCTTGATGCAAATAAACATACACACATATATATCGAAATTATATATCTGTATATTTATATTATTTATTTGTTTGAAACTATAGTTTCGGAAAACTTGGTCTTCATCATCAGTCTTTTTTAATTATAAATATTGTTTTTCATGGAGTAAATATCGTATGGATATTGAAAATTTTCGATCTTTACTTAGCTAGGAGCTAGTTAAAATTGATGATGAAGACCAGGTCTTCGAAACTATAGTCTCAAACAAATAAATTATATATATATATATATACATACAGATATATATGTGTGTATGTTAATTTGCATCAAGCAGAGGACAACCTCTTTGTTTCTCTTTGTGAATCAACAACTCTGCTACTCTCGGCAAAACAAAAACTTTTAGATTGTAGCTGATTAGGTTTGACGAGTTAACAATTTTGTTCGAAAATGGTGTGCTTAACAAAAAGTGGATTTTCTTATTGAGCATATATTTTAATCCGATTTAAATCCAGCAGAGGACTCGACAGAATCTGTTTTTGAAATGAGAATATCAATTTACCTGTAGGAATTTAGTTTTTATAAATGGGTAATTTGCACTATGATGAGTGGACTTGATGAGCGATTAATTACTAAATAAAATAAAAAAGGATGATCCACAAAGAAATTAATTGGATCTGAGATTGATAGTAAACACATTTCAGTTGAAAAAATTACTCCTAAAAAAAGAGAAATTTTGTTATTAGCCAAAAAAAATAAAATTTTGAAAAATTTTCTCTAGATAAATGAAAATTTCATACACTTAGGGTGCTCCTTATTTTAGATATTTTCGAATATTTACGCGAACAAAGGCTCATATGGTTCTAAATAAATAAAAAAAATATCCCCCAAGTTTCAAGTCTCTATCTCAATTTTAACCTAGTCCTACACAGCGTTTAAGTTTCCCATCTAAATAACATGGGGTTTTTGTCATTGAACGATCAATTTTTTATTCCGGCCAAAGAAATGGATCAAAAAATTTGAAATTCTGTAGACTTTACCCTTATAATAATAGGTATCATTCAGAATTTTTACAGATTTTTAGCTATTATAATTTTGGAGTCTATAACTTACTAATACTAAGATATGGCAGTATTTTATCTAGCTGTAACTCCAAAATTATAATAACTAAAAATCTGAAAAAACTCTGAAGGATAGCTACCATTATAAGGGTAAAGTCTACAGAGATTCTAATTTTTTGAAATATCACTTTGGCCAGAGTAAAAAATTGATCATTCAATGCCAAAAACTCCATGTTATTTAGATGGGAAACTTGAATCGCTCTGAGACAGAGGTTAAAATTGAGATAGGGACTTGAAACTTGGAAGATATATTTTTTTTATTTATTTAGAACCATATGAGCCCCTGTCAGCGTAAATAAATATTCGAAAATATCCAAAATAGGAATCACCCTAATACACATATACATAGTTCAAATCACCATAGTAGTAGCAGAGTTAATATTTTTAAAGAAAATACAAAAGATTGCCAATTACGGAATCCGAGGTGTTAGGGTTGATTTTTATTAGTCCTTATGAAATATAATAAAAATCATCCCCAAAACCTCAGATCCAGCCTCATGAGTTTAGAGTCTTTAGTCAATGTTTGTTTATATTTAAGAAAAGATAAGAAGAGTTTATATAAACGCATCTGATCAATCAGACATTCGAATATATATTTTTACTTTACCATACAGTGTATGGTCAAGTATTGTAATCGTGCATGAAAAAAGTTTTTTTTTTGCTTCTTTTTTTCAAAATATCTCAAAAACGGCTGAAACTATTTTGATAAAAAAAAATTGAGCGAAACCATGGCATTTCGGTCTACAAAAAAGCTCTAATAAGTGAACATAGAAAAAATTATATTTTTCGAGATAATAGCTGTTTTGTCAAAATGTCTGCTTAGTTAGTTAGACTGTGCGTTACCAAATTTTTGTGTACGAGCTAGCTCAAAAAATAATATGAATATCAAAACCAAATTTCACATGTAGTTTTGGTGCATTGAGATTAAGAGCTGATTAGATTTTGGTGCATGTCGACACAAAATTAAGGGGGGTTGAGGGGGGTTAAAATTAAATATTATAATATTTTCAAACTAAAAGAACAAGAAAAATGAAATATACTATAAAATGAACCTATAATAACGAAAATATATTTTTTTTGGCGCCGAAATTAGGGGTGGGGTCAAAAAATAAAAATCTAGGCCATTTGAGCAAACTCAACCAAATTTTGTAAACAAAATCAGTAGAACTCCAAAAATGCAAAAACAAACCCCTCAAAATGGGGGGGGGTCAAAAAATGAAAATCTAAGCCCTTGTATCAAACTCAACCAGAAGAGTATGGTAAAGTCGAGGGGTGATCTGCGATTGGAAGTAGGTGTACACCTCTTTGGAAGGATTTTGGAAGTACTTGGAAATATTTGGAAGTGCTTGGAAATATTTGGAAGTGCTTGGAAATATTTGGAAGTACTTGGAAATATTTGGAAGTACAAGTGGAAGTAGGTGTACAGCATATTAGGTCGCGGTTCACCCCTCGGGTAAAGTCAACTGGATGGCCACATCAGAACGTGTCAATTTATTTTTTTCCATATTACTAGGGAGTTAAAATTGTCTTTCAAAAAAGAATATACCATATTTTACTTTCTATTCATTTATTAAAACAAAAGGTATTTATTTTTCATATTTCGTTCTTTTTTGTGTAGAAATTAATGGTGGAAAAGGTTTCTATAATAAAAATAACAGAAATGTTCACGAAATATTAGAAATAAATGATTTTTAATGACAAAGACAAACAACACATAGGTAGTGAAAATTACACATCAGATCTACAATGATAATAAATTAAAAAAATAAGCACAAAAAATAAAGATGGAATAAAAAAATCTCCCTATCTTAATATTAAAGTAATACGCAATGACGGACTAAAAACTCATTCTGAAAATAGGTCGAAATACAACATAAGTTAACTATACGTAAAACGTATAAAATTCAGATGATAGATTGAAAACATTCGTATAGAGGAGATAAATAATTCAAAATGAGCTTAATAATTAATTTTTAAATAGGGGCTCGGAATGGAAGGAATTCAACCATTTAAAAATTCTTAGCTTTCCAAATCTCAAAGCATAAAAGACCCCAAAAGCCTGACGGTTTTTCAAATGTCATCCAAACTAATTATTTTACGGACCAATTAACAAGACGTTTCGGGTCAGAGGGTATTTTTATTTCAATACAGTCTTAATAGTACAAGATCCCGACTTAGGTTGACCTTCACCTATCGAGTTTCCTAATTAAATAAATATTTTGATAATATAACTTGATAGGGTCGACACCCAATTTCACAGCATAGCTATTTTTAATAAAAAAAATTAAAGTTATTAATTTTATTACATAAATGTTGTTATCGAGTTTCCGGATAAATATATTACCAATCGAGAGTAAAATATGTATATAAATGTTGGGTCGCCATCTTTTTTCCCTGCATAAGTCCAGGTAGACAAGGTATCAACAGGTAACTTCGAATTAGTATGTATTTTGTAGTTATAGAGTTTCCTTTATTTATTATTTGTTTATTTATTACATTTATTTTTTATTTATTAACTTTAATTTTTTATTATAAATAGCTATGCAGGGAAATTGGATGTCAACCCTGTCAAGTTTTGTTTATTACTCAGATGATAGATTGAAGACATTTCGTATAGAGGAGATAGATAATTCAAAAATGAGCTTAATAATTAATTTTTAATCAGAGTTTTTTAAATAGGGGCTCAAAGAATGGAAGGAATTCAACCATTTAAAAAGATTTTTAAAATTCTTAGCTTTCCAAATCTCAAAGCACAAAAGACCCCAAAAGCCTGAAGGTTCAGAAATTTTTTCAAATGTCATCCAAACTAATTATTTTATGTGACACAAAGACAATAAAATCTAACGATTTTTACTTTTTTTGGCATGGAACCCTAAAATGAATGTGTAATATTTCCAATTTAATTTTTGGAGGGAGATTTATAATGAACCCAAAAATAAACTTAGAATATTTAGAAATTTTCGAATTGAAAATACAAAATGGTGGGGGAAAATACTAAGCAAATAAAAGTTTTCCGCTTAGTATAATTTATTATTTATCAGGCTTTCATGGACAAAAAAGGCTTTTTGGAAAAAATAAAACTGGGCGAAACAGGGTAAGGGGATAAAAATGGAAGAGCTCAAATATTTTTAATTCGCCAATCTAAATAAGATAAAAATAATCTAATTTTTAGAACTATATTAATAGGTAACCGAGGGGTGAACCGCGACCTAATATGCTGTACTCCTAATTCCACTTGTGCTTCCAAATATTTCCAAGTATTCCAAATATTTCCAAGTAATTCCAAATATTTCCAAGTACTTCCAAATATTTAGAAGCAATCCCAAATATTCCCAAGTACTTTCAAATATTTCCAAGCACTTCCAAATATTTCCAAGTACTTCCAAATATTTCCAAGTGCTTCCAAATATTTCCAAGTACTTCCAAAATACTTCCAAAGAGGTGTACAACTACTTCCAATCGCGGATCACCCCTCGTAGGTAACTAAGACTATGCTAAATTGAAGGACTGTAAATATGACCCATAAAAATGGTATAAGACGATGTTTTATTTAAAAGGTAAATGAAAGGTCGATTAATAAATAATTCTTCTGGTGGTGGAGGTAGACATCTTTGATTTAAAACCATACCTAAAACAAATAAATGACTATTAAAAGAATTTTTTTCCAAAAGGCATATTACTCATTGAAACTCTAATAGTTATAATTAATTATAATTTCTAAAGCTTTTTTTATAATAATATTGATGCAAAAAGATGTTGTGCTAAAAAGGTGCAACCTGTGTAGTCCGAGTTTGAGCCTTACATCGTGAAAAGGAGAAGATATTTCAGAGATTGGTTCGGAGGCGAAGGTACAGGAAAATGCTGGATATGTATAAATCTAAGACTTTTAACAAAAAAGTAGTTCAAGTAAACAAAATTTCCTAGAGAATGAGATAGGAATCAAATTTCTAGTACGAGTGGTTTTCATTTTATCAAGGAAAAATTGGAATTTTTTGCAAAAAATTGCAGTTTTTCAAAACTTCAGCCTCATTGGCCCACGGATTACCATTTATCCAATTAAGATGAAACTTTGTTTAAATTGTAGAAAATTTAATCTAGGTTAAAAATGTATAGAGTAGTCTTTGTCAAAAACGTGCTCCTTCATGGTCAAAAATGGGAAAATATCGAAAAAAGTGCGATTTTTGGGTGATCCGGGGGGGCTGCCGTGGTGGAAAACTTGGATTTTGCGCTTGAGCCCGAACGATTGGTCGGAGAAAAAAACCTAAATAATAAAATTTGTAGGAAATTTTATGACCTTTCATTTTGAATACGAAGGTTATTTACGAAAAGTTGATTGTTTTCGAGTTATAAGCGAAAAACCGCCAAAAAATGGAAATTTTGACCTTTTTCCATTTTCTACAATGTTGCGTCACGAAATTTTGGTGGGAGACCTCAGATTTGGATTCAGCGCCCCAAAAAACATATATATATATATATGCAAAAAATCAGAACTACCGCAAAACTTTCCTGATAAAAACACAATTTCACTGGACTATTTTTTTCTTAATATAATAAGAGAAATTTGAAATGATCTTCGAAAAATACCAAAAAAAAATAAAAATAAAAATAAAAAAAAATGATTAATTTTCCATTTATTTGTAGTATTTCGTGATGTTCTTTTTGTATAAATGATTATTTTTTAATATATTATTATTTTAGGACGTGATTTGAAGGATTTCTTTATAAATAAGTGGAACATAAATGATTTAATGAAAACACAAGTGATTGAATTTCAAAATCCATTGAATGAAAATTACATATCAGATTTGACATCTTTATAATCGTAATAAATTCAAAAATAAAATTAAAACCAAGATTGTGTATAGAAAAAATATGCAATGATAAACTAAGGCTATAAAATATCCTGAAAAATTCAGAACTTAAAGTCATAACTAGCAATCCAAATGTACAGAAAATGAACAATATTTAAATAATGCTAAAATTTGAACTTTTTTAGGGGGGGGAGGACAAGTTAGAAAAGGTATTGAAAAAAATATATCTTTTTAAATTTCAAAGTTTAAAATATCCAGAAAGCTGAGCTATAGAATGTGATATTCACTTTCATTGTACTTCAAAAGAGTTCATTCATTCACTCTATGGGGATTCGAAATTTGTACTTAAAGATAGAAGGAATTTAAAATAACTTGAAAAGTAAATGTAGACCATTAAGGAGGTTCGGGACAGCTTATCTATCTGGTTGATCTTCGGAAAAATCTTTTCTATTTCTCCAGAGTGACAACTTCTGCCTACTAAATTTTTTAATGTAAAAAATGTTAATAATGAGTTTAATTTCGAATAAAAATCTTTATTTTGATAATATTAATAAAAAGAATATTGAGATAAATTTTTTCTCATATAAAAACATTTAATTAACACAAAAACGATTTCAAAAAATAGAGTTGGAATTCTTCACTAGTGCTTTTGTTATATATACTGTTGGCTGAAAATAACTTTTTATTTTTTACATTTATGAATAACTAATTAACTAGACTGTCAAATCTATTGAAAAATGTATCATTCTAATCATAAAAGTTGAATTATTGATCTGTATAAATTTGTTGAAAATGGTATAATTTGTATAAAGTTATAGGCCTTTTAAAAGCTTGGTCCATTTACTTCCATGTTAAAAGGCAATTTTCAATAATTTATTTCTCGGTAATGGGACAGACGATCAACTTCAAATTTCGGGAATAAATATTTAATACATCAATGATTCGATGGTAAAAATGTGAGAATGTTTTTATAAAAATGATAAACAGTCACGAACCCCCTTAAACTAAAAATAGCAGCTATGTATAAGTAGGATTTATATACCGAAGCTTCTTTAGTTGTTTCAAATCTCATTCAAAGTAATTATTATATAGTAATTGAAATAATTCTCTTTGTAAGTATTGATGCAAAGTTAGAGATGAAGATTCATTGTTAGGCGATTTTTTAAGACTTATAGAATATCACTGGGAAGTCAAAATAAAAATCACAAAATCACCTGTAAATCGAATTTTAAAAGACCTATTCAACGAACTCTCCTCGATATTTATGCCATTTTTTCATCAGCATTATCTATATATAAGGAGCTGCTTGAAACTGGGAATAATCAAACATACCGAATTTCAGATTGCCATCTTTAATATTCAAAAGCTACACGTTTAGGGCAGCATAGTCTAACTATAAATGTTCTGTTTTTACATTTTTTTTATACAGAACCATAATAAAGCATATAAAAAGAAAGAAATTCTTGAAACTTGAAATTCCAAGTCAAATTTTTAGAGAGTCTCAAAATTAAAGGGGACATAGAAAATTCAAAAGAGGGAAAAATAACTTAGAAAGTAAAATTTTTTTTTTATTTGTCATCCTTTTATAGTCTAAGATCCCGACTTAGGTCGACCTTCACCTATCGATTTTCCTAATGAAATTAATATTTTGATAATATAATGTATTAATAAACAAAACTTAATAGGGTCGACATCCAATTTCCCTGTATAGGTATTTTTAATAAAAAAAATTGAAGTTGTTAATTTTATTATATAAATGTAGTTATCGTGTTTCCGGATAAATATATAAGTCAAAATCACAAAATCACATGAATAGTAAAATTTTAAAAGACCTATTCTACGAACCCCATTCGATGGATATGCCAATTAACGACTTCTTCATTTGCTAAAAAATTCCCTTGAACCAATAGAATCAGTTCAACTTGTAGTGTAATAGTCTAAGATCCCGACTTAGGTCTACCTTCACCTATCGATTTTCTTAATGAAATTAATATTTTGATAATATAATGTATTAATAAACAAAACTTGATAGGGTCGACATCCAATTTCCCTGGATAGCTATTTTTAATAAAACAAATTAAAGTTGTTAATTTTATTACATAAATATAGTTATCGAGTTTCCGGATAAATATAAATATATAACCAATCGGGAGTAAAATATGTATATAAAATCCCAAAGTTGGGTCGCCATGTTTTTTCCCTGCATAAGTCCAGGTAGACAGGGTATCAACAGGTAACTTCGAATTAGTATTTTGTAGTTATAGAGTTTCCTTTATTGTTATATATGAAAATGTAGATAATTAAATAAAATTAAATAAAATAAATAAATAAATCTAATAAATTAGATAAAATAGCTATGCAGGGAAATTGGATGTCGACCCTATCAAGCTTTGTTTATTAATACATTATATTATCAAAATATTAATTTCATTAGGAAACTCGATAGGTAAAGGTCGACCTAAGTCGGGATCTTGTACTATAATTACAATTTTTTCTTAGTCAATCACTAATAAAAAGACGAAAATAGTCTTAACTGTTAATAAACTAACTATGTTAATCAGTTAGGCTAAATTAATATTGAAGGATTGATAATATGACCCATAAAAATGGGAACGGATGATTTATTATTCAAAAAATAAATAAAAGGTCGATTGATAAAAAATTCTTCTCGTCGAGGTAGACATCTTTTCATTAAAACCATACCTAAAACAAATAAATCTCTATTATAAGAAATGCTTCCTGAATATTTTCAAAGCGAATATTTTTCATGCGAAGCCTGATTGGATTAGTATAGAATTTCGTCAAAAAAACTAGTAAAAATTTTCTTTTTATACCCTAGAATTTTAGGTGAAAGTTGACAATGGTCCCCCCTTATCATCAGTTTTCCAATTATTTTAGAAAATTAATATTTGAATTTCGAAGGGATTATACTTATTTCTAATAGATTCTCTCGAATAATTTTTTCGGTCTGTCTTTTTGTTAATTTTACTAGATAACTCAACGAAAGGTCGAAGAAAGTTCGTTCTATTGCCAAAATATAAGTAATTGTGTTTTAAACGAACTACTTACTAGATTTTGGAACTTTTGGTTAGAAAATACAGAAAATCAGAAAAAAGTTTGAAATCATGGACAATAATTAATAGAGATTGTGGTGTTGGTTCAAGGTGATTATCCATATGTCAATAGAGTCTACTCTACCTAAATTTTCACTTAACAATAGTCTACATCTCTAAGAGAGATTATCCTTTAAAATAATTTAAATAATGAAAACAATTTTTTTTCCTGTGTTCTCTAAACATAACATTCAAAAAGTTGAAGTTAGTTATTTTCTGTAATTCCTGAAGATGGATTGATAGTCCGAAATATATTGAAAAAATTTACCTCTTTTATTTTTTTAATTTTTAACGTGAAACAAGTGACCTAGAAAACCTAACTCATAGTAAATTAATATTTCATAAAATATTTATTTACTTTTATCTTTAGTCATGGAGAACTCTAGTTCTACACTGAAAAAACGATATATTTATAGTTAAGAAATTATATTTGATATAAATAGATGGTGAAGTTTATTATGGCGAAATCGATCTCTGTTCAATATGTATAAATGATATACGTATTTTAAGTATTCTCATATTTTTGGAGCAACTCTAGATATATTAATAGTTAAGATGCCGCTATTTGAATCAAGCACCAATAAGTAAATTATAAAAATATTGTTATTTGAGTAAAATAGTGGAATAGTTAAATTTAATAGTTGGGTATTTAAATGGAATAAAACGTAATTACGACAAGAAATTATATAAACTTGAATATTTTTTATTTATAATAAATATGGGTATGTATTTCTGACTAGAAGATGAGTATATTCATTTGATGTAGAATCTATAAGTAATCAATCAAATGAATTATATAAATATTTATTTTAATTATTTATTTGGTTGAATTAATTAGATAAAAATTTGAATTAATTATTATATTTAATTTAAATTACAAGGTAATCTAATTTTAATATATATTAATATTTCTTATAATCTTATAGTGGGTTTTAAAATTAAAAAAAAACAATTAATAATGTAAACAAAATTTTTGTTAATTTTTTTTTTAATTTCTTAATTATTAAGATATCACTATTTGCAGAAAATATAAGTCGTTTTATGATAAGAAAAACATTCGTTTAGATATAATAAGAGGTTTTACTAGAAGTAAACAAGACATTCATTTAATAGTAAGTGATATCTAATAGAATAAAATAGATCACTCAAGTATATAATTTATTTGGATTAAATATCTAAAAATTTGGTTATATTTGGAATGATTTCGATATATCTTGATTATTAATCAAATATCTTTGGAATAAATAAGAGCTCATTAAAAATTAATAAATTATAAAGAAATTGTTTTTTCAGTGTAGTTAATGAGTTAAAATTTAGCACAAAAAATGGTATAAATAAATAATTCATAAATATTAATTCATCTTTTAAAATTTATTTATTTGGTCTTGGAAAATATTTGAGACAATTTTCTTTGAGGTTGATTATTAGGTACTTGGACTTTACAATTAAAACAATTGTGATCGACTTATGGTGTAATGATCTCTATACTATATTATTTTGATTGTTTATGTCCATCGATTAAATTAATAAGTTGTTGTAGGGAAATAAAGACACAGCTTATTAAGATTAGAGAAACATAAGCCGAGGATATTACCCTTACTATTAGTGAACAAATTGAACTGACTTAGACCTAAGGAATTGAAACTGTCTGTCAAAAGCACCGCACAGTATCTTGTAGATGAGGTATTTCTTTCTTCAAAGCTATGTGAGGCACCGGTGGAGGACATTTTCCAGGAGATTCCTGGTAAATTGTAGTCACCCACCAAGAACACATCATGATCCAAGTAGGAGCTTAAAATATCTCCCACATGCATGACGTGTTCCTGATATAGAGATATGTCAGACGCCGGAGGAAGATACACTGATCCGATAATAATTTTTAATTCAGGGAGAATTACAAACAGTTGGTTAAAGGATAGCAGGTCATTTTCAATTGAGTGAAAAGATCTACTAAGTAAAGATTTATTTATGGCAATGAGGACTCCACCTCCTCAGGAACTGACTGTTTCGGATGTGTCATCTCTGTAGATAATGTAAGGGCCAATATCGATCTTAGAATCATACACAGAATTGTTGATCCAGGTTTCGGTTAAAATAATGACATCATAATTAAGTGCGAAGGTTGCGGCTGACAACCTCACCTGATCCAGTTTACATCTCATACTTCTGATATTCTGGTAATATATTTCTAAATATGTTAAATTAGGTTGGAGTTGGTGGTGTTTCACAAGGAGATAATTGTTGCATCGTTCAATCTTTATCTTGAGTCTTCTGTATAATACCGCGAGGTGTGCTTCACTAGCATTATCAATAAAATTTAGGGAACGCGGTGTTGGTTTATAGTGAAACATTGTTAAAACTAAATTAGGTTGGAGTTGGTGGTGTTTCTCCTTGTGAAACACCACCAACTCCAACCTAATTTAATTTTAACAATGTTTCACTATAAACCAACACCGCGTTCCCTAAATTTTATTTCTAAATATGGTTTATAGAGCTGGATCGTCCTCGTTTTTTGAATCATTTTTGCTTATAGCATTGTTAGAATTCACCCCAATTTCATTATGCTTTTCATCCGAGGGCTTTGAAAATATGGAGGCATGAATTTTGCAATTATGCAAATATTTTTTATTTTATGCCAAGGTTTCGTCAACTTGAAAATTTTCAATCTGTTCAATGACTGGCCTATATGTGTTTGCTAATAATGAATTTTTATAAATTGATAAATATGCAAAGAAGATAATTTGTTTGAGCCCTGAGGAAGTCAACAAAGTTGACGAAACGTTGGCATAAAATAAAAAATATTTGCATAAGCTGTGTCCTTATTTCCCTACAACAATCTATACTATATGTTACTTATGGAAGTTAAGTTTAAAAATTGCCTGAGGAAGCAGAAAAATATAATGTGAAACGTAGCAACATTTTGAAAATTTAACTTCTAATTTCATTTCAAGTCCAAGTACCCAAAAACCAGCCACAAAGAAAAATATTCAACATGAACGATAACAACACCAATTTGAGACAATCTTCCTAAGACCCTGAATCCCGAACAAGGGGAATTCTAGACGAAATGATATAACTAATAAAAAAAAAATTAACTACCTAGATCAGTGGTCCCCAACCTGGGGGTGATCGCCCCCAAGTGGGCGATTTGGGTTATCTGGGGGGCGATGGTTATTCAAATTATTTGACACGGTTACTGAGTTTCTCGACACGGCTGATCCTGTTTTAAGTGAGAATTTGAAGCAAGGCAAGTTTTAACTTACGTACCTTACAGATATTTTTGAAAAAATGAACAAAGTCAATATAAGGCTTCAAGGAAACAAGATGAACCTTATCAAGGCCAAAGGAATTATTTCATCATTCATCACCAAGTTTGATATTCACAAGGTAAATATTGGCCGAGAGCTGATTCAGTTTCCGACCCTTAAAAAGTGTTCAGTGTCAGATAACGAGGCTCCTGAACTCGCAGAAGACAAATCCTAATTTTTATTGATCACCTTGACCAGTTAAAAACTGACATGGAATCAAGATTTGAAGATTTGACCAAGTTACAAATTCGGGATTGGATTCTAGATCCATTTTCGTTTGAAGCTTGATAACTCTTTGCAGACGGAGTTTCTAGATCTGAAGTATGATTCCAGATTCCAATTTAAAAATGAAAACATGTACTCCTGTTTTTAAATGTACATCAATGATCTTAGTTAATTATTTCACTTCTTTGTTCTTAAAAAAAATCTTTAAAAAATGTACATTTTAATTTTTTTTCTATTTTATTTAAGAGTGACCGGATAAAACTGCTTTGGTTGTTTTTAAATACGGTAATAAAATTGTTTAAAATAATAAAACTGATTTATTATTTACACTTTACTTCAAATTAAAATTAGGCATACAATGAAAAAGAAAAGGGGGCGATAGGTGTTTGTCAACCTCCAGAAAGGGGAGATGGGCCACAAAAGGTTGGGAACCACTGATCTAGATCAACCTTACATTTATTGATTTAAACAAAAATTTCCTTATTTGATGATTTATAGGATAAAAGAGCGATAGAAAATAATTATCTTTTTAATTATATTTGTAATAAATAGCTGATAATAACATTAAATTAATTGTGATACATTTGCTAAATTGAAGGATTGTTAATATGACCCATAAAAATAGGTTGTGTTTTAATTAAAAGATAAAAAATAAAAGGTCGATTAATAATAAACTCTTCGGGAGGTAGAAGTAGTAGACTTGTTTTCTTAAAAACGATACCTAGAACAAATAGATGATAATTTAAAATATATATATATATATATATATATTATTTTCTGACCTAATTTACTATATAATCCTTTTTTTAGACCTTCGTTTTTTTTCATCAAAATAGTTTTAGTTAGATATTTCAACAACAACAAAAGAAAGCAAAATTTTTAATTACTAATATTAATACAAATAAGCTGACGTGTTCTGATATGGCCATCCACTTGACTTTACCATACAACCTGGCCCCTCATTTATATTTAATATTTAATAAATTTATTTATAATCATGTAAGGGAGGGGGTTAATTTTTGCATTTTTAGACTCCTGGGGGCCCACTGATTATGTATACGAAATTTGGTTGAGTTTGGTACAAGAGCCTATATTTTATTTTTTGACCCTACCCCCCCCCCCCCCCACACACACACACACACATTTCGGGCCGTTAGTTTTTGCATTTTAAGACTTCTGGACTCCCACTGATTATGTATACAAAATTTGGTTGAGTTTGGTAAATGGTCAGAGATTTTTAATTTTTAACCCCCCCTCAACCCTCCTTAATTTTGGGTCGATATACACCAAAATCTAATCAGCTCTTAATCTCAATGGACCAAAACTAGGTGTGAAATTTGGTTTTGATATTCACACTAGTTTTTGATCTAGCTCGTCCACAAAAATTTGGTAAGGCACAGACTAACTAACAATTATTATCTCGAAAAATATAATTTTTCGATGTTCACTTATTAGGGCTTTTTTGTAGACCGAAATGCCATGATTTCGCTCAATTTTTTTAATCAAAATAGTTTCAGCCGTTTTTGAGATATTTCGAAAAAAAGAAGGAAAAAAACACTTTTTTCATGCACGATTACAATACTTGACCATACCCTGTATGGTAAAGTAAAAACAGAACTCATGAAATCAATTAAATTCAATGTTAAGAGTTAAAAAATTCACGAAAATAAAAAAAGAAATAACATTTTTCAACCCCAATTGCTTTAAAAAAAACGAAAATGCGCCTTTCTTATGTAGTTAAAATGTGAACATTTAATTAAGTGTATTGTAATGAGAAAGTACAAACTCTCCTTATTTGTGGTATTCTCATTTTTTACTTTCACATTTATATTCTATAAATATAATGTGAAGTTGACACTTTGAGAGCTTGTATCTCAGAGATGAAAAAAGTTAATTTCATTTTGTAACTTCTAGGTGGAAGGAATCGATGCCCTTAATAGTTGGAAACCGGATATTGTGGTCCCCAGAGGTCAAAAAGGAGCCAAAAATCCATTGGTCAGTGTGTATGTACCCCCCTCCGTTTCGCAATCATAAGTCTCAGAGCTACGAAATTCGAAACATATGCTTGATATAGGCTAGAAGGATTACAGCAAGGTTTTGGTTGAAATTGCAGCACATGAAATTGACATTCACATGAAAGATTTTTCGTTTTTTTTTTTTTATTTTCTTAAAAACAGCACTAAGATTTTTTTTTAAATTGGTGTACTTATCAAATGTCATAAGTTATTAGTCTTGTATAAATTTAAATTCGATTGAAATAAAGGAAGGGGGGGTGGGTAAATTAGGGGTGTCGCGATAATTTCAAATAAGTTAAGTCGTGTGGTGACCACACCAGTTGATTTACTTTCACATATAATATACTATATTCTCTATAGTCTATATCATGTAATGATATAGGATATCATGTAAAGTATTGCGATCGCCTGCCTGGGTCCTGACACTTTGAGAGCTTCTATCTCCAAGGTGAAAAAAAGTGAATTTCACTTTGTGACTTTTAGGTGGAAGAAATCGATGCCCTTAATAGTTTGAAACCGGATTTAGAACATACAACCAGATATTGTGGTCTCCAGGGGGCCAAAAATCTATTGGTCCGTATGTGTTTCGCAACCATAAGTCGCAGAGCTACAAAATTCGAAACTTAAACTCAATAGAAGGAGTACAGCAAGCTTTTGGTTGAAATCGGAACACCGGAAGTTGATTTTTAGAGCAAATGCTCCCTAGTAAGGCCAGTCTTTCATGGAGAGGGGATTAAGTTGACAGAACTTGGAAGTTTGGGAAGGCTGTAAAAAAATGCCAACCGCACACGCACACATTTCAGAAAAAATAGCGTCACATTTTTCTTAAATTCTGTGATCCTTTTAAAAGAGGTTCTTTGAATATATTAAGTCTAAGTAAATATTTGACATCTTTGTGTAGAAATTTTATAAATTGTGCAACGTTTTAGAATACAGGACCTTCCTTGAAAATTTTATTGCATATAGAGGAACCATCAAAGCGTTTTTATAAACAAATTTAATACAAAACAAAAGCATTAACATTAAGTAAGCATATCAATTGCAAACACTGAAAATGTTAAATTATTATCAAGCGAAGACAATATCTCAAAGAGACTAATTTTTGTTTGAATTTTGTGATATTATGAGTTTGATTGTAGAAATCAAAAATAGAAATTTATTAATTTCAATTCAAAGTCCGAAGGCCTATTCAATGATTAAAATATAATACTTAAAATTAAGAATAATTGTATTTTATTTTTTTAATAAATAGTAAATTAATAATACTATTTAAAGAAATTAAAAGTATTTTTTTTTTTTGTTCCGAAAATTGGTCTATTTAGCAAGAATATATTTTTGTTATATGTGTTAATGTGTTTGTGTATTTTAGTGTAATTAAATATAGGAGCCAGATTATAGCCGATTAAATTTTAACAATGTGTAAAGGCCGCTTCACACGAGACACTTTCTCCTACTTGTTCCTTACTTGTTCGGCTAACTGTAAATTTGGAGGCATGGAAGGGGTCGAAATGACGTCACTCCGGACTGTCTTACTAGCATGCTTGCTTGATTCAAAAGATAGGCCATGTTCTAAAAAAAAGTTAAGCTACTTGAAGCTGGCAGTGGACACTCTATCGGAAAGCATTATTTTATCACGTGGGTGACATGGGCATTGGCACAATACATCAGCTGATAGCACAGAACAGCTGATATTTTGTTTCTCAGTGTTCAACTCTTTACTTGCAATGAATAAAGAGAATATGCCTTCCAAATTCGTCTGCGATTGATAATTTCTGCAATAATATTATTGTCAGCCATTTTTGTTTGCATCTGAGCTGTCCAGCTGTCTGAACTGACACATGCGCGCGCAACCTAGCCGGCTAAGTTGAAAGTTTTATGAAAAAGCTTCGTGTGAAGCCAACAGGCGAAAAATCAGCCTGACTGAACTAGCTTCAAATTGCAAGTAGGTCGAACAAGTAAGGAACCAGTAAGAGAAAATGTCTCGTCTGAACCAGGCTTTAGATGATGTTAATTCGAAAGCTAAAGTCTCGTTCAAACCTGGCTCCCAAAACTGAGATAATAATTAATTATTTAATTTCCTTGGTGTATCCCTTTTTCGTTATTTATCACACTCAAAAAGAAAATAGAGAGTATGTTAAGAAAAAATAAATAAATACCTGTTGCAGCAGCCGCTTCAGTTCCTTCTTCGTTCACATCAATGAATGCCTTTTGTATTACTTTGGTTACTACTAATTCATCTTCATCAGTAATTCCAGAGAAATTTGCATTTGTAGTAAACATTGATGTCATACCCAACTAGGCAAAAAAGAAAAATATTATTAGAAAAAATAGATAATTATTTTCTCTATTTTAAAGAATTAATTTAATTATACTATTTTTTGCTCATTGGTGCTCCCGATGAAATTTTTTTTCCAAATTATTCAGACCCAGATCTGGGGTTAGAGGCCGTCCATAAATTACGTCCCATAGTAAGGGGGGGGGGAGCGGGCATCACAGATTTGTGACATAGGGGCCCGGTATCTTAAAAAGTGTGATGTCACAAAAGTTAAATTTAAAAAATATTTCAAATATATTTTTTTAGATTTCATGATATGAATAAAAATAAAGTTAAACTTAAAATATATTAAATCCCTTTAGTTTTGATTTTAATTTATATATAAAAAATAAATTTTTACAATTATTAAATTATAGGGTATAAAAGAGATAGTGTGACGTCACAATACAGTGGAGGGTCAATGAAAATGTGATAGAATGTGACACAGGGGAGGGGAAGGTCCAAAAATATTGAAATTCGTGTGTCGTAATTTATGGACGGCCCTTTATATAATATATGTTAACGTTAGATGAACGCGAAAGTTAAAACTGTTATCCGGTCACTGCCCTATTTTGGTGCAATTGGGACTAGATTCGTTTTGATACTGAACCAAGAGTTGAAAAAAGATAAGGACCCAGTCGGGTATGATCCAACATCTTCTGCGTTAAGCCCGCAGATGCCTTTTCCATTTAAGCGATGGGTCCCCAACTAGGTCATATAATCAAATTTTATATATATTCAACTCTTTAGTTCACTCGCGTTTTCTCCTATTTTCCTAATAGTATGGTTCTTATAAATTTACTACAATGCCCATCTGTCTGATTCTTTGGGGAATCGAAACAGATGAATTTTGTTCAGATTCAATAATAAATTTTATTTAGAATGTTTATATGTTAACGTTAGATGAACGCGAAAGTTAAAACTTTATACAGAGGGGTCCAAAAAAATGTATCCACTGTTTAAAAGTCCATAACTTGCAAACCAATTGACGGAGTTGTCTCATTTTTGGTGAAAGTGTAGCTTAAAGTCCAACTTAAAGATATCTTTAGTGTTCCCCACAGGTAAAAGTCCAGCCGAGTTAGGTCTGGGGAACGTGGTGGATACTCCACAGCACCTCTACGGCCTATCCATCTTCCTGGTAGATTTTCGTCGAGATACGCCCTAACACGATTTTGGTAGTGGGCTGGGGCACCATCTTGTTGAAAGTAAAATCTTCCGTCTCCATACAAGTCTCGGATGGCAAGTAAAATGGATGTCTGAAGCTTCTGAAGGTAACAAAATGTACCAGGAAGATGGATAGGCCGTAGAGGTGCTGTGGAGTATCCACCACGTTCCCCAGACCTAACTCCGCTGGACTTTTACCTGTGAGGAACACTAAAGGACGTCGTTTATCGACAAAAGCCACGCACATTGGATGAACTTCGAGAATCCATCATACATTCATGTGCAAATATCCAACTGAACACGTTGCAGTCAGTAGTTCGTGCTGCAGTTTGGCGGCATCGTTTGTGTGTGGATGTTAATGGTGACCATTTCGAACACCTACAGTTTATCTTTAAGTTGGACTTTAAGCTACACTTTTACCAAAAATGAGACAACTCCATCAATTAGTTTGCAAGTTATGGACTTTTAAACAGTGGATACATTTTTATTTATATATATATAAAGAGGGGTCCATATATTATATAAGAGATATTTAACTGAGATATGCAATCAGATACATATAGGAATTACAAAGCGAGATTAATTAAGTCTTTCGTGCAACACAGTTTGAAGACCCCTGATTTAAAGAGTAAACTTAAGTAATGACACATAATTCTGTCATTTACCTGTTGAAGAGCGTTATTCAGGTCCAAAGTGGATTCAATTCTGAATTTAGGTAATTTCAAAATCACTTCTGAAGAACGCAAATTGCTTCTAATATCTGCAATAGGTTTAGAATGTAGTTTCTCTTGTAACGCATTAAGTCCAGTGATTTGATCAGGAAGAAGGATAAGTAGTGAATATTCTCCACCCTAAAATTATAAAAATATTAAAGGTTGTGTCTGATTTCGGATCAAGTTTAATTGCATTCGAGTTCTAATCGTTAACTTCTGGAATATGTGATAATAGTATTTTCAGAGCCCCCACTGGATATAGTAAAAACAAAATAATCGCTTAAAAAAATCGATCAAAATTCCTTCTATCCAAATAAAATAAAATAATTTTTATAAAAAAAAATAAAACCGACTTAAATGCAACAAATAAAATAATAATAACTTAAAAGTCAAATAAAATGCACTAAAAGGTATAAAATAATTATCTTATTTAGTTACAACTAAACGACGAAATATTAACATGAAATCACTTTTTGAAGTCGGTGCCAAACAAACTATACCTATAAGCGAGCATACCCGCCAAAGGTACTAAGTAAGATCCTTCAAGTGCGATTCATAAAATGTATATTTTTGGCACCGACTTCAAAAAGTGATTTCATGTAAATATTTCGTCGTTTAGTTGTAACTAAATTAGATAATTATTTTATACCTTTTAGTGCATTTTATTTGATTTTTAAGTTATTATTATTTTATTTGTTAATTTTTTTGAAGTCGGTTTTATTTTTTTTTTTATAAAAATTATTTTTATTTTTCTCTTTTTAGTGATGTTATTAATAGTGACTTAATATAATACCTTGCATGCATCTCGTAAGAGAAAGCGTCGGGCGAATGAATCAGAAAATGATAATAAAATTCAATTCATAAATATAGAAATTCTCTAGAAACGTTTGCGGGTTTTAAATGAATGTTTTAAGATTTTTTTTATAAAAGATTTTATTTATTATAATTTCGATTATTTGTTCATAATAATTGGAGATTTACGTTATTACGTCATTGATCATATCTTCAGAACTTGACCAAATTAATATGGTACCCCCCCCTAACCTACCCTCTTTCCAATAAAAAAAGAATCATTAAAATCGGTTCATAAACAAAGACGTTATGCCTGAACAAACATATCAAAAAAGGTCCAATACCAATGAAAAAAAACGGGACCAATCGGAAACTAGACTGAACCCAATGCAAAAAAATCATCAAAATCGGTTCACAATTGACGAAGATATGAGATAACATAGACACAAAAAAAAAAAAAAAAAAATCAGTCGAATTGAGAAGCTCCTCCTTTTTTGAAGTCGGTTAAAAATACCTACAGCGTATTCAAGTTCAACTGCTCGAGCTTCCAAATCAGGTAATTCGGCATATCGCAAATACTTCTTTATATTCATATAATCGACTTCGGCAACAGTGTTTTCATCAATATGAAAATCCCCTTTTGTGTTATCATCTGCCTTAAACGGATATTTCCACTTTCCTTTGAAATAGATGGCATTTACAAGGACTGTTCTTGTTAAGGAATCTAGGATTCCTAAAAAAAAAAAAAAAAAAAAAATTAAAAATTAGCATAGATTTGAAAGTTTATTACTTTATAATAAATAATTAATATCATACCCTTGGCGAGAAGATCTTTAATTAATTGATTTGTTTTGTCAGCAACCCAATCATTTATTTCCACACGGGATTTTTCATAGTTGGATATAAAATCCACCAAACCAACTTCAGATTTAAAATGTTCAGTTAAAATTTTAGCAAATTCTGGCTTAATACTCATTGTCTTCTCTGTATACATTTTATTTGCAATATTTAGTGTTAAATTACCATTTCCCTAAAATATTTATAAGATTTTAATATTAAGAAAAAATAAATGAAAATTCGTTATTTTTAATATAAATTTAAGGAAAAGGTTATTTTTAATAATGTTTAATCTTATGGTTGATTTTGTTAGCAAACAAAAAGTTAATATACTTAAATATTTTCTTTCGAAAATTAAGGTGTTACATCTTATTATATTAAAAGAACAATTCTTGTATATATATGTTCAGTTAGGCTTCCGCGGATAGGTTCTATGTCATTTTTGGTTTTTCGGGTTTCTCCGCGTGGGTTTGAGAGTTTTACTCGACGTTTCGGCTCTCCTTTGGAGCCATTTTCAAGAGAGGGTGGGTGGTCTACGTGGTCTTAACCTCGTAGTCTAAGGTTCGTTTTGGAGGTGTCTTCCGAGTGAATTTCTTCAGTCGGAAGGTTGGTAGATTTGGATATTTAGAAGTTTTGGGTGTTTTGTGGTTGAAGGTGTATTACTTACATTATGGTGGCTGACGTCTCGGCTGTTGCTGTTTTGAGCAATGTTGAGCAACAATAGCAACAGCCGAGACGTCAGCCACCATAATGTAAGTAATACACCCTCAACCACAAAACACCCAAAACTTCCTAAATATCCAAATCTGCCCAACCTTCCGACTGAAGAAATTCACTCGGAAGACACCCTCCAAAACGAACCTTGGACTACGAGGTTAAGACCACGTAGACCACCTACACCCTCTTTGAAAATGGCTCCAAAAGGAGAGCCGAAACGTCGAGTAAAACTCTCAAACCCACGCGAAGAAACCCGAAAAACCTCTAATGACACACACATTTATATATATATATTTCATCTTTTGATTTTAGAAGAATAGTACATTTTTTCACTTTTATTAATCGCCTAAACTCTGCGAAATTATAATCATTACATATTTAATGTTGCATCATACGTATCCATAGTAAATTAGTAGCAGGAATAGTAGAAAATTGCATAAAACTGAGGAAGTCAAAATAAATTGATGAAACGTCTGGCCCATTTAATAAAAAAACTGTGTTTTTACTTTATCCAATTCCATACTATTCCTGTTACTAATTACATATTTAATAAGTGAAAATTTACCCTACAATCTTCAGCCTTTCATTTTAGGAGTTGAAAGAGAGAAAGTCTGAATTTTTTAAATTTTCATTTATTATTGCTCCAAACTCTATCATTGTGCCAAATTTTAGCCTCCTAGGGATATTTCATAAATAATAGATACAAATTTTATCCTACAATCTTCAACTCTTCATTTTAGGGGTTGAAAGAGTGAAAGTCTAGGTTTTTGGAATTTTTCCTTTATTTCTGTTCCAAACTCTACCAGCATGCCAAATTTAGCTATTTTCTCAGGTCCATATCTCAGAATCTATTTATGCTATATTAATTAAATTTGGTACTCTCCACAAGATCAATTACATACTTACAAGTATATAATTTCAGTTCTGTATCTCAAATGGGTTCTGAGCTGCAGGGGGTGAGGGTCAAAAGTGGCTCGTAAATAGCGTACAGCGTGCGTACGGTCATTGCTCGAACTTGGCCGGCGCACCCTGTGCGCTTTGATAATAATTATAGATTTCAGATTATTGAGACTAAGACACAATAGGGAGGCTTGTTATATCTATATTAAAGAAAGCGATTTGCTTTTTATTGTTTAATATATTAAATTACCTTGAGATTTTCAAGTAAAGTTTTGAATCCTTCTTGTATAACAGTTCTATTTTCTGCTTCAAATTTGAGTCCTTCAATAATTTCTTTTTCAGTATGTTCTTTTGCACCTTGAAGTACCATAGCCAAAACAATCTGGACACTTAACGGCGAAACGATTAAATTTTCCTTTGGATATGATTCAGACAAATTCTTAAAATATTAAAAGAGAACAAGTTAGATGATCAATTTTAATCAATATTTTATTTTTGAATTATAAAATTAAAAAAAAATATTTAATAAAAAGTAAATATAAATACGTACCAGATATAACGAACGACTGAAATCGTCGATATATTTACTAATTGTAGCCATTTCTTTTTCAGACATCTTGAGATTGTTTCAGCTAGAAATAAAAAAAAAATTATGAACGATAAAATACAAGTAAATACATACCCTACAGTGTTTCAAGCACGATTAAAAAATATACATCAGAGAAATTTTGATGCTTGTTAAACAGAGATTTCCAAGAAAATACACATTATTATTTTACCATACAGGGTATGGTCAAGTATTGTAATCGTGCATGAAAAAAGTTTTTTTTTTCCTTCTTTTTTTCGAAATATCTCAAAAATGGCTGAAACTATTTTGTTTAAAAAAAATTGAGCGAAACCATGGCATTTCGAATTAGCGAAGTACTAATGTGAAAACTATTTTTTGAAATCATAAATATATACTTTGAGTGGATATTGATGAGGCAGTTCAAAATTCAAAAAAAAGAAGAAAAATTCAATTTTCTTTTTATTCATAAACCGACGTTTCGGAGGCTTATTCCTCCTCTTCAGAGTTTTGAAAGGTCAGTAAAGGAATAGACAGAAGGGATGTCACATTGGATTTCCTGCACCGACCTTTCAATACTCTGAAGAAGGAGGGAATAAGCCTCCGAAATGTCGATTTATGAATTAAAAAGATAGTCTAAATTATCTTCTTTTTTTGAATTTTGACTGCCTCATCAATATATTCTAAATTCACTTAACAGACCGTCTCCAAAAATTACTTCTTTCTTATATAAATACTTTACCAATAAAACCTAGTTAAGGGAGTTCGGGACAGCTTATCTATCTGGTTGATCTACGAAAAAATCTTTTGTATTTCTGCAGAGTGACAACTTCTGCCTACTAAATTTTTTAATTAAAAAAATGGTTAATAATGAGGTTAATTTCGAATAAAAATCTTTGTTTTGATAATATTAATAAAAAGAATATTGAGATAAATTTTTTCTCATTGTAAAAACATTTATTTAATACAAAAACGATTTCAAGAAATAGAGTTGGAATTCTACACTAGTGCTTTTGTTATATTCTGCTGGCTGCAAATAACATTACTAGAATGTCAAATCTATTGAAAAATGTATCATTTGATTCATAAAAGTTGAATTATCTGTATAAATTTGTTGAAAATGGTATAATTTGTATAGAAGTTATAGCCCTTGTAAAAGCTCGGTCCATTTACTTCCATGTTAAAAGGACAATTTTCAATAATTTATTTCTCTGTAATGGGACAGACGATCAACTTCAAATTTCGGAAATGGATATTTAATACATCAATGATTCGATGGGGAAAATTTGAGAATTTTCTTATAAAAATGATAAACAGTCACGAACCCCCTTAATTGAAAACATTATTTGAATAAATCATTATATTTTTAAATAATAAAATCAATTCCATAATTAACTTTAAAATTATAAGAGGAAAAATTTTTAGAATCAGTGAAATGAATAAATATTTTTAGTACATATAAAAAATAATGCTTACATAAATTCAAGACGAGGAATTGAGATGATATCAAATTATAACTGACACTCACAAAGATTACTAATACTTATATATTATAAGAGAACATTTTGAGATTAGCCTTATCCAAGTTCAATGAAATTTATCTAAAATTTTGGCATTTAAAGATTTTAAAGATAAATAATTATTTGAGATATAAAGACAATCATTTTTCCACTTACAATAGCTCTATCATCATAGCTCATTGTTAATTTTATCAGTCTTAAGACGGGTTTGACGCAATTCGATTTTATACGAGTCACTTCTTATACCACTTTAGAATAACAAGTAAAATTGTTCCATTTAAGGCAATTTTGCATTAACGTTGTCAGTCACTTCTGGCAAGTTTTAACAGTTGAATGTATTACCTAGTAATTAATATATCTTCATTGATTAATTGATATTTTTTTTTAATTTAGTTATATTTTGTAAAATAAAATTATAAATAAATGTGAAGCATGTACCTAAATAAGCTGGCGTGTTCTGATGTGGCCATCCACTTGACTTTACCATACAACCTAACCCCTAAAATTATTTATAATCATGTAGGGGGTTAGTTTTTGCATTTTTAGACTTCTGGGATCCTACTGATTATGTATACAAAATTTGGTTGAGTTTGGTAAATGGCCAAGATTTTCATTTTTTGACCCTACAGCCCCACCCCCCATTTTGGGCGATTAATTATTTGCATTTTTAGACTTCTAGGGGTCCACTGATTATGTGTACAAAATTTGGTTGAGTTTGCTCAAACGGCCTAGATTTTTAATTTTTAACCCCACTCCCCTTTAATTTTGGGTCGATATGCACCAAAATCTAATCAGCTCTTAATCTCAATGGACAAAAACTACGTGTGAAATTTGGTTTTGATATTCACACTAATTTTTGAGCTAGCTCGTCCACAAAATTTGGTAACGCACAGACTAACTAACTAACTGACTAACAGACAGACTAACAGACATTTTGACAAAACAATTATTATCTCGAAAAATATAATTTTTTCGATGTTCACTTTTTAGAGCTTTTTTGTAGAGCGAAATGCCATTGTTTGGCTCAATTTTTTTAATCAAAATAGTTTCAGCCGTTTTTGATATATTTCGAAAAAAAAGAAGGAAAAAACCACTTTTTTCATGCACGATTAAAATACTTGACCATACACCCTATATGGTAAAGTAAAAAAATGTTGAGGAGGGGGCTAGTTCATTTTTTAAAAAATAATCAGATTTAGTTTTAAAAAAATTTAATTTCAGATTTATTGATTTGGTAATTGAGTATTTTATCAAAAGAGAATTTGAACATCTAGTAAGATAATTTCATCAAAATTCATAACGTTTTGAAATCTAATTCTAGAATAGTTTTGAATTAAGTTCAACTGATGAATAGTCATCAACTTCACAGAAGGACTGGAAAACGACCATAGAATTAGATTTCGAAACATTGTGCATTCTCACAGATGCATCCAAGGAATGTCTCTTTTGGTTATTTTTGAAAATGCCTAGAAATTTTTTTCTCTTTATGTTAATAAACTTAATTATTTGTTTTATATTTGCATATGTAAATTAGAGTAGTCCTTATTTTGGGTATTTTCGAATTTTTACACTGACAGAGAGTCATATCGTTCGAAATAAATAAATAAAAAATATCCCCCAAGTTTCAAGTCTCTATCTCAATTATATCATGTGCCCCGAACGATGCAAATTTCCCATCTAAATAACATGGGGTTTTTGGCATAGAACGATCAATTTTTTATTCCGGCCAAAGTGATGGTTCAAAAAATTTAAAACTCTTTGGACTTTGTCCTTATAATAGTAGCTATCCTTCAGAGTTTTTTCAGATTTTTAGTTATTATAATTTTGGAGTTACAGCTAGATAAAATACAGCCTTATCTTAGTGTTAGTAAGTGATATAAGTAATTTAAGTAAAATAATAATAGTATTTTTTATTCTTCTAGTAAGGTAAAACTAACAACTAACAGGTCTTTAGGTAAAAAGATCTACCATATCTAACTCAAAAACTTAAAGTTCGAAGATAAATGTATACTAGCAAGGGTGGTCCTTATTTTGGGTATTTTCGAATTTTTACGCTGACAGAGGTTCATATGGTTCTAAATAAATAAAAAAAAATTATCCCCCAAGTTTCAAGTCTCTATCCCAATTTTAACTTGTGCCGCATAGCGATGCAAATTTCCCATCTAAATAACATGGGGTTTCTGACATTGAAATATCAATTTTTATTCCGGCCAAAGCAATTGTTCAAAAAATTCGATACTCTGTAGACTTTATCCCTATAATAGACGCTATCCTTCAGAATTTTTACAGATTTTTAGGCTATTATAATTTTGGAGTCTATAACATACTAACTCTAAGATAAAGCAGTATTTTATCTAGCTATATCTGCAAAACTATAATAGCTAAAAATCTATAAAAATTCTGAAGGATAGCTACTATTATAAGGATAAAGTCTACATAGTTTCAAATTTTTTGAACCATTGCTTTGGCCGGAATAAAAAATTGATCGTTCAATGCCAAACACCCCATGTTATTTAGATGAGAAATTTGCATCGCTATCCGGCAGAAGTTAAAATTGAGATAGATAATTGAAACTTGGGGGATATTTATCTTTATTTATTTGGAGCCTCTGTCAGCGTAAAAATTCGAAAATACCCAAAATAAGGACCACCCCAATGGTCACCCTACTAAATGGGCCCTCTAATATTTAGAGCACCCCTAGAAAAAAATGTCCTCAACCCTTGTACAATTTCGCAGTGATTTTGAAGATTTCAAATTGTTTTTGTATAAATTATTATAAATAATATAAAAAAGTTTGTATAGATGAATCTGATTTCGCGAATTCGTTTCATATGTATGACTCATTCAAGTTGTAATCAAATCCTGTGAAATATTTTCATTCAAGTGATGCATCATCAAATAAATTTCCCCAGTATCTATCGGCTTTGGAAATTTTTTCTTCTATTATTATAATAGTGAGAAATAACAAATTATTCGTGTTAAATAAAATAATTCAATTTTAAAAATAATTTAGTCTCTATGAATATGTGTGTATTATTAGATAGGATTAAATAAATATTTTTATTGAAATGGATTATTTGGTCAGGAATTATGTGAGCTAAATATAAAAATCCCTCTTAGAAACGATGAATCAAGTTCAATTTTGAACTGGGAATTTTTACTAAAATAATACAGATTTAAGGATAAGTGCGTAAGTCAGGATTTTCTCAAGAATAAGGGGGGAATTTTTTTTTTAAGGAACTCCATTAATACAAATAAAAATATTTCTTCGACAAAATGTAGTAGTCCAGGCAAATTAAGTGAAAAAATGGCATAAACAGGAAATAATTCCCAGTAAAGATTTTATTGCTGGTACTCCAATATTACAACCCTAAGTTTTCCCCCAAATCTGTGTTGTGGAAACCCTTCTACGCCCCTCAAAATGAGAAAATTTCGGAGTTTTTTCAGTTTTTCTTGAATAACTATAAAACGGTTTATCAAATCAAAAAAATATTCATTAGATAAATTAAAGCTCTTTAAATTACACGTAAAATAATGGAATTTTCATTTATTTAGGTTAAGTAGAACCTAGCGCCTGTCAAAAAACAACACCGGGGGATCACTTTTGAATAAATAAATAAAACTCGTACTTTTTTCGATTTATTCCCATTTTAACAATGAAGTAGTACGTTTTAGACAAAGACGACTCTATACATTTTTAAACTAGATCAAATTTGCTAGAATGTAAATGAAGTTTCATTCTAATTGGATAATGATAACATGAGGTTGAAGTTTTGAAAAAATCAAATCATGGAAAATGCTGGAGTCTAAGAGTTTTATCAAAAAAGTGGTCCAAGTAAACGTTCAAAATTTACTACAGAATGAGATAAAAATCAAGTTTCTAAGATGAGTGGTTTTCATTTTTAGAATGGAAAAACTGCGATTTTTTGCAAAAACCTGCAAACTTCAACCTCATTGAAGCACGGGTTACCATTATCCAATTAAGATGAAACTTTGTTTAAATTGTAGTAAATTTAATCTAGTTTAAAAATGTATAGAGTGTTCTTTGTCGAAAACCTGCACCTTCATGGTCAAAATGGGGAAAATCGAAAAAAGTACGAATTTTACGGATATTCAAGTGTTCCCGGGGGCTGTTTTTTGATAGGCGCTAGTACCGGTTCTACTTAACCTAAATAGATGAAATTATTATCATTTTACGTGTAATTTAAAGATCTTTAATTTATCTAATGGCCATCTTTTTGATTTGATAAGCCGTTTTAGAATTATTCAAGAAAAACTGAAAAAATTCCGAAATTTTCTCATTTTGAGGAGCGTAGAAAAATTTCCAGAACACAGATTTGGGGGGGGGCTTAAGGTAGTAATATTGGAGTACCAATAAAGGTATTCCAGCAATAAAATCTTTACTGGAAATGATTTCCTGTTAAAATCGTAATTTGCCTGGACTAAGTATAGCTAATTTCGTTTAAATCATAATAAAATTACAATATTAATAAATATTTAATCCCTTCTATATTTGATTTTTTAATTTTTTTTTAAATCCTTCTTTGAATTAATTTGTTAACGATGAGAAATTTATAAAAATAGATTTATTTCTACTCAAAAAAGTAATTAATATAAATTTTTCCGGAAATCGCCTATTCATATCATTAAATCAAATTTGAGACGATAACTTCTTATAATTATTTTTACATCAATTCAGAGGATATAACGAATTCTTTGGGTTGATTCTATAATATACGCTAATACTTTGGCATTTATCAGCTAGTTAATAAATTGATTAGAGTAAAATATTGGGTGATCTAGGATAAGAGTTGAATGTACTAATTTGATGTTCTACTTTTGTATTGATCCTTTTTTCACTGACGCCTGGTGGGCGCCTAATCTAGCACATAGCTAGACACACAGGGAGACATTAATTTACTTAAAGATTATTTTAAAAAAAGGTTTTATGAGTATATCACTTTGAAGAGTTATTTTCTAATCTAAAATTGATTATATTTTATCATGTTTATTAAATGTTCGAAAAATAGAAAAAAATATTTTTCCTCTATGTAGATTTCTATACTCGTGATTTTTCAAGGACAAAAGGACATAGAAAGTTCGTTTTATTTCCATTAATGTAAAGAACTAAAGAGATATATTTCTAACTTAAAAATTTCGGTATGACTAATGAAGAAAATCAGAAGAAAAAAATGAATTATTATACAGTGCTGTAGTCGTAAAATGAGCAGATGCATACGCTACATGGATCGTAAAAATGAGAGGATATACGCTATATATAATAAAATAAAATATTTTAGTAGTGTATTTTGAAAAAAATGATCATTTTAAATCGAAATAATTTTATCTGAATATTCCAAAAATTAATGTCTCCAAATTTTCTAAATTTTCAAATAGCACAGGATATACGCTATTTGCTCAGATTAAATCATAGGGTATACGCCGTATACCGCCGTATACCCACCGTAGCTATTCAGTCGAGATTTGAAACGAATTGCCAATTACCAAAATTTCGGAATACAATATTGAATCTTGAAAATGTTTTTACTTCTTCCTTTAATTTACTTTAGGTATAATCTTTCCCTTCTCTTCGGTAATGCAAGGGTCTTTCGAGATCCATAGGAGCTGCATCTTTACTGGTGCACCCCTTCTTGCATTCGATTGCATTAAAAAAAAAAAAAAAAAATCTAAGAAAATACACCACCCATTGAGAGGAGTACCGTTGAATTTGGAAATCCTATTAAACTTATTTTTGTGATTTTAATTTTGACCCCCTATTCAGGGGCTATAGTCCTGCAAAATCTCACAATGTACCATTGTCTCAAACTTAGCAACCCCTTAGATTAAAAAATCTGTAAAAATTCATGAGTACGTAAGACTAACTTGAAAAAATAAGCTGGCGTGTTCTGATGTGGTCATCCACTTGACTTTACCATACAACCTGGCCCCTAAAATTATTTATAATCATGAAGGAGGGGGGTTAGTTTTTGCATTTTTATACTTCTGGGGTCTCACTGATTATGTATACAAAATTTGTTTGAGTTTGCTCAAATGGCCTAGATTTTCAATATTTGAGCCTACACCCCTCATTTCGGGCGGTTAGTTTTTGCATTTTTAGACTTCTGGGGGTCCACTGATTATGTATACAAAATTTGGTTGAGTTTGCTCAAATGGCCTAGATTTTTAATTTTTAACCCCACCCCCTCCACCCCCCCTTAATTTTGGGGAACCAAAACTTCGTGTGAAATTTGGTTTCGATATTCACACTAGTTTTTGAGCTAGCTCGTCCACAAAAAATTGGTAAAGCACAGACTAACTAACTAACAGACAACCAGACTAACAGACATTTTGACAAAACAATTATTATCTCGAAAAATATAATTTTTTCGATGTTCACTTATTAGAGCTTTTTTTGTAGAGCCAAATGCCATGGTTTCGCTCAATTTTTTTAATCAAAGTAGTTTCAGCCGTTTTTGAGATATTTCGAAAAAAAGAAGGAAAAAAAACACTTTTTTCATGCACGATTACAATACTTTACCATACCCTGTATGGTAAAGTAAAAATATTATTCATATATCAATTAACAAATATATATCAATATATCCTCATTTATATATATTTATAGATTTAAAATATTAATCTAATGAGTTCTTTTAAACTATGAATCATTATTTATTCTAATCAGCCGACAAATGTCCTTTTCCTCTTATACCATACGAGCTTTTCGAGCGTAGGTGATTACTAATAGTATATATTGTCGAGTATATATTATATTTACAGATTACACTTGTTTGTATATCAAATAGATATTTAATGAGTAGATAATTTTTTTATCGCAATATAAAAAATTATACTTGATATACTTCGTTTTGAAATTCTTATTGGTTTTTGAGAAAGAGCCTGTAAAAAATTTGACCACACTCACACAAACATTGTCATTTTTTAAAAATCACTTGAAAATACGTAAAGATATGCAAAGATTGATTTTTTTAGATCGTCCCTCTTTCAGGGCTTAAAAGGGTCAACGAAGGAACTTCCGTGTATATTAATAATATTTTTAATTGTAATTAAGCTAACAAAAAAAAGAATGCTTGATGATGGTCGAAGCGGATTAAAAAAACGTTGGCAAAAAAAAAATTATTTCAATTTTGTTTAATTCTGGCTGAAAATAAAAATTGACCTTTTTACGGGTATTTGAAATTAAAAATAATATATATATCGTATTAAACTAAATCAAAAAATTACCGAGCAACGCTCGATCCGGACGTATTAAATACTAAAACGCAAAAAAATTAAATAAATACCTAAATAAAAATAAAATAAAGTGAATTTTTGAGAAAATCTAACCCGAGATTGCGCTCGCAGAGTATTAAATCTTATCTTATTTCTTATTATATTAAACGAGCAATTCTTGTATATATATATATATATATATATATCGAATCGGTTTCTCGAAAACGACTCTAACGATTTGGATGAAATTCACGGGTTTTCAATTTTCTTTTAATAAAATTAATTGGTTTTTCAATTTTAAATAGATTTTAATAGATCATTACAAATATTATTATATATTAGAATTTGCCAATTTAATTAATTAAAGATATTTTTCTATAAAATAATTTATTAGAATATGAATTTCATTTTCTTAAAAAATCCGACAATTCGAAGCATCGTTCCTCCTTCTTCAGGATTTAAAAAGGTCAACGAAAGGACGAACCTCCGTGTATATTAATATTTAAATTTTGGTGTTTTTTGAGGCTCTTAAAAACCTTGGAAACAGATAGAATGTCTTCGTTAGGAAAAAGAAATAAAATTTCCATATATTTTAACTATTTATTTTCACGAAAAAACCAAAATTGTAATTTAAAACATTATAGTACCGTATCTAATTATATTAATATTATTTTTAATTGCAATTACATTCAAAACTTTGTGTCCAGTAATACGTCTTGATGATGGCCATAGCGGGTCAAAACGTTGGTAAAAAATAAATTAAGTTTTATTTCAATTTTATTTTATTTTGGTTGCGATTAAAAATCGACCTTTTTCCATGTATTTTAAAATTAAAAATAACATTAATATATCGCTTTTAACTGAATCAAAAAATTACCGAGCATCGTTCATCGGTATTCCAGGTACTACTCTTTATTTAATAAAGTAAAGGGTGTGTAGTTTCACAGTGAATGAAATAAAACTCAGAGGTTATACAAACTCAATCTATTTCGGATTATTAGTCCATCATCAGGAGTTTACAGATTACAAACAGTTTGTAATCCTGTAAACTCCTGATGATGGACTAATAATCCGAAATAGATTGAGTTTGTATAAACCTCTGAGTTTTATTTCATTCATTGTGAAACTACACACCCTTTTACTTTATTAATTAATATCATGTTTCACCTAAAACCTACACAACTTTCCCTAAGTAAAACTACTCTTTATATCAGCAAAGAATTTATTAATATTTATATGGATGATCTAAGCCGAAAAAATCCATATATCATGTTTTATTTATTTATTGGTATTTTTTTGAATTTTAGAAAAACCCGTGAAATGGATATTTAGTGGGGGGGAGGGTTAGGGTTCTTTAACAATAATTTAGTTCAGTAAAACATTTAAAAATAAATAAATAAATATTTGCTATTTGTTTTAAGAAAGTTAGTTAATATAAAATTAAGAGAAATGTTATTTGATAGAAGTATTAAAAGACATTACTTACAAATACAAGAGTTGTAATGAATTCTTGCAAGAGCAGTATTGGGTAGGTGTGTCCAGTCTGAGCGAACAAAGTGGACTGAAACAGTTTGCGCGATTTAATGCAATGGGTTGCGTTGGCGAATCTACGTTCTTTTTTTTATTATTATTATTTTTGCCTTGAATTCTAAGAGTGTAACGTGTCAAACCTAACAAAATTGATTTTCAATAAAAACAGTATAAAGTAACACTAAATATGGGATAATATAAGAAATTATCTAATTTTTAATATACAAATTAAAATGCGTTTTTTTTTTTTAGAAAATTTGATAAGATAAAATGATTTTGGTGAGCGCGGGTAACTTTAAATATCTAGAAAGTATATTTATTAAGTTTTTTCAATCGTTCTTGTGAAATTTTCAATGTTTTTATATATGCAGTACTAAAATAATTAATTTTCGAACAACTTCCGTCCCTATCTTAGTTCAAAGTTTGTTCGAGCAGGCTCTCTATATTTGAAATCGAATAATTCAAAAGGAGTCTAAATAATATCATGAAAAGGTGTAGAAAACTACAAAACTATGCTTGGGGGAGGGGGCTTTTGGGGATTTAGCCCCCCCCCCCCCCTCTCTCCCCCTAGAGCCAAAAACAAAAATAATAATAATAATATTGTAAGACTAGATGCAGGGCCCGCCTTCGGCGGCCCTTGTTAGCCAGGGGGCATGCCCCCTGGACCCCCAACCCAGAAACTCCACTCCTACCCATCACACCCCCCCGAAACCCACCCAGCACCCCTACCCGCCGCACCACTCCCTACTCCGCCTTCATCACTCCACCCCCGCACCCAGTTCTTGCATTTCTAGCCTTCTAGTGACCCACAGATTATGTATACAAAATTTGGTTGAGTTTGGACCAAGAGCAAGAATTTTCATTTTTTGACCCTCCTCCCCATTTTGGGTGGTTAGTTTTTGCATTTCTAGCTCTCTAGAGGCCCACAGATTATGTATACAAAATTCGGTTGAGTTTGCTCAAAGGGCAAGAATTTATTTATTTTTCACCCTCCCCCCCTCTTTTTGGATGGTTTTTGGGGGGAATTTTTTTAAACAAAAGTTGTCAGCAATCACATCCCATAGAACTTTGTTCATAATAAAATTTGCCGTAGAGTTAATAGTTTAGGAGTTATTTGATAATTTTCATTCGTGCGCCCCCCCCCCCAACCCCCTTTTGGGGTCAAAATATCAAAACGTTATATAGCTAAAAACGTAAGTTAGAAGACATCAATTTGATACAAATATGAAATTTCATAATAATCCCTTCAGCCGTTTTGACGTGAATCGTGAGCAACTTTTCGCGGAAACCACTGAAACAGACAGGCATACAGACATACAGACCGGAATTTTGTTGAGGGTGTTTTCGTTCATAAATTTGCTTTAAACGTGTGCAACCAAAATTTGGCGTGATTTGGACTAATGTACAGACAAAACCTTAATTATATATATATAGATGCTAGAAAGAAATAAGTTGTCTATCAGAACAAATTATGAATTTTTAATGGTTAATTACTTACAAATATTTCCAAGGCATATAAGCACCTTCTTCATCAGCGGAAGCTATTTATCTCACCAATATTATCAGCTCTCCAATTGAATACAAGAATACAAAAGAGTCAATTATAACAGGAAGGCAACAATTCAAACAACATATCAACAACAGCGAAAGTTCTCTTGATTTATATATGTTATTGTATATATATATATATATATATATATATATATATAATTTATTTGCTAGTTCCGAAGGTTTGATGCTTTTTGATAAAAGACTTATTATGGAGGTCAAACTTTCAAAACAATAGACCCTAACAAATAAATGATAAATATACATATATTCATTATATCTAAATATAAGTTTATTTGTATTAAACAGAGGACAACCTCATTGATTTCTCCTAATGGAGACAAAAGTCTTCGAAAATTAAACCTCTATAAAGTAAATGGAATACTTTACTTAACTTCGCTATGTAAGTGAAAGTAAAAAGTGGCTACTTACTGTGAATGCTAAATCTTTTTCCCTGGCGTTTTATTTATTTATTTTTTTTATCGATTTGAATTAATCTAAATTTATTTTCTTAAAACATAAAGAAAACTTGGAAGTATACCTCGACATTTCAATCTTGACTTACCGCTGATACTTTAGGGAAATGAGTTTCATATTCTACAGGATCTTTATGATTTTGGATTAAATAAGTCATATCTCAATAAATGGTAGTCTCCAAATCCGAATATTTCCCACTTCTTCCTGGTTTTTATTACCCTTTGGAAAGAGTACACGAGTACCTAACACTGGAACTAGTTATAACCTTTTAGAAAATCTCATCAGAATGCACGATATTTCGACACCTAATTCTGGAGTAGTTTCCATGAGTGTGGGAGAAGTCTGATAGAATCAGCATTCTGATGAGATTTTCTCATTGAAAATGTGCAATCTAGGTGGTTTGTCTTTTTATTCAATTAACAGGTATTAAAAGGGTGTTCTCTGTTTTCTGTTTGATACAATTAAACATTCACCTATATATATATGAATATATATACCTATATATATTATTTGATAGAAACTATAGTTTCGAAGGCTTGACCTTCATTTTCTCCCTTATATTTTAAGATGTGAATGAACCACTTCATACATAAGTACTATGAAGATCAAGCCTTCAAAACTATAATCTCTATCAAATATAATATATGTATCTAGGTGCTAGTGCTAAAGCAGAAAGTTTCCTAAATTTGATGTGATCTTTTGACTTTATATTTATCACTACGCTTCTTACGGAAATATTAGGGGCAGTTGAAATTCTGAATGCTTTTCTGCAAAATTACAGTTGCAAAAAGCCTTGGACAATATTCATTAGTTCCGAGTTTTGAAGTTATCTCGTTTCGACACAGTTTACCATATAACTCTTGCTTGGGATTGATCAAAAAATTTGATCTCGATGTGTCGAAACTTCCAAAAGTTCGAAAAATTGATGACGACCTTTTGTTTTTGCCAGGCCCCGTAATTATTACCCGAGTATTTATTTCCAGGTTTTAGATGTTGTGATCAACTGATTTGATTATCAATTTTCTAAAGCTGCTATGAAATTGAAACATTTCTTCTTTCCAAAACTAGAGATTGCAGATATGTAGTAGAACTTTATAAGGATTACTTTGACCCTGAAAGATTAATTTAACACAGAAATATCATATTAGATGTTTAGGAATCTAAAAAATGTATTGTTCAAAGTACTGAAGACCTAGTACGCTTCTTCTAATATACACGTCGACGAATTGATTCCATAGGGGGGTTGAGAAAGATCGCTTTAACTATTCCCGTTTCTACATGTATAGCAGAACGTACTTTCTCCGCTTTGTCACTGTGACGAACATTTACATCAAACGATTGACTGTTCGAGGAGAACTTTCTTTATCAGTGAGTATTAAAAATTCCACAGACAAATTTTTGAACTTTTCTCCTGTCTCCGATATTTAAGGTCAAAATTGAGACTAGACAATTTTTATTTGTATAGCTTCTTTCCTTTTAAATCACATAGATGTAGATAAAGTTTCATATTTCTTACTTTTTTCATCATTAGCTTACATTCACTATTACTATGATTTAAAAAAGAAAACAACCCTATAAGTATATACCACTCCCCAGTGGCGTAGTTAGGGAATTTTCCTAGGGGGGGGAGGCAGGCCGCAGTGGCGGCGCCAGGGTTGTGAGAGGTGTGGCGACCACCCAACCCAAATTTTTGTTGAAAAACTGCAATTTTTTTTGCAAAAAATCGCAGTTTTTCCTTCATAAAATAAAAATTACTGATCCTAGGAACTTGATTCCTATCTCATTCTGTAGGAAATCCTATTGGCTTGAACTACTTTTTTGATAAAACTCTTAGATTTATAGATATTCAGCATTTTCCATGACGCATGGGGATTCGGATCATATCCTGTCCGGAAAATGCAGGATATCTATAAATCAAAGAGTTTTAACAAAAAAGTGGCCCAAGTAAAGAGTTACAGCTAGATAAAATACTGCCATATCTTAGTATTAGTAAGTTATAGACTCCAAAATTATAATGGCTAAAAATTTGTAAAAATTCTGAAGGGTAGCTACTATTATAAGGATAAAATCTACAGTTTCAAATTTTTTAAACCATTGCTTTGGCCCCGAATAAAAAATTGATCGTTCAATGCCAAAAACCATATGTTATTTAGATGGGAAAAATTACATCGCTCTGAGGCATAGGTTAAAATTGAGATAGGGGGTTGAAAGTTGGGGGATATTTTTTTTTATTTATTTCGAACTATTTGAGCCTCTGCTAGCGTAAAAATTCGAAAATATCCAATATAACGGCCACCCTAATATATATATATATTTATTTGTATCAAACAGAGAACACTCTCCTTGATTTCTTGATTTGAAAATCGACTACTCAGCTAATGTTGGCAAGAAAATCTTTTCATATGTATATACTTACCACGTGAAATTTTTTCTAAGCTTTGAATTTGATTGCCAAAGTTTCAACATAAAAATGTCTTGTACTATTATAGATAATTTCTAGAAAAAAGGATAATTCATAAAGTTATTTTTTTGTTTAATGTTAACGTTAAATACATAGTATCTTCAAAAATAAAATTATTAATCATTTTAATTTCAAATTTTATTATAATATAAAGTAAAAAAATGTTTTGGAGAAGGTTTAAGGAAAAAAATATAATAAATACATTATATATAAAATAATCAGAAATTTGTATATAGATAATTTATTATAATAAAAACAATTTTAATATCAGAATTTTCTTTTTTTTCGATTTTGTATAATTTTCTTTGGATAAAAAATGAAAAAATAACAAAATTGTTGTTTAATTTTGTTCTGAAAGCATTAGAAATGATAATATATTGATATTACGTGTTTTTTTTTTTTGTTTTTTTTTTATCAGGTTGATTTAAATGTAAAGAAAAAGTTAAGTAAGGCAGCTAAAAAGATTCTAAATAGGAATTATAATCTTTGCCAAATAACAATATTTTTAATATAAAATTAAAAATGAATTATTGGAAAATAAGATTAAATGCATTTAAGCAAATGTTTCTTATTCATTTCTTGGCAAGTTTAAAGAAACTAGTTTATTAAATAATATTCTCTTTTTTTTTTCTTAACTGAGAGAACTCCGTCATTTTTTTTTAATAACAACACATAATAATAGATATTAAAATTCTAATAGTTCTTAAACAAGAGATAATAATATTAATCATTTATATTGATAATAATAAAATAAGAAATGATGAATTTACTGTCAGTTAAGATCATTATATATCCATATATATATATACTTTTTAAATATACAAATCCAATTTTAAATATATATTTATATATAGATAGATAAATTTTACAAAGTCATTGTCGCTTATGCCATTTTGTTTCCTGGGCTTTATTAAATTAAAACGTTGTTCTGTTCATTTTTCAGTCTGTCTCTATATTAAAGTGTAATTCAATCCGAACAAGGACGAATGTACATATGGGCACATTAGATTAAAAAATAAAATTATCTAAATTTAAATTTTGTTGGTCAATCCTTTATTTCCTTATCATTTAGTCATTCATTCCTTTTTTTTTCTTTTTCTTCCAATTCATTTATTTTTTTTTTTTTTATTCTTTGCAAAGGAAATGCAAAAAGTTCAATTGAAAAAATAAAAAAAATAAAAATATATTTATATGGGGATGTTAAATTTCACTCACAAACTTTAGATACTAATTTTTCCATTTCACTGTCCAATTGAAGATCGTCTAGAGAAGAACTGTTTGCTTGTTGTTGTTGTATCACTGCGGCTGTTGTTGTTGAAGGAATACGCCAAGGTTCCGAGGAAGATGAGGAGGAAGTGGAAGTTGTGCTTGTTGAAGGTTCATTCGGTGTTGTTGCTGATGTTGTTGTAGTGGAAGAGGAAGTTCCTGAAATTGGATTTGTTGCTAGCGAGCTTGATGTTGTTACTGTTGTTGCTGTCAATGTAGCTGTAGATGCAGTTGAGGTGGCACATGCAGTTTCCAAATCTTCTAGCCCAGTAGGGGTTTTTAGCTTTCCGAGTTCATCTTTTAAAAGCCGAAAATGTCTCTGAAGAGAGAAGAGATTAAATTATTAAAAAATCTTTTAAATATATTAATGACAGGTATCAGAGATGCGGTCAAATTGAATAATATTACAATCAAACCAGTATAGATTTCGGCTTTATTTTAAACAAGTGGTTTAAGGTAGTTGTTGCGCGACAATACTAGCAAAAAGTTAATGCTAGAGTATATAGAACAGACAATAAGGATTCATAATTTATAAGCCCAAAACTTTTTGCAGTTTATGTACCACTACTAGCCAAACCAGTGCTCGTTTGACAAATCTGGCAACATTGTCCAAGCTTGAATTTTTTTATCATAAAAATGACATTGAAGGACAATAAAAGAGTGTGTTTCTGCTGGAAGTATAAATTTTATTTATTTATAACGAGACTATAGTTTCGAGGGCTTCTTCTTTATGGATTCACATTCATAAATTAATTCCTGTGAATCCATTGTAATAGACTGATGAAGAGGGCAAAGCCCTCGAAACTATAGTCTCGTTATAAATAAATAAAATTTATACTTCCAGCAGAAGACACACTCTTTTATTGTCTCCTTCAATATATAAAAATTCTGCTACTCTCGGCAAAAACTTTCATTTTAATAAAAATGACAGATAAAATAGATTATAAAGGTCGATTTATAAAACAAATAGTTCTTAATAAGCGATTGAAAGCTGTTGCGACATTGGCTGAAGCGAAAAAAAGTCAAAAAAAGTTAACCCACTTTTTAGGTTAAATACATGCGTTGTTGCCAGCTTGTTTTTAGTGTAAATGTTTCATTATACATTTTTCATTATTTATTTATTATTATCTCAGAAACTGTAAATTAAAATTTTCTTAAAATATGTATTGGTTATTGTTTAATGTTGGTTTAGTTTTTTATAACAATCGCAAGAAGAGTTTCTTAATTATAATTAAATATGTATGTAAACTTTCCGATATCCCGTATAGTGCAATGTATAAGAGTCTGTAAAACACAATCTTTGGAATTTAATATCTCCGGAACTATATTGTTCATAAATTTCGTTTTGCCACCAATCGATACAGAAGTATTTAAATAATAATCTCGCTAAATTTCAAAAAAATCCTAAGAAAACCCATATGATGAAACAACTACCTTAAGCCTTCTCCCTAAAACTTGTACTTATTAAGGGAGTTCGAGACTGTTTATCTATCTGGTTGATCTTCAAAAAATCTTTTGTATTTCTGCAGTGACAGCGAGTTAATAAATAAAGTAAAAAATTGTTAATAATAAGGTTAATTTCGCATAAAAATCTTTGTTTTGATAATATTAATAAAACGAATATTGAGATAAACTTTTTTCTCATTATAAAAACATTCATTTAACACAAAAATAAAATTGGAAAATAAAATCGAATAACCAGATATCGGGATCTATTTCAATAACTAGTAGAGTGAGGCAGGGCGATTCGTTAAGTCCTTTGCTCTTCAATCTCATTATGGATAAAATTTTAGCATATTTGACGACCCATCTTGGATACAAAATGGTAGAAAACTCCATACAGGCTGTGTGCTATGCTGATAGGTGGTTTTGGGGTCGGACAGCGAACATAATCTGCAAACGACTCAATCAACTCCCTGGCTCATCGAAGAAACGTTTCTGCCCGTTCCCTGTACTACAGATACTATCATGGTGTCTGTTCAGTCGAGCTGAAATCAATTATTCCCCCTAAAGCCATCTTTAAGGGAAACACGCGGTTTTCGAAAGCTCAGCACCCCTTCGCTGTCAAGTTGGATAAAAATCGAACAAGCGCTTTCGATAACTCTTTTATTCCTATGACCTCCAGAGACTGGAACTCGCTCCCACCCACCGTCTTCCCCGCGACTTATAACCTTCAGCTGTTTAAGACCCGTATCCACAGATACCTTCGACCTCTACCCACCCCATAAAAACCTTTCTTCTTCCTCTTTTCACGATGGAGGGGCCAACCCAGGCCTTTAGAGGATGCACCTTTTTGGTGTAACTCCTTCTCTCATCATTGTCATTAAAAAAACAAAAAACTCTTATCTTATTTAGATCAAATTGCAAAAAGATTAAATATGAAAATATCCATTGAAAAAACAAAATGTATTGTGATAGCGAAAGAACAGCTTAAGTGTGAAATCAAACTTAAAAATACAACATTAGATCAAGTTGAAAAATTTAACTATTTGGGAGCCGAGATTTCGACGCACAGAGATCTCAGCCAAGAGGTTAAAACCCAAGTAACAAAAGGAGCTAGGATAGCAGGATGTCTATATGGTTTGGTCTGGAAAAACAAATATATGTCAGCAAAAAGCAAAGTACGAATTTATAAGACCTGCGTACGTCCAGTGTTGACATATGCAGCAGAAATCAGAACATCAACAATTACCACCTAACAACTACTCCGAACAACAGAGATGAGAATAATAAGGGCTATACACGGGAAAACATTAAGGGATAGAATCCGCAGCAAAGATCTAAGAGAACTAAGCGGAATCCAGGATATAGTGGAATGGATCGATGTGAGAAAGAGAGGATGGGGGAACATGTGGAACGAATGACGGATGACCACCTTGCAAAAATCGTGAAGGAAAATCGCCCACGTGGCACACGGAGCAGAGGGCGGCCGAAAAAAAGATGGAAAGATGTCGCAGCAAGAAACTAACGTCTTTATTCTTTTTTTTTTCTTATTGGAAGAACAGGCAAAAGCCTATAGAGAAGAAGAAATTCAATATACCTATATTATATAAATAAATACAAAACTTTTATAAAAAAACAATCTTCAAATGCTTATTAAAAGGCTTGTGGAGAATTTCTGCCACTATCAATGGAATTTAAATCAATTTGAAAAACGTTGCTTTAAGAAATTATCAAATATCTTTACAAATTATACCCTTGTAGACGTTATGGTTTAAATTTTATGTTGCATATTTTTGCATATTTGGATGTTATTGCCTATTTTTGCATATTTAGCCATTTTCTCAAAAATTACTTTAAAAAATTAAAATATAGATTTTTTTTTAAATTTCATCATTTTCTTTCGGTAAAACTATTTTTAAAACTCAAAGAAATAGAAATATTAGGGGAATTAAGGAGATTCTTTCGAGACAATCCACACAAAAAGTTTTAGCCTCGTAACCACTCTATAAATGTGAACGGAACTAAAATTTTAGGCTATGTTTTTTTAACGTGACTATCCACTCACACTACGAAATCTCTATATGGATACACACATACTTGCCGGATCGTTTCCAAGCCATTGTGCTTATATCCCCTCCACTAAAAATAATCGCCCAAATATGTTTTTTTTTTGTTTTTTGTTTTTTATCGAAAAAAATATGGAAAGATGTCGCAGCAAGAAACTAACAACTTTATTCTTTTTTTTCTTATTGGAAGAACAGTCGAAAGCCTATAGAGAAGATGAATAATAATCAGTAGAGCTTGTGGTGTTGGTGCAAGGTGAAACATCTTTAATAAAGATAAGAGTAAATAAATATTTTATTTAATATGGATTTACTAGTATCCTTAACTCATAGTAAATCCATATTAAATAAAATATTTATTTACTCTTATCTTTATTGAAGATGAATAAGACGAAGAAGAGTTGGAATTTTCTACACTAGTGCTTTTGTCATATTCTCTTGGCTGCAAATTACTTTTTATTTTTACATTTATTAATAACTAATTAACTAGATGGTCAAATCTATTGAAAAATGTATCATTCGATTCATAAAAGTTGAATTATTGATCTGTATAAATTTGTATAGTATTGCCCTTGTAAAAGCTCGGTCCATTTACTTCCATGTTAAAAGGACAATTTTCAATAATTTATTTCTCGGTAATGGGACAGAAGGTCAACTTCAAATTTCGGAAATAAATATATAATGCATCAATGATTCGATGGTAAAAATTTGAGAATTTTCTTATAAAAATGATAAACAGTCCCGAACCACCTTAAAAGAGTAGGTATGCCAAATTTACTGAATAAATTCTTTTTTTTTTTTTTTTTTTTTTTACTTCTGAAACAAATCCATTAGTCACCTCCTATGTGATAATATTATTTTCTTTTTATACATATAAATTCTATAAATACTTAAATGTATTAATATTAAGAATTATAAATTTCTTGAAATTATTATAAGAAGGCTTTTTTTATTTTATTTTATTTTCTCGATTCAAATCCATAATTAAAGATAGTTTTTTAAGAGGGGAAAGGATCAAATAAATAAAAGCAGAGTTAGTAAGCCATAAATCGCGACGTTTCGCCTTTAATTAAAGCTCTTGATATTGTACACTATGGTGCAAAAAAATCGAGCCATCAATAAAACCTTTATTAAATACCAAATATTTTTAAAATAAGTTTTAGTAATTGTTTCCGTGGTTGTAGGTGGTATGGGGTAATGGAGTAAAATTATATTTAAATTTCTCGCAAGTGATATAATAAAATATAAAATTAAATTATAGTTGTTAATATTTTATTTATATATATACCTGAAGAGCCATATTATTAGCAGAGATTGCTCTGCCGGTGCGGGAATCACCACTTTGTAATTCTAATTCGCCAATCCACTCTTCAATTTGGTGTATTATTTCATCTCTTTTTAACCAAAAATGCGTATGAATAACCTAAATAAATTAAAAGTTGTTATTAAATTGTTATTGAAAAGTATATATATATAAATAAAAAAAAAAACAAGAATAAAAAATACTCACATCTGCAAAACAAGGACAAGGAGTCCGTAACTGTTCAAGCATCGCCCATTTTACTGTCGCTTGACATATATTGGAATTATATTCAAGAGAACTTTGATTTCCGCTTGAAGTGCCCCGGGAACGTTCATACCCAGGCTCATTGAAATAGGGTTCAGGAACCAGAATTAAAGACTGAATTGAGACAAGGACCTAAAAATAACAACACATTTGTAGAAAATTAAAAGAGAAATTATGTTGCTTTGATTTTTCATAGTTATGAAATTCACAAGAAAAGAATTAGTTTTTGGAGAAAATAAGGGTTGTTAGCAATGGCAATGAGAAAACCCCTAGGATTTCTCATTGAATATTAATAGAGTTGCAGTCTTGTTCAAAATGCTGACCCTAGTCTATAAGTAAACTATTGTACTATTATATTATATTACTATTTTGTATATTATGGTTGTATTATTATTCTGTTATTATTGGATTACTGTTTTATTATTATTATATTATTTTAATGATATTACTTTATCAATTATCATTAATGCTAACAGTGTCATTATAATATATTATTTTTTATTTTATTATTAATATTGTTATATTTGATAATTATTGTATTATATTGCTGAATTAGATATTTAAGGTAGTTCTTTCGCGACAATCCACACAAAAAGTTTTAGCCTCGTAAATACTCTATACATATGAACGGTGCTAAAATTTTAGGTTATGTTTTTTAACGTGACTGTACTTCTCACACTACTATATCCTCTTTATGAATGGATCGTTTCCAAGCGATTGTTCTTATATCCCCTCCACTAAAAATAATCGCCCAAATATGTTTTTTTTTGTTTTTTATCAAAACTACGTAGTAAATAATTTCAATTTTTTTTTTAGTTACTCCGAATATATTATTCTAACAAATATTAGTTTTTCATCAAGATGGTGAAAGTCCTTCAATGAAAAAAAAACAAAATAATGATCATTTTCCCACCCTTTCCCTATCTACCATATGTAAAAAATTTCATTTTTAATTGCAATTATTTCATGTTTGGTGTGGTAAATCGTCTTCAAATTTTAACAGTGTGTTTATTATGCTTTTAATGACTTTTATTCCAAGTTTCGAAGACTTCTTGAATTTTTGCATTTGTGAAAGAACTACCTTAAGAAATACACAAGAAAATAACTAGTTTTTGGAGAAAATAAGGGTCGTCTTAAAAAAAAATAGCAATTAGATAACGGTTTTTAAGGAATTTGGTGTTGGTACTTGGTGAAACATTTTTTAAATTATTGGTAGGTTTCACATTAAGATATAAAAATAAAACGAATTTATTTTTGGAGTGACTTTAATCTCGATATATATATTTCGGGTGGCTAACCCATCGTCAGGAGCAACAGAAAGTAAAATATATAAATCGAGATTAAAGTCTCTCCAAAAATAAATTCGTTTTATTTTAATATCTTAATGTGAAACCTACCAAGTACTTTTTATCCAATAAATTAGATAACGCCTTAGATTTCTCATTGAATATTAATAGAGTTGCAGTTTTGTTCAAAATGCTGACCCTACTCTATAAGTAAACTATTGTACTATTATATTATATTACTATTTTTTATATTATGGTTGTATTATTATTATGTTATTATTGGATTACTGTTTTATTATTATTGTATTCTTTTAAGCATATTACTTTATAAATTATCATTAAGGACATTCCCTAATAAATCGATTTTCTTGCAATCCTTTTAAAACTTTGAATACACATATTTATAAGTGTCCTTTATACGTAGAAATTTTTTCAATAGTCCTTGCGGCACTAAATTTGTAAATATTCACCTTTGAAATTTGCATATTTAACACGTGAACCCTATCCCGATTGATGTTAAAGCGACTGTTTCATTAAATAACAATTTTAATTTTCTTGAAATTATTTTGAAAAAAAGAGAATCATTAACTGAAGATATAACCAATATTTTTCTGTTAAAATAATTGTATCAAACGGTATTCGTTTTGTATGAAAAATGTTAAAAGTTAAGTACTTTTGATGGTTTTCATTTTTTCTCTCATGACATGCCAGTGAGAGATGGCGATTTGACAATGTAGCACTAAAATTAATCAATTTCTCCAAATCTAAAAAACTTCTGCAGCTGGTGCATTTGAGATTTTTAGCTAATTCTCTCAACCTAAGTATATTGTTCCTATCTGGAATTTCGCATTGAGCTGTTTCATGAAGTGTTTTTTTTTTATTCTTTGTCTTTTAGCGTCGGTAAGAATGCAATGTTGCCAGATACGAGAAACGACGCAGTGAAAATATTTTTGCCTTTCTGCGCACGTGAGAGTAGGGGAAAGAGCGAACTGCATTTGCGCTATATTAGGGAACGTCCTTAATGCTATCAGTGTCATTATAATATATTATTTTGTTTTTTATGATTGATATTGTTATGATATATTTGATAATTATTGTATTATATTACTGTATTAGGCATTTAAACTTTGAAAATAAATAAATAATTAAATATCTTACTTGTAGAAAACTTGAAGTATGTGCGTTCCATTTTTCTTCAGGTCTTCCATGCCAAGTATTTAATACACTGAGACACACTTTTCCATCATTATATAAATTAGGATTAAAGCGAATAGCATGGTGTCCTGTAGTCTCCAAATTGATTAACATTGGGGAATTGGGATAATCGGGGGGGAAATATACATCGAATTCAAAGCAACCATTTGCGTAAGGAGTATCTGCTGGACCAGTAATTAAAACCTGTTTGGAAAAAAGTAAGATTTAGTTTGGTGAATCGTATCAAGTAAGATTTAGTTTGGTGAATCGTATCCATAATTTAATTAGTTTATAAGATCGTAGGAAATTAAATTCAGAGTTTTATATTAAATGAGACGGACGTTTCGTCATTATATTTTCGACTTATTCAGCGACTTATTCTTCAACTCAATTATCTGATATTATTCTGTGAAACATTCTATTTTTTCAATTTATCTTATTCTTAGACACATTAATTTTTTCTTTATAGTTAAAACAAAGTATAAATACCAGAGTAATCAGAATCAGATCTATTTATAATTCTATTTAATATATTTTTTCTCTTTTCCTTAAGTTAAAATAAAACATATTAAATAGAATTATAAATAGATCTGATTGTGATTACTGGGGTTTTGATTCTTTGTTTTAACTGTAAAGAAAAAATTAATGTGTCTAAGAATAATAAAAATTGAAAAAGATAGAATGTTTCACATAATAATATTAGACAATTGAGTTGAAGAATAAGTCGCTGAGTAAGTCGAAAATATAGTGACGAAACGGCCCTCTTATTTAATATCTTCTTCTTCTTCTTGTTTTTAAACCTATAGGTTTGTTTCTTCCAGATCGTCATACCATCTCTTCTTGGGACGACCTCTACTTCTTATTCCAACCGGCTTGTTCGTCATCACTTTCTTTACCAGTCGGTCTTCTGGCATTCTTTCCACATGCGGGTACCATTCTGTTCTTCTCTAGATCCATTCTCCCACCTTTTGTATTCCACATTTTTCTATACTATCTTCACTCTTCATTCTATCGAGTCTGGTCACGTTCATTATTCTTCGTAATGTCTTCATTTCAGTTGTTTCCAATAATTGAGAAGTTTTTGTAATGTAGGGTCTTGTCTCAGCTGCGTATGTTAATATTGGACGTACCACGGTTTTGTAGACTCGTACCTTGGCCTCCGTTCTTAAATATTGGCTTGACCAGATTGCACTGTTAAGGCAACCCGATATTTTTTAGGCCTTTATTGCCTGATGTTTTACCTCTGTTTCTAGGTCTCGGTGAGAGGTCACTTGGATGCCAAGGTACGTGAAGGACATGACTTGTTCGACAATCGTATAGTTGGGAGTTTACATCGGAGTGGTGATTTAGAGATTGTGAGAGTTTTGGTCTTCTTGGTTGACAGGGTGAGACCGAATTTATGTGCAACACAGGTGAATTTATACTCCTCGTTGAAGGGAATCTTCATCTTCTGCAACGAGTGCTGCATCGTCTGCATAGCAAACGCATGTTAAATTCTCGTCCCCCTTCAAGTTTTTGATTTCTCCAATGATCTCATCCATTACTATATTAAAAAGCAGAGGACTAAGAGAGTCTCCCTGCCTAATGCCCTGGTTCACTGGAATGCTTCCGGACAATCTTCCTTCGGTTTATGAGATTGTCTGGGATTTTAATCTATTCCAAGATTTTTATGACGTGCTTAAGTTGTACTTTATCGAACGCTTTTTCGATATCGATAAAGCAGAAAAACGCCGGCTTGTTAAATTTATAGGCCTTTTCGCAGAGCTGTCTGATGGTGAATATAGCGTCGACACAAGATCGACCTTTCCTGAAGCCTTGTTGCTCGTCATATAAGTTTATTATTTTTGACAGTTTATTACTTATTATTTTTGTGGTAAGCTTAAGGTGGGTGTTTAGGAGATTAATTCCACGGTAATTGTTGGGGTTGAGTTTTTCGCCCTTCTTGAATATTGGTATTACTATTTAATATATGATGAAATAAGAAGACGGATCCAACTAGCCAAAAGTGCAATGTCCCGACTCACAAAGATATGGAAGGACAGACAAATCTCCAACAATACCAAGATGAGACTAGTCCAATCCCTAATTTTTTCTATCTTTCTGTATGGAGCGGAGACGTGGACAATGCTGCAATGGGACTGGGACCGGGTGCGCGCCTTCGAGATGTGGTGTTGGCGAAGGCTTCTTAGAATTCCTTGGACGGCCCGTCGTACGAATATTTCGATCCTAAGTGTGCTGATAGTACAGGTGCGTCTGGATGATATTGTCTCTCATCGAATCCTCCGATACTTCGGGAATATAATGCGTCGAGAGAATACGCTAGAGAAGAGCATTATAGAAGGATGGGGTAAAAGACCACGAGCGAGGTTTCCATCAAGATGGATCGACCAGGTGACCAAACTAACTGGCAGTCCTCTGCGCGACGTCGCCTCGGGGGGCGCATGACAGAAATAAGTGGCGCATTATTGTGAACAGGGCCATATTACTACACTCCGATCACGACGCCTCATTTATGAGGCATACGACTAAGAAGAAGAAGAAGAATTTAATATAAAACTCTAAATTTAATTTATTTATCCAATTTCCTAGGATCTTATAAAAGTAAGATTTAGTTTTAATTAATGATTTAAAAAATTAATTCACTTAAAAAAAATAATTACCTTCATCACATCGAGGCGATCTTGATCGCAACGAACAAAAACAGAACTACTATACGAAAGAGGCAATGAAGAACTAAGTGTTACGGCCTCTTGGGCAAGACGTTTAACTCGGGACGGATGGCCTCTTTCGCCAGCGGCTCTCATATTTGCTTCAAAATGATAAGAAACAGCGAATCGAAAACCACCTCCTCCCCCTCCAGAATCTTCTGATATCATCTCATATGTATCTTTAATAAAAATAATAATATATTTATTAGTACAGAATAAAAAAACATTTTTATAATAAATTAATGAAATAAGAAAATAAATAATAATATCGAAGTAAGCTGGGAATTATTTTTGTTAATTTTTATACAATATATAAAAATATTATATTCTTTTATTCAAACATAAATAATTAATTGAAATAAAAAGTTGATTTAAATTTCATGTTTAATTATGATTTTTTTATGTTTAAGACATTATTCAGTGGAAATAAAATTTTAAAATATAGGGTGACCCAGCCAGTAGTTGATACCCATCCAGTAATTGATCGAATGTTCAAATTTTCGTGTCATTTTCAGTTGGAAACAACTATTTTCTCTGGGCCCATTGAAAAATATATTTAGTTATTTATGATTTAAATGTTGTCAATTCTGTTGCGACATTATTTTCAGCTAACTTAAGATAGACGTCATTCAAAGTTGAAAACGTTGACATTTGACATTTCTTATCTTAAGAGCACAGAGAAGGTAAGTGAAAGTTATCTAGTTCCATCTTGCCTATTTCAAGTGATATTTTCATAAGAATTACTGTTAATTACGACTTAAGAATGATATTTTTTTAACTTATTTTTAGATAGATTTATTGGATTTGACTTTGATCAAAAATTGGATTCGCCCGATCAACTACTGGAACAATTTTTTTTTTTTAATTCTATTGTTTATGCTCTTTAATAAGGCCTGAATTTTATATTCCCCTATGATTGGACACATATAAGGGATTGTTATTATGGTGTGAGTTTTCTATTAAGATTTAAAATGAAAGCTGGGTGATAAAAATATCGTTGCATCGGCGTTATTTAATCAACTACTGGCTGGTTCACCCTATTTCTCTTCCTATGGATTCTGTTTCCATAAGTTATTTATGTATTTTATAAAGAACAGAAACATAGTGGAGGAGTTCCTTCCAATATCATCTAGCTTACATTATAGTCCAGTCAACGAATGGGTTATAGAAAAACATTTTATAGGAGAGAATTTTTTTCTTATGGAATGTGTTTGGGCTAGTTAGGAGGTAAAAATACTAAAAGTCCCCAGTCCTAGCTACCGGGCTTAGGGGTGGAAGGGGGTGGAAATGTCCCGTTTTTTGGTTTTTTGCTTATATCTCAAAGACGGTGGGTCGTAGGGAAAAGGTTACTCTTAGCAAAATAAAAGCTTATAATATTTACTACAAGATTACTTCTATTTAATTTTTCTCTATTCCTTATGGTTTTTGAGATATTTGCCCGCGAATATCGTTTATGTATGAAAAAAATAAAATTTCCTATATTTTTCGTCAAACTTTTGTCTCTATCACCTCAGCCTTTCGTTTTACAGTAAAAGTCCTCAGAAAAGAAGTTGTAGAGAATTCAATTTCCTTTAAAATGATATATACATTTATGATTTTATCTTCAAATCGTCTGGAGTTATAGCAATTTAAAAATTTCAGGTCGATTAATACATTTTGTTAGAAAACCCCGCAATAGCCCACCAGTATATAGGTGGGTTTCAGCTTACATTAATTGCGGGAAAAGATTTTTTTCTAGAATCGTTTGGTATGGTGTGGGTATGCCAAATCTAAATTTTCGATCTCGAAAGTGTGGGGGACAACTTTTGGTGGCCGAAAAACCTGCAAATTTTCGGACTTTAACCCAAAAACTCGCACTTTTTTCGATTTTTTCCCATTTCGATCATGATGTAGCATGTGAATCAATTGTAATAGACTGATGAAGAGGGCAAAACCCTAGAAACTATAGTCTCGTTATAAATAAAAGTACCTGGAGGTACCGAGCGATGCTCGGTAACTTTTTCCTTCAGTTAAAAGCTTTATTTTAATATTATTTTTAATTTAAAATTCTGATAAAAATGTTGATTTTTATTTGAGAGCCGTTTTCAAATTAAAAAAATACAAATATATATAGTATTCGCCCACTGTACCCCTCCCCCCACCTCCACCCCGCTCGACCCCACCCCCGAAACCTCGCCCTACCCCCGGACCCCCCACCACTCCACCCCACCTCCTGCACCTGTTTTAATTCAACCACATGATTCATTTTTATTCATCCAGTTGTTAATAAATAAAACCTATCAAAATGTGTTATTTTTTCAGAAAATTGAGACCTGCTTATGCGAAAGATATTTTTAAATAAATTCTTGATTATTTTTTATTCTATGTCTGACTTGGTACAAAAGTAAAAGAGAAACCTTTTTAAAACCCTAAGATTGGAATTTTTCTACCTGAGAATAATTAATTTGATTACGAAAAACCCCATCAAAAACAATTTAGCCGAAGATGAGACCGTGACAGATCGAATTGTCACCCCCAAAAACCCCCTAAACCGTGAATTTCATCAAAATCGGTAAAGCCGTTTTCAAAATAGAACAAAGATACAAATATATAAATACATATAAAATGTTTGCTCGTTTAATAAGAGTAGATAGATAGATAGATTTATAATCCCAGCAGAAGACACACTCTAATTGACTCCTTCAATAAAGAAACCATTAATTTTTATAGATATGTTTTGCAAAAGACTTACCAAATTGAAGACGTTTCATCACTTCTAAATAACGTTCTTCAAGCGTACAATTAGCTAATGGTCGATCTAAGCCTGAATTATTTTTTAAACGACGACTTCGGCCTTCTTTCCCACTTGTTCCTCCATTTTCTCCACGGCCATTTCCAATATCTTCATCCTCCTCCTCAAGGATAAGTCTATCAGTTGCAGTTTGAACTAGCCGAGCAGTTTCTTGAATATCAGGAATAAGCAAAGCCAATCCTGCATCTTGATCTGATTCATCAATAGCAATAGAAGATCGGGTACTATTTCCTCTTCCACCGCCAGATTTATTTAATCTAAAATAAGAGAGAATTTTTTTTTTACTAATTCATAGTAAAAGAAGGGAAAAAATAAATTATTTAATAAATTCTCATTTCATCATTTAAAATTAAAAACATACTTAAGACGTGTCGCATAATTATCAACATAAGTATTCATTCTTGTAAGCAAACAGACAACGGAAAGTAGTTCAGCCCTTTTTTCCTGGGGTAAAAGAAGAGCTGCAAGCTGGGAATCGAGGGCCATTGCTCTGAGCAGCCGTAAAACAGCCTTATATAGCGGTATATGCCGAGACATGTCTAAAACTAAAATCAAATATATAATAATTAATTTTATTTTCCTCGTAAATTAATACAAAATTTAAGGTAGTTGTTTCGCGACAATACTAGCAAAAAGTTATTGCTAGAATATATAGAACAGACAATAAGGATTCATAATTCATAAGCCCAAAACTTTTAGCTGTTTATGTACCACTACTAGCCAATCCCGTACAAATCTGGCAACATTGTCCGTGCTTGTATATATTTTATCATAGAAATGTCAGATAAAGTACATTATAAAGGAAGATTTATAAAACAAAAAGTTCTTAATAAGCGATTGCGACAATGTTCTGAAGTGGAAAAAAAGTCAAAAAATTACTAAAGTAAACCCACTTTTTAGGTTAAATAAATGCTTTGTTGCCAGCTTGTTTTAAGTGTAAATTTTTCATTATTTATTCATTAAAAAAACTGTGTTGTAACTATGAATTAAAATTTTCTTAAAATATGTATTGTTTAATGTTGGTTTAGTTTTTTATAACAATGGTAAGGAGAGTTTCTTAATTATAATTAAATATTTAAGTAAACTTTCGGAGATCCCGTATAGTGTAATGCGAGGGGTGATCCGCGATTGGAAGTAGATGTACACCTCTTTGGAAGTATTTTGGAAGTACTTGGAAATATTTGAAAACACTTGGAAATATTTGGAAGTACAAGTGGAAGTAGGTGTACAGTATATTAGGTCGCAGTTCACCCCTCGGTGTAATGTATAAGAGTCTGAAAAACTCTATCTTTGGAATTTAATATCTCCGGAACTATATTGTTCATAAATTTCCTTTTGTCACCAATCGATGCAGAAGTATTTAAATAATAATCTATCTAAATTTCAAAAAAATCCTAAGAAAACCCATATGGTGAAACAACTACCTTAATGAGAGTTAGCTTCATTATAATTAATTAAGTATTAATTATATGAATAGATTTATTAAAATTATAAAAGTAATTATTACCAGAGTCATTTCTCAGATAACTGCTAATAGCAGGCAGGAGACAAGATTTTTCAACAAGTTCGTGAAATAATTTAGGTAGCTGTGCAACTGGAGTGGAGTCTTTGTCTTCGCTTTCTGGTGAATCATCATCCCCTTCACTTGAAAGGAAACCCTCGGGAACTATTCCGCCAGGATTAATATAGCTCGAGAGCACCTGTAATAAAGTATAAAAAATAGAAGTATTAAAATATAGAAAAATTATTGAGCAGGTTTTTATATAAATATGCAGGAAAAACACTTGTATTTGTTAACTACATCTTCTCTCAAATTGTTGTATATTATCAGGTGATAGGACTCAAGTTAAAGATTAAAAACAAAACAAAGTATTTAGGGTTAATATAGATGAAAACAGAAGTTTTTCTTAGCTATTGGAAAGTTTTGATTTTTACATACGACATTAGAAATTTTGATGTAACAACGACGATATTTCAACACTCTTATCTTTTTGGAAAAATGAAATTGTTACTATTAGAAAAATTTACTTTTTAACTGTATCTTTTGTTTATTATTCATATCTTTAAGTGAATAAGAGAAAAATATTTAATTTTATACCCGAAAATTAGGCTTCCTAGCAGTGCTGTAGTCTTAAAATCAGCAGAGGGTATACAGTATATAAAATAATATATCGAAATAAAATATTTTAGTTGGGTATTTAAAAAAAAATTATTTTAAAAGCAAATTGAAACTATTTAAAATATTTATGTGAATATTCAAAAAATAATGTCTCAAATTTTTTTTAATTTTCAACTAGCACAGGGTATACGCTATCTCTTCAGATCAAACCACAGGATATAACACGGTATATCGCCCTACTTTTTGTATTTGTGAAATAACAACTTTAAAAGATACCTAAATTAAAAATTATTGCATTATCACAAAATATTTCAGAGCTCTAGCTAATCGAGAAGTGATCGAAATTTCGATACAATATTTGATACATTATACAAACATATACAGTCCACAAAGATATATACGAACAGTATGAAGTAATAAAGTAATTTTTATAAAAAAAAAATAAAACCGACTTCAAAAAAATTAAATGCAACAAATAAAATGCACTAAAAGGTATAAAATAATTATCTAATTTAGTTACAACTAAACGACGAAATATTAATATGAAATTACTTTTTGAAGTCGGTGCCAAAAATATACATTTTATGAATCCAACATCGACGGATCTTAGTTAGTACGTTTGGCGGTATGCTCGCTTATATAGCTTGTTTAGCACCGACTTCAAGAAGTGATTTCATGTTAATATTTCGTCGTTTAGTTGTAACTAAATTAGATAATTATTTTATACCTTTTAGTGCATTTTATATTGCTTGCATTTAATTTTTTTGAAGTCGGTTTTATTTTTTTTTATAAAAATTATTTTTATTTTTCTCTTTTTAGTGATGTTATTAATAGTGACTTAATATAATGACTTATTGAATGCATCTCGTAAGAGAAAGATTAAGGCGAAGGAATCAGAAATTGATAATAAAATTCAATTCATAAATATAGAAATTCTCTCGAAACGTTTGCGGGTTTTAAATGAATGTTTTCAGATTTTTTTTTCATAAAAGATTTTATTATAATTTCGATTATTTGCTCATAAGAATTGGAGATTTCCGTTATTTCGTCATTGATCATATCATCAGAACTTGATCAAATTAATATGGAACAACCCCTAAGGTACCCCTTTCCAATAAAAAAAGAATCATCGAAATCGGTCTAGGTGGAAAAAAGTTCTCGCTGAACATACATAAAATAAATAAATAGTTAGGTATCTTGACTATCTTGGAGCTATACTGATCCAAACGCAGAAAGAATAATTAAAATCGGTTCATAAACAAAGAAGTTATGCCTGAACAAACATAACAAAAAAGGCCCAATACCAATGAAAAAACGGGACCAATCGGAAACTATACTGAACCCAATGCAAAAAAAAATCATCAAAATCGGTTCACAATTCGCGAAGATATCAGGTAACATAGACACAAAAAAAAAATCAGTCGAATTGAGAACCTCCTCCTTTTTTGAAGTCGGTTAAAAATTTTTCTAAAAACTGCCCCACTTTCGACAAAATATTATTTTAATTTTTAAACAAATATTGTGAATACCTGTAATAAAACCGTAACGTGTTCTTCTTCGCTTCTTTGCCTCAACAAAGCCTGCTCCACGTTCCATGATTGTGTTGTACTTCCTGTACCGAAACCAGTTCCCTTGGCCCAGTAGAGATGTGATTTATCATCTGACTTAGAAGTTCCACTTCCTCCTCCAGTTCCACCGCCACTTGGTCCAGCAGTTGGAGCAGATACAGTTGCTGAGGTTGTTGGTCCAGCACTGGCATTTGTGGCCCCTTGCCCTACAGAGTTATAACGACTCTCAGAGCTGATTCCGCCAAGGAAGGAAAACGGAATTCCATTTCCCCCGGTGGCTGCTAACATTAGCTAGAGAAAATAAATATACGACTATTAATATGAAATCAAAAATATTTTTTTTTTAATTTTCAAATTAAAGGATAGTTAATTATTTTATACTTATAATAAAACTTTATTCGATTCTCACAAGTCAAAATAATATAATCTATAAGATTGAAGTAATTTTTGAAGACGGACTGATTAGTGAAATTGAGTGGAATTGATGAGGCAGTCCAAAAAAGAAGATAATTTACACTATCTTTTTATTCATAAACCGACGTTTCGGAGGCTATTCCCTCCTTCTTCAGGGTTTTAAAAAGTCAATGAAGGAAATCCAATGCGACATTCCCCTCTGTCTCCTCTTTCAGTGGCAGTAACAATATATTATTGTGAAACCTGGACAATTGGAAAAGCGGAGAGAAAGAGATTGGAGGCTTTCGAAATGTGGTGCTACAGAAGAATGATGAATATCAAATGGATGGATAAAATTACAAATGAAGAAGTTCTTGGAAGAATCGGAGAAAGAAGAACCTTGTGGAAGAGTCTGAAGAAGAGAAGAGGTCAGATGATGGGGCACACACTGAGACATGGGGGACTGCTTAGGGATATCTTGGAGGGGGAGGTGGGAAGAAAAGGGGAAGGGGAAGACCCAGATTAGAATATTTCAACCAAATAATTGGGGATATGGGATGCCAGACATTTAGAGAGGTCAAACAGCTGGCGGGGGACAGAGTCGAGTGGAGACGGATTGTTGCATCAAACCAGTCTTAGGACTGTATACTCAATGATGATGATGATGATAATCTATTTAAAATAAATAGAATACAATTGAGATGGAATCGTAGGAGGTTGAACAAGAAAAAATTAAATTAAAAACAGAGTTTTCTCATTCAACGAATTCCATTTATAAATCATGGATTCTTAGGCACATAAATTCAGTTAACTCCATAGTTTCAAATTCCTTTTCTATGGATATAAAATAAAGTGAAATGTATTTTAAAAACTTTTAAATTAATTAAATCTCTTCTGAAAAGCTTGTTTTATTTCCCGTCTAATGATGAAATATTTTTTAATTGCATTTGCTTTATTGAAAGTCAAGCGTATTTTAAAAAATTATTGAGTTTTGAAAATGTTTTTGTATTTAGGAATATATTTATGATTTTCGTTTTCAAATCTTTCATGAAGATGTCAAGTCTCGTCACAAATGTTTTAATATTTTCAAACATCATTAATACAATTTGTCTTTTTTACATTAGGTACTAGCTGCAAGGCCCGCCTTCGGCGGCCCTCTTGCTAGCCAGGGAGCACGCCCCCTGGACCCCCAACCCACGAATCCCACCCTCACAGTACACCCCCCCCGACCCACCCAGCACCCCTACCCCCGCACCATGAACCCGTGCCCAACTCCCGCCCCCATACCACAGAACCCAAACCTCATCCCCCACTCTCCGAAACCCACCCAGCACCCCCCACCCTCACCCCACTCACCTCGGGCCCCCAACCCACGAACCCCAACCTCACCCCCCACTCCAACCCACCACACTCCACGAAACCCACCCAGCACCCCAACACCACCACTCCAACACTCTAATCTGCACCCCCACCTCGGACCCCCACCCCGTACAACCCCACTACGCCACTGGACCCTCACCTGAACCCCCCCTCAGCTCTCTAGAGGCCTACAGATTATGTATACAAAATTTGGTTGAGTTTGCTCCAAGGGCAAGAATTTATATATTTTTCTCCTCCTCCCCCACCCTTTTTGGATGGTTTTTGGGGGAATTTTTTTAAACAAAAGTTGTCAGAAATCACATCCCCTACAACTTTGCTCATTATAAAATTTCCCGTAGAGTTAATAGTTTAAGAGTTATTTGATAATTTTCATTCCTGCACCCCCCAAACCCCTTTTGGGGTCAAAATATCAAAACGTTATATAGCTAAAAACGTAAGTTAGAAGACCTCTGATACAAATATGAAATTTCATAATAATCCCTTCAGCCGTTTTGACGTGAATCGTGAGCAACTTTTCGCGGAAACCACTGACAGACATACAGACATACAGGAATTTTGTTGAGGGTGTTTTCGTTCATAACTTTGCTTGAAACGTGTGCAACCAAAATTTGGCGTGATTTGGACCAATGTACAGCCAAAACCTTAATTTTATATATATAGATTTATACTAGTTTAATTTTTAAATTTTTTCGAGTGATTTTTCTGTTTTTTTATGATTTAAAAAAATGAGTTTATAAAAATCAACGGGGTGGGTCATAGTCTGACTCGTGGGTCATAGGTTCGCCACCACTCCTCTAGAGCAGTGGTTCTTAACCTTATTCGCGGCCCCCTTAAAATCCTAAAATATTTTCGCGGCCAGTACCCCCCCCCCCCCGATTATGTAACATACTCATAATTATCCGTACAAAAAAAAACTCTCAAAAGTAACAATAATTCATAAATAAATAAAAAAGCAGAACTTAACATAACATTTATATATTAGGCCGGTCATTATCAATTAAATTTTTTCCAGTGCCCCCTAAAAAGCTTCCTTTTGATGAAAAACCTAAAGAAGTAGGGAATAGCCTCCGAAACGTCGGTTTATGAATAAAAAGATAGTATAAATTATCTTCTTTTTTTGGACTGCCTCATCAATATCCACTCAATATAATCTATTTAAAATAAATAGAATACAATTGAGATGGAATCGTAGGTGGTTGGACAAAAAAATATTAAATTAAAAACAGAGTTTTCTCATTCAATATACCGGACGTTTCGACACTTTATTTATGACTTCTTCAGCAGCTTATTGTACAACTCAATTGTCTGATGTCCTTGAAAGTATGAGAAAAACATTAGTCAATTCTTTCTTTTCAAAACAATACATCAATAACTCACAACAGAAGATAAAGTTTAAATTCAATAAAATTAATCAATTTGAAATAAATTTCTTTTAAAAAATTGGATTCAAAAGTGCTGGTGTCCTCTTTTTAATCAATTTTGATGTGGAAATTGGAGGCATTGGAGATCAGGACTCAATTGTTGTTGAATGATTTTCTATAAGTGAGATAAAATAGAAGAAAATCACTCAAAAACAATTGAGTCCTGACCTCCAATGCCTCCAATTTCCATATTAAAATTTATTATTTTATAAAATTAATCAAGACAATTATCACTGTCCTTCCTTCAAACTTCCTTCAGTTCCATCTCAATAATTTGATTATGGATACGATCAGTGAAATAGAATAATAAAATATTACAATATAAACCATGTATTAAGGAGAGGAATCGTGCATTATATTGTCATGTTTTATTTTAAATACAGTAAAATCCCTCAAATCCGAACTAATTAAGGCTGCAGCAGGTTCGGATTTCAATTTGTTCGGATTAGCCGAGAGCAGCTTCGACAATTGAAGATAACTGATATCAAGTGAAAGATTAAGTGATATTTTGTGTGTTTCTATTATTTTTTTCTTTGTTTTTGCAAAGTGATTAAACTAAAGAATTTCAATAACCAACTTTTACCGTTTTCAATCCTGGATGACATAAGTATGTAGACACATTTACACTTTGTTAGGTATGCTAACTGTACTTCTTTGTTAATTTTTCAACTAATTATGTAAAATAAGGTTATAATGTAGAATATATGTATAATTGTTTTATGACTAAATAAATAAGTTTCTCTTTTTGTGTTCGGATTTGAGGGGTTTCACTGTATTTTGAATTGATTTTATTATTGTGACTTTTGTAACTTATTAAAATAAAATGTTTATTTTTTGTGGTAATAACATATTACCAATATCTTTGAATGTTTATTTTTCATTTAATAAAATAATTTGTTGATAAATACCTCTGGTCTTAATCCGGGTAAATCAAAGCCTTGAGGATGATGTGTAAAAACAGCCAAGCAACCTAATAATAAATGAACAGCTCCAACATCAAGTGTTGTTCTCCTTAATAAAAGACCATCATCAGTACTGAGTGGAGTTGCATCTAACAACTGTCGTAATACGCAGAAAGGTAAAGTGTGTAACGAACTTGCTATGGCTGAATCAAAAATATCACCTAAAAATAATTCAATAAAAATTGTCAAGTAATTAGAAAAAGTAGAGATTAAATTTTAAAGATCAAATTAGTACCTCCTTCTCCGTCATCAGTGACACCAAGAACGAGTCTTAAAAGGCATTGGGCTTTCCGTTTATCCCGTAATAAAACTTCCGCGTATCCTGGAAGACGAAGGAACAAGCCAAAGGCGGCAAGAGAATGTGGGGGAACTGTAGGTGTAACGGCTGCAAAGCTCCCACGACCACCTGCGCTTAATCCCCCAGCTCCAGGAGATCCACTTCCTGCTGGAACGGCATCCACAAAATCCTCGAATTCATCTGGGCATTCTACTTTAACCCAATCAGCATCAATGTGATCAGGAGGTGTGGTAGATGCGATTGCGTTGGATTTCTCTGCTGTTGAAACGGTAGGCCAGCTAGACACTTGCGATGTCGGAAATCGCATTGCCTCAGGATAAACTAGAGGTAAATGTCGGGCAAGCAGAGCCAAGCCCCCTCTTTGCGAAAATACTTGTAATGGCGTGACGAGAGAAGCAGATGAGGCGAGACGATCAGCACTTACACCGACCCCTAAAAAACAAGTTAATCTTATTAACAATAAAATTCAAAACTATAGATAGGTATATCTATTCAAATTGACAATTTCAATTTGTTTAAAGATATAAAAGTTGTCCTCTGCTTGATGCAAATAAACATACACACATATATATCGAAATTATATATCTGTATATATGGTATATATTATTTATTTGTTTGAGACTATAGTTTCGAAGACTTGGTCTTAATCATCAGTCTTTTTTTAATTATAAAAATTATTCATAGAGTCAATGCCGTATGGATATTGAAAATTTTCGATCTTCACTTAGCTAGGAGCCAGTTAAAATTAAAATGAGCTTCCAGGTCACATTCATATTTAAACACATGTATCCCTTTTGTGTTTAAATATGAATGTGACCATAAGTTGATTTTAATTTTAACTGGCTCCTAGCTAAGTAAAGATCGAAAATTTTCAATATCCATACGGCATTGACTCCATGAATAATATTTATAATTAAAACAATACTTTACCCATGCTTTGCATTGGATAAAGAAAAAGACTGATGATTAAGACCAAGTCTTCGAAACTATAGTCTCAAACTAATAAATAATATATATATATATATATATATATATATACAGATATATTATTTCGATATATATGTGTGTATGTTTATTTGCATCAAGCAGAGGACATTATATTCTCTTTGTGAATCAACAACTCTGCTACTCTCGGTAAAACAAAAACTTTTCAATTAATATAAAGAAACATTTAAATAAATAGCTTAATTTACAATTTTTCATTCTTTCATCCAGTGGCGGATCAAGTCAATTGAAGGCCCTAAGCGGTAAAATAACGGGGCCCTCAAAATCAATTAAACAAAAAAATTAAAAAAATTCTGAACCATGAACGATTATATCTAAATTTTGGTATTTATTAACAAAACATTCATTTTTTTCAAATAGTTTTTATTTATTTTAATTTATATAAAATTTCTGATAAAAAAGTTTATTTTTCGTATGTACCATTCTGATTAACTGATTTTCTAATAGTAGTAATATATTCAGCTTTTTGATTTTAATTAATTATAAATAAATATGTCCCTATTTGAAATAAGCGAGTGGTGAACCGCGACCTAATATCGTGTACACCTACTTCCACTTTCATTTCCAAGTAGAAGATAATAGATGAAGGGGCATTATCTAATGAATTCCAAAATAATTCCACATAATTCCAAAGACGGTGTACACCTAATTCCAATCACGGTTCACCCCTCGGAAATAAGTATATTTTTTTAATACCTTGTGTATCGGGGGGCAAAGGTTTAGAATTAACAGCAGTTTGTCCTAAGCTTAGAGACAGACAAGGTGCTGTGACTGTAGACTCAAAACCTCGTAAGGATCTTACGGAGGCCAAGAGTTGTGACAATGTAGCAGAACCTGGAAGAGGACCGCCAGGCCAAGCTGCATGTTGGAGTGCTTGAATAACAAATCCTGTGTTGGAATTACTAGATGATCCAGAAGCACCCGCAAGAAGAGAAGAAAAGGAAGCTGATGCTTCAGCTGAAAAAAAACAACATTTTATAATTTTTCCAAGGATAAACAAAGAATTAGCTAAACTGACCAAGGTGTCTAAGTTTTTTCGATATCAAACTCCGTTGTTGTAAAGAATTTTTGATTTCTTTAACACGTTTGTCTCGAGCTGTGACGCCGGCAGCTGCCATTGACAGGTGGTCAGTCAGATCAACGTCATATAGATCGGATCGGAGCTTGATATGACCACTTACGCTACCGTTATTTCCAGAATCTCCACTAACTCCAATATCATGCGAAACGCCTCCATTAAGCGAATTCGCTATTTAATAAAATATATTAGTAATTTGGTTAGTAGTTTAAATTATCATGAAACTAAATTTGTGCTCACCTGTAAGTAGAGAAATGAGTTGAGAACATGTTGTCTCCGTGCTCAAATAAAGTAATTGATGATAATGTCCGGCTCCAAATCTAGGATGTGTTGGAGATGGAACGGCTGAGGCTGCCATCGTAGCGTTTCGATGTAAAGGAAAGTCCGTTCTCACATGAATAAAGACTTTTTCATTTTCAAGTAATAATTGGAGTACTAATCTTCTAGTTAAACCACTAAGTCCATGAACAAAAGACATATTCGCAGCATCAGTAAAAGTTTTATGGTCTGCAATAACATTGCATAGAACTCTAGCAAGTAGTTGTTGATTAGACGAATGACACCAGCAACACCTTGACAAAAATTTCACCATGGCGGCTTCCAAACGTGAATAACATTCTCCTCGAGTTGGGGCCAATGTTTCTGCTGCACTAAGCAATGCTAATAATGGTGTCCAAAATATAGACCCATCTGGACTGCCTAACCAATCGCGCATTTTTGATTCTGTACAAACTTCCGCAAAAAAGTAAAGAATTGAAGAAATTGTATCCGTTCCGAAAGTGGACTTTCTACTTGTTTTATCTGCATCGGTCATACTTGTGGATGGTTGAGGATTCTCTATTTCCATTGGCTGGCTCATTTTCCATAAATGATTTTCATACTGGCAAAATTCAATAATTCCTTGAACAAGGAGAGAAGGAAGTCCAGAGTCAAGAAGTTGTTGAATACAGATAGGAGATTGGCATGCGCCGGCGATGGTTAATAGCTGAGAATCAGAGAGATGGATGCGTTCTGAAGGTTGAATGGTCAGCCGAGAATACCATTCATCTTGATGCCAATCGAGAGCGATATTTTCCTTTGAATCATCTGTTATTGAATTCTCAACGCTTGGGTCGTGATCTTTACGGTCATCTGGCCTCGATGAATGATTAGGTACTAGTACGTCCATCCGATGAAGAAGAGCTGGAAACAGTGCAGGGCGAACAGCGCACAAGGAACATAACAAAGTATCTATACTTCGTTTTAATGCCGAATTTGGAGCAACGCGAACTGACCATTTGTACAAAAGGCTGAAAAAAGAAAAGTATATTAGAAAAAAATGTAAATAAAGTTCGTTTTTTTTTTTTTTATATACCGGGTGAGTTTTTTTATCTTGAGACAGTCTTATAAATCAAAAACAGTGCATTATATGGAAAAAAGTTTCAAATAAAAGTATATTTATATCGAGGGGGAAACTAAACTACGCTATTGTTTGTCGACCTAGAACAAGTTTTTAAGGATATTTCATGGTCAACTTCTGTTTTTTAGTTTTTAAGGAATTTGGTGTTGGTACTTGGTGAAACATTTTTTAAAATTATTGGATAAAAAATACTTGGTAGGTTTCACATTCTGTTTTTTAAATGGAAACCTATATTTTTCTTTACATTGCCTAAATTTACAAAAAAAGCTGAACAACTTTTATTAGAACTATTTTTTTATACGACATCAATTTCCATTATTAGATTCCCAGTGAGAGCTAATCAAACGCATTCGCCAATTCATTTATCCCTATGACATCTAGAGACTGGAACTCTCTTCCCCCGACCGTCTTTCCAGCTACTTATAACCTTCAATCTTTCAGCATCCACAGATATCTTCGACTGCTACCCAATCCCTAAATCTCCCATTATCTTCACGTTACAAGGGTCCACCACGGACTTCAGAGGTTGTACCTTCTTGGTGCAACTTCTTCTTGTATCAGTATCATTATAAAAAAAAAAAAAAAATATTAAATCAATTAGATCTAAAAATAAATTCAAATAATAATTATTTTTAACAATTATTCAACTTAATTACCAAATAATAATGATCGAATATTTAATTATTAAATAATTAATTTAATAATTTTCCGACATGTTCTGGGACATTCCAGAGTCTATCGCAAGTCTTCTGGATGAATTCCAGCCCCAATTTCCTTATTATGTTGTTATTAATGACGTTTGAAATGATATTGCTTTTCAAATAGATGAGAATATTAATGTATTTATGAGTATACATTGAATATGTAAAAAAAAACTTGCCCGATCCTAAAGGGGCATATGGGTATCCCAATGACATTACCAAAAAATTTAATAATAATATTATTCATGAAAATAAAAATGTTGCGTATTGTAATTTAAAATTCACGTTTTTTGTACCCAAAATCTAGGGAATTTTAAAATGTGGCAACACCGTTATCGGCGGCGGTATGTTATATTTGGAAGCTAAATTAGCATGATGTTGATATTTTGACGAAAAATTAAATATCTCATATTTTAGTGCTAGGGAGTTCTTGAGAAATAAATATAAGTGCTCTAGGGCAGCTATTCTCAACCGCTGGTCCGGCGGACCACCAGTGGTCCGCGGAGAAATTTTACTAGTCCGCGGACAATTTTTTCTATCCGCGAAAAAAACTTATCAAAAAAAAAAAAATAATAATAACAACTAAATTTTAATTTATAAAATTACGAAATACAAATATCTTAAACTAATTTTAATTCTATGTAATTTATGATTAGTACGGCACTGAAGAAAAATTCCCGAAATGCTTACAAGTGCTTTTGATTTAATTTTTTAGTAATCTTAAGAGTGATATTTTTTGTTGTGTTACTATGTCCATGAGTTTGTGATTTTTTTTATAATTTTCTGTGATTTTTGTTAAAGCTTTATATACTTAATTTTTATATGTATATATAATTACATTTCTTTACATTTAAATATTATTGTAAGTAAATGATAATAAAAATGTTACAATTAACTTATGTAGTAGTTCTTTAATATCTAGTAAAATTTTGTTGTTAAAAAAATATCACTGGTCCGCGAATTTTTTTTACAAATTTTACTGGGCCGCGGGCCAAAAAAGGTTGAGAAACGCTGCTCTAGGGTTCCTCGCTCTACAAAAGGTTGAGAAACACTGCTCCAGAGTAAGTAGCTCAATGATTTCATTGATTTTTTTTTTAATTTTCCCGAGATATATAAAAATAAATAGATATTTAAAATGATTCTACTAACCTGAAAAGTTCATTTGTAATCATTGAAGGAAGGTCGTAGTTTAGAGTTTGTATATTTTCATGGCTTTCCCAAATGACAGCGGCCGCAGCATGAATGTATGAGGAAACACTTGGAGCAATAGTCACTGTCGTATAACTATCATTCTCATCTGCTGTCTGTGTTGTGCAATTAATTGCAATGCGTGCTGTTTCATGCAACCAATTTAGTAAAGTAGATACTCTGTCATGAGTAGCATCGTCTATGCAGGTGCATAAACGGAAAATTAATTCAACTACTGAATCGATGGCATCAAGTGAAGCCATTGCACCATTTCGGAGTAGAGTATTTATTAAACGCAAGCCAAGATCACGTGAATGCAGTCCTAGTCGTAATAGTACTCGTTCAAGATTCGCAGCAAAGCAAGCCGGAGCAGGAGCGGGAATTAAAAGAAGTCCACAGCAAGCTTCAAGAAATCCGTTAACAGAGGCAGCCGAGGTGGCCACTGAATGGGCTAAAGGAGAGCCAGTGGTCGGTTTGCATAATGAGACATGAGCGAGTCGAAGCCATCCAAGGCTCGTTTTTGTTAGATCCTGATCTATAAATTCGCCATTGCTTGTACGAATTTTTATCTCTCCAAATGCAGTGGAGCCAAGAAGTCGAATTTGGGATAATCCAATGTTGCTTGAATCTCGCGGTCTATAGAGTCGAATCAATATTTGACTAACCACCTGTTGAAAAAATATAAGTTACTAAAAGGTAAATAAAAGTAGGTACTATTTATTATAGTTTTTAAGGAATTTGGTGTTGGTACTTGGTGAAACATTTTTTAAATTATTGGATAAAAAATACTTGGTAGGTTTCACATTAAGATATAAAAATAAATTCGTTTTATTTTTATATTTTAATGTGAACCTACCAAGTATTTTTTTATCCAATAACTATTTATTATACTTTCACAAGGTTTTGAATTGGCAATTATTTAAATTGAAAGTTTATTTTTGCCGAGAGTAGCAGAATTTTTATAAATTAAAGCAGTCCCGTGCTGGGTACCTCTGAAGGGCGGGGGACAAAGTAGAGTGATGGGGCGTTAGGAGGGTCTGGCGGTAACCGAAAAATTTTTGAAAATCTAATCTGGCTTCAAAAATATTCAAAATTTGGCATATTTTCAATACAAATTTATTTTTTAAAAATACAAATGTTTTTGGGAAACAAGAAATTGAAAGTTCTTTTACTAAATTATTACGTTTTAATTTCAAAAAATTACAAATTATTATACTAAAACAGTAACAGACGCGCCATTTCTGAGCTGGTTTCACACTGGCGAGATTTCTGAGAGTATTTCTAAGAAAATGATTTTCAAATTAACATATATTTTTCCCTTTAACTTAAAAGATTCATTTAAAAAATATTTCAAAAATTATCTGTAAAAATAACTAGCTAGTTTCAATATGCCAATATGTTATTCTATAAGAATATTAATATTATTCATTCCGTGAGTAAATAATTTAATTGTGGTTTGTGTGAAATTTGAGGTGTTTCGGAAACACCTCAAATTTGACACAAACCACAATTATATAAAAAACGGAAACCTTGGCTTCAGGAACAGTGTGGACCTTCTACGAGTCTCCAATTACTATTTTAAATAATTTAATTTTGGTTTTGTTGACTACATTAAAACAAATTTTAATTGTTTTTGTTTATTAGATTATTTACGATTTTAGGACAGGGGCGCAAAAAGCCATTAGGCAAAGGGCGCAGAGGGGACAAGTCCCCCTATCCCCCCTGGCCAGCACGGGCATGAATTAAAGGAGACAATAAAAGAGTGTGTCTTCTGCTGGAAAAATAAGTGCTTTGTTTATTTATAATGCAGAATTCACTTTCATACAACAATTCTTGTGAATCAATTGTATTAGACTGATGAAGAGGGCAAAGTCCTCGAAACTATAGTCTCTTTATAAATAAATAAAAAATTTATTTTTTCCAGCAGAAGACACACTCTTTTATTGTCTCCTTTAATTATTTAATAGCTAAATATTTCACAAATTTTTCAAAATGACTTACCTCAGGATGTGGAAGAACCAAGCGTATATAGGTGAGTCCACTTGTTCTCAAAGGAGGGCCTAAAGGCACAAGAACACCGCCAACATCGCGGGAAGCTTCGAGGGCAACAGCAGAGGGGCCAGTAGCTAGTGATGTTAGATGCGGTTGTAGTTGTACTTCTTTAAGTAATACTGCACATGGTAAAGCTATATTGAGTTCCACCCATTGTTCATCAGGGTAAAAATAATAAGTCCAAGCTGCTGTCCGTGCTCTTCTATGGGCAGGAGTTGCAAGCAATAGCACATCAGCTGGCTGGGCAGTGGGATTATTAAATGAAATCGATCCCAGGGGAGCGAAATTTAATAACCCTTCATATGATTCAATTGGTGTGTTGAGTTTCTTGGTATTAATATTGATCATTGGAAGTGCAGTGCTCAAATGTTGAGTTACAATAGATAACATAGAGGGATGAGAATTAATTAGAGTTTGATTGCTACGAACTAAATTTTCACAAATAATTCTAATTCCGCCTAAAGAATTAAATTCCTTCAAAGATGTTTCAATAACACAAAGAATAAACCAGAGCATGGGCTCAGATAGCTGAACAACTCCGAAAAATCCAGTAGGACACGCCGAGGCGAGGTAATCAAGTAGTGGACGTAAAATTAAATCTGGCGAGGAGGCTTTAATTGCTAGAGTCATAAGCAAATGATAAAGACCTTCACTCACTGAATGTGGATCTATCATTTGTGAAGTGAAATTTGATAAAGATGGTGGTTCTGAATTTCGATTAGTAAAAAATGGCGAATTTCCATTAGAAGCAGCAAGAGCAGCAAGTAATTTTGTCATTGTTGGGGCATGTTGGAGAACCGAATCGGCAACACAAACTGTTCGAGCATGTGACCAATTGGACGGATTGCGAGCCTTATGCTCATCAGTTTGACTTATGTCATCTGAAGATGTCTCCATACTATCAGGATTTGAAAGAGGTGTTTGTATTAGCCAACAGGATAATTTAAGGAGAGCACGTGCAAGATGATCCCATCCGGTAACCCCACTATGTCGATTAGAAGATGATGTCTTTCCAGATGGTTCCGAAGCGCGAGATGAAGAAGCACCACCAAGAGCAAGGGCTCCAAAACCATCAGTAGTTGTTGATGTTGTGGATGAGCCAGGCTCATTAACAGAACGGCATTTGACTTTCTCTGTCGTTGAAATATAATTATATATAAGGGATGCCACAGATTCAAAAATTTTCATAGCCGTATTTAAGTCTCCATAGAGGTAATTTAAATTGAGTAAAAGTTCAACAAATGAACATTGAGCATCTAGAGGTCCTCTTCTTGAAGCTATTGCTCCTCCAGGTTGTACAAGTTGGTGGAGTAATTTTAATAGCAAATGTTTCAATGCAGCTCCAGGTCTGCTATCATTTGAAACAACATCACATCTCATTTGGAGACGGACAAGTAAATCATGCATGGCCTGGCATGCGGATGGGCCAGCAGCACATGTTGCTAGCTCAGCTGGAGCGTCTAAACTTCCTGAACCACTAAGGAACCTTAAAAGCATAGGAACAAATTGAGGGTCTCCAACAATTACAGTCGCCAATCCTCTTAATGCAATATCAACTTCGTCTTCTGGAGCCCAAGGTAAATTTATAAGTGATTCTGAAGCTGTAGGACTTAAAGGAGAGTTAGCCATGAGTGTTAAACATTGGAAGGCTAAATTCCAAGCTCTAATTCCAATATTGGGTTGCCAAGTGAGAGCATCTATTAAGCCAGAGACTGCACGTGGTCCAAGAAATATTGTGGGCATTGCAGCGGGATTAAAAATCGATGTATTGAAGTTGGTTCCCGCGAGAGCAGCTCCAGCAGAGTTTAACGACATTCCCGAATCTCCGACTTCAACATTCAACTAAAAAAAAATAATTTATATTTATATATATATGAAAAGAGAGAGAGACATATTATATTCTTAAAATATTAATATCAAATACTTACATTAAGATTCAACCAGAGTTGAAGTAGTAATTCCATATTGGTCCATCCCGCATGTGGTAATAATTCCACAAACATACGTTCGAAACAATTAGCCAACATAAGAGAGGAATCGTTAGGTGCAGATAAATACAATTTATCATCCCCTAGCATTGCTAAAACAAAAATGATTTTATAAATAATCATGAATATATTTTGAATAAAATTTATTTAATATTTGTAAGAGGTAAAATAATATGTTTTTAAATATACTGCTGGACAAAAGTTTTGCATAAAATTTAAAAATGTAAATTGAATTTAAAATCTATTATTGTTTGTTTTGTTTTTTATTACGATGCATGTTTCTAAAGTAAGTACCGTTTTGAAATAAAAAAAAAAGTATACTTTTCATAACAATTTTATTTTCAAATGAAAGCCTGTATCTTAATCTACATTTTGACATAATTTCCACAATATTAAAGAATTTATTGTATCTTTTCACGAGCTTTAGTATTCCCTCCTCAAAGAAGTCTACCGCCTGATGGATATCCACTACAACTTTCGATAATTTAGTCTTTCAGTCCCAATTGCAAAAAGAACACCTCTTAACTGATAGAGTTTTTCTTTAGGAGACGGACTGGTATAAATATAAAATTGGATGTTGATGAAGGCAGTCCAAGGTAGTTGTAAAAAAATAAGACTGTATCAGTTTTACTATTTTACATTTATTCGATAACCGACGTTTCGGAGATTTACTCTCTCCTTCTTCAGGGTCTATATAATTGAGGGGAAAACGAACATCAATTAGTTAGTATTGGGATTTTCATATGTCATTCACAATACATAAAATACAAAACAATATATACAAAATAAAATAAGAATTATAGATCTAATTACAACGAAAAGTCAATGAAAGTAAATCAATTCATAATTACTTCCTGTCTCCTTTGACAATGCTAAGAAAACATTATAAAATTTAATCTCGATAGAAAAAGCAATTGATGATTAATGTGTTCACATTCATAATTATATATATATATATATCTCATGAACACATTAATCATCAATTGCTTTTTCTATCGAGATTAAATTTTATAATGTTTTCTTGGCATTTTCAAAGGAGACAGGAAGTAATTATGAATTGATATACTTTCATTGACTTTTCGTTGTAATTAGATCTATAATTCTTATTTTATTTTGTATATATTGTTTTGTATTTTATGTATTGTGAATGACATATGAAAATCCCAATACTAACCAATTGATGTTCGTTTTCCCCTCAATTATATAGACCCTGAAGAAGGAGAGAGTAAACGTCGGTTATCGAATAAATGTAAAATAGTAAAACTGATATAGTCTTATTTTTTTACAACCACCTTGGACTGCCTTCATCAACATCCAATTGAACACCTCTTAACATTAGAGGAAACAAATCAGATAACGACGAAATCGAAAGAAAACAGTCTGTTCTCTATCAGTTTTTCGTCAACTTTATGCACTAAATCTTCAGTAATGACAGTAATGACAGAATGTTCTAACCCATTTGCATACTTTCTGATTTTTTTCCTTTAATGCCAAGAGGTGTTCTTTATGAAATTGTGACCGAACGACTAAATTATCGAAAGTTGCAGTGGATGTCCAATCAGGCGGCAGACTTCTTTGAGGAGGGAATACAAAAGCTCGTGGAAAAATACAATAAATTCTTTAATATTGTGGAAACTATATCGAAATGTAGATTACGATACAGGCTTTCATTTGAAAATAAAATTGTTATGAAAAGTATACTTTTTTTTTATTTCAAAAAGGTACTTACTTTAGAAACATGCCTCGTATATATACCTATTCGTCGCAATTGACCTTTGATCTAGGGAGAAAAAGAGACTAAACAGTTTGTTTTTGTTATTGAATTACTTTTTTAGGGCGAAGCCCCCCCCCCCCCCCCGGCAAGCAAGGGGCCCACCAAAGGCCGGCGTCGCAGCTTGTATATATATATAACGAATATAAATATGTATATAATTTATTTATTTGTTATACACTACCGTATAATTTCGAAGGTTTGACTATCATTATCTTTAATTAGAAATATTTATTAAATACCTTTTGCTACTCACAGAAAATTATAACATTTTTAAATTTTATGAAAAACTTTTTGTTCCAGAAGCTGATATATTTCTTTTATAATAGGTATAAACTTGAAAAACCATTCAATATTACTAATATAAAAATTGGAAATTTGATTTACCAAGTAAGGAATGTTCATCCCAAACAGTAGTTAATGTTCGCAAATCTGGTGGCCTTTGAAGAATTGGAGCAGTCAAACTCACAGCCATATTTAATGCAGATGAAGCAGTTAATCGACGAAGTGCCACTTCTGCCGAAGTTTCTACGCCTAGTTCTAATCTGGAATCGAGTGCAGACGATACAGCCGAAGATGAAGAGTAAGGGCCTCCACGAACCAAAACAGATCCGCTATTGGTTGCTTGCGGTGGAGCCATTGAACCTGAACCTGAGCCAGAACCTGAAGAACCCGCAACGATTCCTGCTGCTGCAGCTGCTCCCGAACCACTTGGTCCTCCTCCCATGGACGAACCTGCAAGAGCACTTCCACTACTAGATCCACCGCTTGCAGTAGTTCCATTTCCAAATTTTTTAATATAAAAAGATCTCTTTCTTTCAAGAATATCATCTAAAATATCTTCTAGTTCACTATCATCTGATTCAAGAAGCGAAGGCAATTGAAAAGAACCCTCACCGATAAAAAAAAAAAAATTAATTTGCAACGAAATTTTCTCTGGAGGGAGACGGACTGGTTGAACTTTTAATTGAAAGTAATGGAAGGCAGCCCAGGGGTAGTGAGGAAAGAAAAAATTAACACATATCAAATAAATTTATTGGAATCCTTCCTCCTTTCATTTAATTGAAAAGTTTTTGTTTTGCCGAGAGTAGCAGAGTTGTTGATTCACAAAGAGAAACAAAGAGGTTGTCCTCTGCTTGATGCAAATAAACATACATACATATATATCGAAATATCTGTATATATATATATATTATTTATTTGTTTGAGACTATAGTTTCGAAGACTTGGTCTTCATCATCAGTCTTTTTTAATTATAAATATTGTTTTTCATAGAGTCAATACCGTATGGATATTGAAATTTTTTTGATGTTTTCTTAGCTGGGAGCCAGTTAGAATTAAAATCATCTTTGGGTTAACACTCATATTTAAACACATGCATCCCTTTTCTTTGTGATAGAGAACAGACTGACAATGGAAGGGGGGGGGGGTTTCCTTTTTTTCACTTCCTTTTATCTAAAATTGTTTGTTTTGTCAGCAAACATTCTAAGTAAATTGCTATTAGATAACTCAATTTTTCGGTTCAAACAAAGGTTTGAATTTTTATTGAATGATTTCAAAATTTCTAACGATTCAATTGCGCTAATTAATTTTGGGTTTCTTTCTCCTTTTAATCCTTATACATAATATATACATACAGAAATATCATTTCGATATAATATATCTGTGTATGTTTATTTGCATCAAGCAGAGGAAAACCTCTTTGTTTCTCTTTGTCTTCCTCCTTTCCTTTCAAACCGACATTTCGGAGGATTCTTCCCTTCTTCAGGGATTCAAGGGGTCATTGAAGGAAACAAATAAAATGCTTCCTTCCTCTCTCGACAGCAGTGTTTAAAACTTTTTCTTCCTTAGCAGAAGCATAGAAAAACATTTTTTTTTCTGCCTTTTCTTAATTATGATAATTAAAAAAAAATTATTTTTCTATCCTTTTGCTAAAGAAGAAAAAAGTTTTAAACACTGCTGTGGAGAGAGGAAGGAAGCATTTTATTTGTTTCCTTCAATGACCCTTGAAACTCTGAAGGAGGGAAGAATCCTCCAAAACGTATGTTTGAATGGAAAGGAGAAAGGATTCCAATAAATTTACACCTTATTTGATATGAAGATAAAAGTAAATAAATATTATATCCAATATTCATTTACTATGAGTTAAGATTTCTAGGTCACTTGTTTCACATTAAAATTAAAAAAATAAAAGATTTTTTCAATATATATATTTCGAGCTTGTAAGCTCATCTTCAGGAAAGTAGAGAATTATAACTCCTAGACCTAGAAATCTTAACTCATAGTAAATAAATATTGCATATAATATTTATTTACTTTTATCTTTATTAAAGATGTTTCACCTTGCACCAACATCACAATCTCTATTAATTATTATTTGATATGTGTTCATTTTTTCTTTCCCCACAACTCCTGGGCCATTACTTTCAATTAAAAAAAATTAATTTGGTATTCAATTTCCAAAATATTCAATTAATATACAAACCGATAGCATTGGCGACTTTTAAAAAGGTTTCCGTAGAGGCAGCGAAATCATCCTCATTATCATTGAGATCAGCTGCTGTAGATGTTGAAGGTGTTGCTAAGTGTTCTTGTGTTGTACTTTGGTGAGGAGGTGATTCAGAAAAGACAACGGGTGCAGTTGGAGGTGTAGGGGTTTGCTGTTCTTGTTGGTGTTTTGGTTGGTGAATATTGGAATAAAGCCGTCCTCCTTCGACCAGATCGTTTAAAAGACAGCACACAGCATGAGAAGCCCAGGGGCCTCCCCAAACTGATCCTTGTTGATCTGTCCAAGTAGCCAGACGAATCAAATGCAGCAGCTGATCCTCTGTGGCAATGTCGCACAATCGTAATGCAGGGCGAGCTGCTAGCGCTGAGCGAGCTGCAACCTAATTTAATAGTATAAAAAAAATTAATAATAAGTTTTCCAATTAGATCTTAATGTAGTTGTTCCGCCAAATGGGTTTTCTTAGGATTTTTTTGAAATTTAGACAGATTATTATTTAAATACTTCTGCATCGATTGGTGGCAAAACGAAATTTATAAACAATATAGTTCCGGAGATATTAAATTCCAAAGATAGTTTTTCACTCTTATACATTGCACTATACGGGATATCGGAAAATTTACATACATATTTAATTATAATTAAGAAACCCTTCTTACAATATTTATAAAAAACTAAACCAACATTAAACAATAACTAATGCATATTTTAAGACAATTTTGATTCATAGTTACAACACAGTTTCTGAGATAATAATGAATAAATAATGAAAAATGTATAAAAAAAAATTTACACTAAAAACAATTTGGCAACGGCGCATTTATTTAACCAGCGAAAGATGTATAAAGCGCGCATGCGCTAGATTTTTTTAAAATTATAATTTTCATAAGGTGTAACGTAGGCGTTGATTACATTTGTTAAAAAATAACAAAACGATTTTTATAGAAATTTAAAATGTATTTTATCTGTCATTTTAATATAAAAATATTCCATCTCTTACAATGGTGCCAGATTTGTCAAACGAGCACGGGATTGGCTAGAATCGGTACATAAATAGCAAAAAATTTTGGGCTTATAAATTATGAATCCTTATTGTCTGTTCTATATATTCTAGCATTAACTTTTTGCTAGTATTGTCGCGAAACAACTACCTTAATATAAATTATATAAATGTCAACCTACTTTGCAAGCAACTAAAAACATATCCATATTACAAGTGAAGTCCATTGCTAGAATTAAATTTATAAGACCTCGTGAAACGGCCAAACAGTGTTCACGAGGTAAAGTATCAAGATCTTTGTTTATTTCTTGACTTTCAGGATGTGTAGTATTAGAGGTAGTCGTATGCGATGTTGATGGAGCATTTGAGGCTCCCATTAAAGAACTAGAACCAGCGCTGTTCGTATTACTAATACTTGGTAATGAAGGGAGAGAAGAAGCGTCCATAATAATGGGAGCTCCGGATCTCATGAAATCTTTCAGGTGCTGAAAGAAAATAAAAAAAAAAAAATTAATCCAATCTATTTAACTATGAAAATTCTTTTCTTTTGTTTATGCTTAAAAATATATAAATTTTTTTATAATATTCCATCAAATTTTAAATTTTAATTAAGTTATTAATAGATAGTAATTTAAATATAAGTTGGAACTTAAATTTTTAATCCAAATTTTCTCAAGCCGATACCAAACAGATTTAAACTCTTATCAAAAATACATTCTATAACTGTCTGTCTCACTGTTAGGGCCGGTTGTATGTTGCAAAGTAAATGCTTTTTACCACTAACCAAGGCAAGGGCGGATCCAGGAATTTTTTATGGGGGGGGGGGGGTGAATGTATATAAGGTGCTCGATTTATATAAGATCTACTTTTTATCTCGGAAGTGTGTCGCGATCGAATTGTCCAAGCGGGGGGGGGGGCAGAGACGCCCCACCCACCCCAACACACACACATATATAGAACTTTATTTTAAATTTTTTTTACAAATTTTTTTGCCAGGCACGGGCCTCTATGAGGGGGGCGGTCGCCCCCTCCGCTCCCCCCCTGGATGGTAAATGGAGGGGCAGGGGTGGCCCTCCATTTACATCTACCCTTGGTTAGTGGTAAAAAGCATTTACATTACGACATACAACCTGCCCTTAGTTTGAAAGAACATACCTACTTGATAGCAATTTTTTATTGTTTTCTAATGTTTACAAAGCCAAAAGCATAATATTATTTTCATCATTTGGTGTGAAGTTACTGATTTGAATTGTGAGACAAATAAAAGTTGATAGATTTCTCGCAAAAAAAAAATGGAGTTCAGAATGAGACTCTAAAATAAAGATAAAAGTAAATAAATATTATATGAAATATTCATTTACTATGAGTTAAGATTTCTAGGTCACTAGTTTCACATTAAAATTAAAAAAATAAAAGAGGTTTTTAATTTTAATGTGAAACAAGTGACCTAGAAATCTTAACTCATGGTAAATGAATATTTCATATAATATTCATTCACTTTTATCTTTATTAAAGATGTTTCACCGTGTACCAACACCATAATCTAATAATTAATGAGACTCTAAAGGTCAGACAAACTAGGTATCCTCTTAAAAATAATGGCTTTGATAAAATGTTATTTTGTAATATCTGAAATTTAACAACTTTCAATTTGGATAAATTTAGCTACGCCACAAGAAAAATACTAATCTCGGTTTGGATTAAAATAAAATATCAAAGAAAAGTCATTCTGGATAAAATTTGGTCGATTCCAGAAAATCTTGAATAGATTACTTAATTAAATTTGGATAAATCATAATTTCAAGTTAATGGAATGTATAGACTCTGTGTTTATTATTCATAATGAGTAGATTTTATGGGGCTAATGTTTTTTTTTGTTGTAAAATATCATTTATAAAGTGGTCAAAGTTACACCCAAGTTTTGAGTGTCTTTGGTTCACCTGTTTATCCTTTGAGGAGCACCCTAGCATTCTCCCTTGCTACTCAAAGAAAGCAATAAAACTAATAGATCGGCCCTAATCTATCTAACTAGATTCCTTGGCCTTATAGAACAGTCTTTCTTTATACATATTTTAGATACTATCATGGTGCTTGTTCTGACGAGTTCAAGTCAATAAACCCAGGAAAGCCTCGTTTGCAAAATATAAATTTTCTAACGATTAACACCCCTTTACTATTAATCTTCTCTTTTTCTTTTCACGATGCAGGGATCAATTAAAAATTTAAAATAAAAAAACATTGGTCCAATTCAAAATAGATTTAGTTAGCAGATAATATGATTATGAGTGAATTACTATTATTTATTGAGTGGATATCGATGCAGTCCAAAAAAAGAAGAAGATAATTTACCCTATCTTTTCATTCATAAAACCGACGTTTCGGAGGCTATTCCTCCTTCTTCAGGGCTTTGAAAAGTCAGTGAAGGAAATCCAATGGGACATTCCCCTCTCCTCTTTCAGTGGCAGTAACAACAATATATTGTATTTCATTCTCAGCAGAATTAGTCGTATTGGATTTCCTTCACTGACTTTTCAAAACCCTGAAGAAGGAGGGAATAGCCTTCGAAACGTCGGTTTTATGAATAAAAAGATAGTGTAAATTATCTTCTTTTTTTGGACTGCCTCATCGATGTCCACATAATTTCACTTATCAGTCCGTCTCCAAAAATTACTCAAATCTTACTATTATTTATTATCATTCATACATAATGTGACCATACGTCCCGCTTTCGGGCTGTCTGTCCCGCTGTCCCCATCGAGAACAAAAATGTCCCGCTTTTACAAACAGACCAACTAGATTTATATAGACTGAGAAAAAATGTGGATTTATTGAAAAATCATAAGAGATCCTTTTTGTAGAGTGCTCAATTCCCTACAAAAGTCAGTTCTGATCTTATCGATATCTTAATTCATTCATGAGAGTTATAGAATTCCAAAGTTAAAAAAGTTTTTTTCAAAAACGTGAAATAGAAAATCGCCTGCAACTACAATTTAAGATCTCAGTTTAATTCAAAGTAGAAGATAAGATAATAAGATTGTCCTTGTATTTGAATAAGTTTCTTCTTTTTATTTAATAAATATTAATAGTTAATTTAACTATTTTAGTATGTATTTATTTAGAAATATCTAATCCTAACTCCTAACTATATTATAAATGCGAATGTAACTCTGTTTGTTACGTTTTCACGCCTAAACCGCTGAACCGATTTTGATGAAATAGGGTACTTTTTGTCGCGAAAATAAAACTGTAGGGGATAAAAGTTTGTATGGGGAACCAATTATTTCTCAAGTTAAGGATACAAAAATTCATCATAACTATACTTTTGATAAGAAATAAAGAATATTTCTGCATTTAAGTAGCAGCTATGGTTAGTTTGGGGTCAAATGGTCGTGTGTGAATTGTTTATTTTTATAGATTTTTTTTTTATTTATATACAAAATTCCTTAAGCGCCCCGCTCTGACACAAAAAAAATGGTCACGTTATTCATACATCTATTATTAAGTAGTTGATATGTTAATAAAATTGATGTTTACGTTTGATTACTAGTTAGTAGTAAAATCAAACAAACATCATTTATAATAATAGATTTTGATGGTCAGTAGATATGGGTTGAAATTAGAGAATTTGAATTGAAGCGATTGGACTAAGTTACCCAGAATGACTATGTGAATGATAAAGTAGCTACGAGATTATAATAATAATTAATAAAATAGATATGAAATGAAAACAATGCATGTGGCTGGCGACTAACAAAAAGTATTATGTTTGTTACATACTTTGGATGATTGCTGTTTGAGTGTCTTTTTGAAAAATTGTTCTTGTTGTTTGAGCGCAGCCTCGAGCTTGCTGGAGAGATTGATGGCTTGACTCGAAAGTGCAGAGAGGGCCTGAATCATCAAACACCAATATTCCAATCAGTTTTACCCGCCCCTTCCTTAGTTGATTACCTAAAACCCGCCCTCCTCTAGATACCAGCCACAGCATATTTTTGTTTCTTTTATTCTTACCTGAGTTGATGCATGGAAGACCTTTTTAGCTATTTCGAGATCATCAAAATGTTGCATTGCATGCATCGCTTGCCAAGTGTTTACATGGCGTTTTTTCATTAATTTACGGCGATAATTCCTGGCCGATGAGCCTCTTGTACCAGCCGCAGCACGTCGTTGCATTGCTAATTCACCCTAAAAATTTTCAATAGAATTAATAAAAGATTGAATATCTTATAATTATTGGATAAAAATATTTGGTAGGTTTCACATTAAAAAAAAAAAACGATTGAATTTCTTATATATCTAGCTCATGTCTATGTTCGTTTAAAAGGCTTATTAGTGAATAAATATACGCACATATTTATTTAAGGTAGTTCTTTCGCGACAATCCACCCAAAAAGTTTTAGCCTAGTAACTACTCTAAAAATATGAACGGCGCTAAAATTTTAGGTTATGTTTTTTTAACATGACTGTACTTTTCACACTACTATATGCTCTTTATGAATGGATCATTTCCAAGCGATTGTTCTTATATCCCTTCCACTAAAAATAATCGCCCAAATATTTTTGTTTTTTTATTTTTTATCAAAACTACAACTTCAATTTTTTTTTTAAGTTACTCCGAATATATTATTCTAACAAATATTAGTTTTTCATTAAGATGGTGAAAGTCCTTTAAAGAAAAAAAAAAGAAAATAATGATCATTTTCCCACCCTTTCCCATTTACCATATCTAAAAAATTACATTTTTAATTGCAATTATTTCATGTTTGGTATGATAAATCGTCTTCAAATTTTAACAGTGTGTTTATTATGCTTTTAGTGACTTATATTCCAAGTTTCGAAGACTTCTTGAATTTTAGAATTTGTGAAAAAACTACCTTAAAAATTAAAACATTTAAATTCAAAAATTGTGAGTCAGATTTATACGATATGATAGATAACTATATATGGTATTATGAACTATTTATTTCGATTCAACTAGAAAGATTTTGGAAGAAAGTTTGTGATAGTGAGTCTCAACTAGACTGTACTTTTTAATGTGTTTAAAAGGCGATAGAGCCATTGAATTTGTTTTTATTTATTTATAAAGAGATTATAGTTTCGAGGACTTTGCCCTTCAACAAATTTGTCATGTAAAGAAAAAAATACTAAATTTAGAGTCTAAGTATTACTTTATAGTTAAATAAAACCATTGATACTTAAGAATGCGTTGAACATCACTATTATTGTCTCAGTGATAACATTTTCGTTGCTATAAAGTTCCTTAACTTATAATACAACAATTATGTTACATTACTAACAAAATGAAAACATCATTTAAATTGTTTTATTATTATTTTGTTATTAATGACGTTTGAAATAATATTATTTTTCAAATAGATAAGAATGTTATTTATGAGTATATGGTACATTGAATATGTAAAAAAAACCTGTCCGATCAGAAAGGGGTATCCCAATGACATTACCAAAAAAATTAATAATAATATTATTCATGAAAATAAAAATGTTAGGTATTGTAATTTAAAATGCAGGTTTTTTGTACTCAATTTCCCCAAAATCTAGCAAATTTTTAAAATGTGGCAACACTGTCATCGGAGGCGGTATGTTATATTTGAAATCTATAAAAGTAGCGTGATGTTGATATGTTGACGTAAAGAGTTTAGTGCTAGGGGGTTCCTCAGAAATAAATACAAGTGCTCTAGGGTTCCTAACTCTACAAAAGGTTGAGAAACACTGGCTTAGACCAATGAAAAAAAAAATGTTTCAAATTGAGTTTTTTTTTCTTAATTCAGACTTAAAGCTGATGTCAAATTCATTAAATAATTTTTAAATTACCTGTAAAAACTCCCAGCGTGAGCTTGTTGTATTCATTCGACTATGATTCTCTTTTGAGACTTTAACTTCGCTTGATGAAGGGGTTGCTGATGATAAACTTGCTGCAGGAGTTTGTGCTTCATTTTCCCCATTTGATGTAAGATGTACATTGCTAGTGGGTGTATCTAAACAGGCCGAGAGAAACAGTAATAGCCATCCTATAAGTGAAAGGTCTGTTTTGGCTCGTAAATAAGAGCTCTCAGAATTGATCAAAGGACTCAAAAGACGAACAAGAGCAGCGAAGACGGCTTCTAAAACTGAACGTCTAGGAGCACCTCCCAAAAGGCTTCGTTTTCCTAAATATGTTACTAGAATAAACACCCTGAAAAAAAAATAGATAAAATTATTACATTTTTTTATTTTTTTCGTTTTAAGGACGTTCCCTAATATAGCAGTTCGCTCTTTCCCCTACTCTCACATGCGCAGAAAGGCAAAAATATTTTCACTGCGTCGTTTCTCGGATCTGGCAACATTGCATTCTTACCGACGCTAAAAGACAAAGAATAAAAAAACACTTCATGAAACAGCTCAATGTGATATTCCAGATGAGAACAGTATAGTTAGGTTGAGAGAATTAGCTAAAAATCTCAAATGCACCAGCTGCAGAAGTTTTTTAGATATAGAAAAATTGAGTGATTTTAGTGCGACGTTGCCAAGTCGCCATCTCTCACTTGTCATGCCATGAGAGAAAAAAAAAACGAAAATCATCAAAAGTACCTAACTTTTAACATTTTTCATACAAAACGAATACCGCTTGATGCAATTATTTTAACAGAAAAATATTTGTTATATCTTCACTTAATGATTTTCAGTTTTTCAAAATAATTTCAAGAAAATTACGATTGTTATTTAATGAAACAGTCGCTTTAACATCAATCGGGATAGGGTTCGCGTGTTAAATATGCAAATTTCAAAGGTCAATATTTACAAATTTAGTGCCGCAAGGACTATTGAAAAAAATTTCTACATATAAAGGACACTTATAAATATGGGTATTCAAAGTTTTAAAAGGATTTCAAGAAAATCGATTTATTGGGAAACGTCCTTAATGAAAATGGGTTAGATTATATTACCTGTCCTGAGGAAATATTGATGTGTGGTCAGCCGCATAAAAATGGGTGAGTATATTTGCCAAAAATTCTCCCCACCACGGTTGAGTTGCGCAAGTTCGAACAAGTAGAGTGCATGCTGCAAGTTGCATTCTAGTGTCTTCGCGGATACAAAGACATTGGAAAAGCCTTTGACAAGAATTTTGACTAAGAGCAAGGCTTAATGGTGCAGGAACCTAAAATGAATAACCAAACAAATATGAATTAAAAGAATTTAAATTTCATTTTTAACTAAGTATTTATAATTATACCATGGTTAGGTTACAAGATAAAAAGAGAAGTAAATCTAACAAAGATTCTGCCAAAACTCTCAGTTTATCGGTGCAGGCATTCGAAATAAGCCCTGAAGTTGCACCAAGGGTTTCCAACATTTCTTTAGTAGCCATTCCTCCGCGAGCCTCATCAAGTCGTGCAATTGCCATCCGAACTAAATTTAATTGTTGTTGGTATGCGGTGCATTCCTAAAATAAATTCCATTGTTAATAACTTTTGATCAAAAAGATAATAATAAAATTTCTTTAAAAAAAATGAATGAAGGATATGGGACTTTTAAAAAAGTGAAGGAGTTGGTTGGCATGGAATAAAGTTAAATGGAAGCTAGTTGTTGTGTCAAACAAATATTAGGACTGATTACTCTGTGCCAGTGGTGCTCAACCCGCCGGTCGTGAACGAGGAACGATTTTTAATCGATCCCATATTACTCGGCGAGCCTAGTATCGAATTCACGCAAAAAATTTCATTTTTTTTTTTTGCTCATTATGTTTAAAAAACATGGAAAAGAATCATTTACAACTATGTTTTTACTGCTGAATAGTTTTTTAAATAAAAAATATTTTAAAATTCACACGTCTAGATCTTAATTATTTATTATGTACTTATGTATAATTTTAGTATTTTTGAATTCTACATAAAAATCGAATAGGAGTTTATTAAATATTCCCTAAACCTAAAATGAATAGTTTTTAAATAATAAAAAATATTTTAAATTTCACTCGTACAGATCTTAATTATTTATACAAAATAAATAAGATCTAGACGAGTGAAATTTAAAATATTTTTTATTATTTAAAAAACTATTCATTTTGGGTATAGGGAATATTTAATAAACTCCTTTTGGATTTTTATGTAGAATTCAAAAATACTAAAATTTACTCCATGTTCCATTTGAAAAAATTGAGTATTAACAACTTTTTGATTTTCAGAAATAAACGATTATTATGGTCATCCTGGATATAAAATTTGAATTTTTATGATTAAATAAGTTCTTTAATGTCTAATTAAGAGTTTTGATTGTTCAAATTAATTCTACAAACAATAGTTTAATTATTATTAATTTTTAAAGATGAATGCTAAATTGGAAGATTTTACAAACTATCTAAAATAACTCAGAAATTATAAATTTTCGACATCAAGTGCATTATACAAAATCATCTTAGTTTTTAACACTTAATCTAATGAGGCAAAAATATTTGGTGGGTTCCATTGAAAATAAGAAAGTTAATAGCGATTGCGGCAAAGCAGAAAGTGTCCAAAAGTTGTTAATAATTTATTTAAAAAGAGCATATTCCAAAACATAAATATGTCAAAGTTCAAAATTTTCTCTCAACTCCTTTCATGAAAACTTTTAATGAACGAGTTCTGTGGAACACCCTGTATATATTTATAAGAGAGTAGATCGCTTAATTAGAAAAGTAGCTCGCATAGTAAAAAAGGTTCGACACCAGTGATCTATACTGATGAATGATGATGTATTTAATGTATGTATTGTAAATAATATTAAATAGGAAAGACTATAAATAGCATTATCAATTATTTATTAAGTCCATTTAATAAGATTATTAATAAGAACTTACATGAAAAGCTGCGAGAATTCGTTGAGCGTCAACAGAAGGATGACATGAACGGTGTAATTCTTTGGTTAATTTAAAAAAATGCTGCATATGAGCCATATTAGGTGTTTCCGAATCTAATAAAGGTGTTAAGAGCTCTCGCAATTTTGTGCAAGCAAGGCTATATCGACAATGGATATCTTCAGCTAGTGCATTCAAGATGGAAATTTGATCCTGAAATAAACAGAAATAATGATTTTTACTTGTTTTAATAAATAAATTGTTAATAGAAATAAATAAAATTAAATAAATCTTACTGGAAGGCAATCTTTAGCAAGTTCTCCTAATGGGTGAGGTTCATAAAAACTCTCCCCAGGTAGGACAGCAATATGACCATAAAATGAGCCAATTGGAATTTTACAACGAGTTGTTCCCATTCCATATCGGCCAATAGTTGTTATCTAAAACAAAACAATTTTTTGTTTTATTGAAATAAAATAATTTTATGTAAAGAAATGAGTACCTATTTGAGAAAGAAAGATTGAATTTTTTCTCAAAATCAACTTGTGATATATAACACAGGTCGACAAAAAAATTGTTTTTCCTTGCCTAAGATTTATTTCATGATTTTTCTATTCATTGTGTATCAAAATAACGGAAAAATACCTATATTCCATATAAAGTTTGCTTTTGTGTAACCACTACGGTTATAATAATAATAACCGACAAAAAAGGCCATTTTGACCTATTTTCGGATTCCATTAGATATTAGACAGCAATATTTGAAATCACAATATTTTGTTGACGTAATAAAAAACAGTTTCCTCTTTGATTTTCAAATTACCACTTCTATGTAGCTCAATTAGAACTCGCGTTATAACTAAAATACTAAGACCATATGTTTTTATCTATGTAAATATCCTTTATATCACGTAGTTTTAGTTTTTTTAGTTATAACTCGAATTCTAATTGAGCTAAAAACAAGTGGTAATTTGAAAATCAAAGAGGAAGCTGGTTTCTATTACGTCAACAAAATATTTTGATATCAAATATTGCTGTTTAATATCTAATAAGGTTCGAAAATAGGTCAAAATGGCCTTTTTCGTCGTTTTGACCGATAATATCTCGAAACTCTGACCTGTTGTAAAAAATCATGAAATTGCATGAAAATCGGCGTAGAAAACTGGAATCCATTGTTAGGTTTACGGGTACAAATTTTTGTCGACCTGTGTAATCAATTAATTTTACGAACATGAATTTAGGTCATTTATCAAAGATTTTAATAGATATGATTATATTGCATGTAGGAGGGTCCTGTCCCTTCGGGAATCGAACCCAAGCACTAGTAAGCTTGGGTTCGATTCCCTGAGGGGACAAGACCTTCCTACATGCAATATAATCATATCTATTAAAATCTTTGATAAATGACCTAAATTCATGTTCGTAAAAATAATTGTATTTTAATTGATTATTTGATTAACAATATTTATTTTAAGAAAGCGACAAACAGGTGCCGGTTGCAGATCACTCATTACAAGAGCTTTACTTCCAATATCAGTAGCAACAACAAGGCGCTGGCCATCTGTTTCTTCACCTTGACACCAAATATCCACCGATAGAGAAACAAGATCGGCACAAGCAGGAACTGTCAAATCTGTTAAAACCACTGGTTGGCCGAAATCAAGAACAGCAAATCTTCGAGCCCCAGAATGCATGCGCTCAATAACAAGTACATGTTGTCCGGGGGCGGCTAAAAGTCGATGCCATGGTGGAGGAGGGTGTATTGGTCCTGGAGGCGAGTTCGCCATCTGAAAAAGTAACGGAATCGATAAGATAATCAGAAGTTGAAAAACGTTCTATGTGTCTGTCAGTGTGTCTTGATTCCAATACTCCCGGTAGTTCCAGAATGGAAGCTAGTAGTAAAGTTAGTAGTGGTGCTAAAATATTTCTATTTCTATATTTTTTGGTGATTGAGTTATCTAAGCCACTTGAAAATAGTTGTTTTTCAATAAAATATTATTTTTTTTTTTTTTCTAGATTGGCTAATACACCCTCTGTAACTGGTAATAGTTTAGATATAGATTTACCTATAGGAGATGTCAACTCTCTTATAAAGAATCATAGTTTGAGTATTTGGAATGAATATTGGAATAATAGCTCTAAAACCAAAGGCTCTCACTTGTTTTCTATTTTACCCAAGGTCCCAAATGAGCCTTGGTTTGAGAAAATAAATTTTTTCCGAAGAATATCTACTCAAATAAGTCGCTTAAGAATGAGCCATTCTCTCAGTCCCGCCTATTTAAACAAAATTGGCGTGAGGGGGATCCATTCTGCGGCTGTGATCATCTATCTTATGGAGATATCAACCATATATATTTGGGATGGAATATAAATGTGGAAAAAATCAATCGGTTCTATTTGGAGATCAGCAAAGAGGTTGCATTTCCCACAAACATGAACATTTTACTCTCCTTCGAAAATAATGAAATAAAATTATCAAATAGGATATTAAAACATATTTTAGCTATCGGCACTCTTAACTAAATATGACTAAAACTAAATAGGATTAAATAATTAAAATTATCAAGAAATGCAAAATTATATTAATCACGTTAAATTGAAAAAAAATATATATATATATATATATACTTATGTGCTGTTAAATGGGCTATGTTCCCGAGGACAATAAATAAAATATAAAAAAAATCTTGCTCTTGGACCAAACTCAACCAAATTTTGTATACATAATCTGTGGGTCACTAGTTTATTTATAAAACCAACCTTTTTATCTTGCTTTCTTTTCATGTTTGAATCAGTATCCATTGGTTCATCTTCTGCAGATCTCTGATGTGTGGAACTCTATAAAGTTTAGAAAAAGATTAAATATTATAAGGAAAGAAATGAGTATATTAAATTTTTAAATCAGCATTATTATTTGCAATTTAAATGATAAAAAATTAATTTTGCTTAACTTGTTAATTTTAATGCTTAATCATAAAAATAATCCTCTAAATATAAAAGTTTAGTCGCTTTTAATTTCTATATTTTCAACAAGTTAAATTTCATTTTAGTTCAAATATTTTATTTTTATTTATTTTCTTAGAAAGACGGACTGGTAAGCGAAATAAGTAGGTTATAATTAAAGGCAGTCCATAAATTATTTAAACTTTATTCAATTTCCGACGTTTAGGAGAATTTTTTCTCACCTTCTTCAGTGTATTGAATAGTTATTGATGGCTAAGTATAACTATTCAATACACATATTACAATATTGTTGCTATCTGAAAGGAGAGACAAATGGAAACTGAGTTATACTCACCCATCAATAACTTTTCAATAACCGGAAGGAGAGAAAAATAGTCTCCGAAACGTCGGAAATTGAATAAAATTTAAATAATTTACGGACTACCTTTCATTATAACCTAAATAAATATTTTTTTATATGTAATGACTATTTTAATTGATACCTTTTTAAAAGCAAGATTGGAATTTTCCCAAACATAGCACATAAAATTTCCAGGTTCAAATGGTCCAGTGCCAGTATTTGCAGAAGTGGCTGAATTTGTTGTTCCAGAGGGCTCAAGGCGTTCCATTTTAGTACCGTCACTGGCTGCATGACATGTGAAATGTAGAGGCTCCACTTCTAATAAGCCTTTAACGTAATGACTAGCTGTAAGTCCACGAAGACGAGCAGGAAGCACAGATCCTGTGGAATTTGACCCTTTAGAAAAAAATTAATTAATTAACCATAATAGACAATAATTGGGTTGTAAAAACAAAAAGAATACCTGATTGATTTAGCAAATCTCGGAGATCAAGGGCATCACCAGCAAGAGCTGCTACCTGAGCAGCAGCTTGAACAGCTCCGCTTAAAGTATTATGCAGAACACCTGCAGAACTAGTAACCCCCCCTACAGCGGTAGAAGAGCCGACCGTACCTGGAGCTGCATGGCTTGTAGACGGAACTGCGCCTGTTGCAGGTGTGGCTGTGGATGCAGCACCACTAGCAGCATCCCCAGTGACAACAGTGGCATAGGTGACTGGAACAGAACTTGCCTTTGCTGGAGTAGGGGGTTCCACATCAAATAGTTCTGGCTCGAGAGGAGTACTATATAACCCAAATCTAAAATTAAGGAAAAGTTAAAGTGTTAATAAACTATAAAATTATAAATATGACAATACAATTGAAGAATTTACCTTGTTCTAAGCAAGAGATGATATGGATCTGCTCTTTGACTAAGTTCAGAAGCTACATGTTGTAATAATTGTACACACCGTTGGCCTGTATCAGCACAACGATCGGGACTCATAAATCGACTCAAGAGAAGAAAATACCACCTTAAAGAGCCTGCAGTTCTAGCTATAACAACATTTGGAAGCCATTCTAAAAGAGCTTCTAGAACACTTGTATCAAATCTACAGCTTTCTCCTTCTCCCTATAAAAAAATATTATTCATGTTTTAATAAAAAAAAAATTTCACTTATTCTAAGGACCAGTTGTATGTCGGTTTGTAAAGTCTTTGTTAAAGTTGACAAAGGGTAAAACCTTAGAATTCACCTTGTGGCCGACGGGATGGCCAATCAGATGAAAGTGCACGCACAAGGTGAATTCTAAGGTTTTACCATTTGTCAATTTTAACAAAGACTTTACAAACCGACATACAACTGGCCCTAATTAATAGAGTAAAAAAAATGTCTTACCCATGAATCGGAACAATTTCTCATGCCATCGCTAACAATGATTACTAATTTTACACATTTGTGAGCAATACTTCGGCCACTAAGTAAAAGACATCGATGGAATAAAAGTGGTAAATTTGATTCTAAGACCCGGGCTAGTTCAAGCTGTTGTCTCTGAAGATTTAAAATGCAAAAATAAGAATTTTTAATCGATCGATTATTTCATAATTAGAATAAATAAATATTATATTATTATTATTAATGATTTCAAAAGAACAAGAGTAAGGGGGCGTCATGGAAAGCATTTCAGAATTAAAATAGTCTTGGTTAATAAGACAAGTGGCTAAACAAGACAAAACTAATGTCAGAATAGATTTTATTACATTGTGATCTGAATAGTCAATCAAAACATAGGCGGAATGTATTACGGAAATGGAGAAACATGACAGGATGGTTAAGACAAAGGAAAAGGCTTGGGGGGACCTATGTCCAGAAATCGAAAGATAGGTCGATCTATTAATTTTTAACATAACTTCCTTATTCTTCTTTTCAATCTTACATCATTAAAAACGAAAGAAAAATCTTATCAATTTTTAAAAAATTTATTATTATTATTTGAATAAATTCAAAAAGGGGATTTATAAGGGTTGATGTTAGTGGACTGTAGGAATAGGGGCTGTACCGGATAGAATGGGTAGAATTGTAATTAAACCGTGCGTATGTGAAAAGTGTCAAATAAATAACACTTCATATATAAAATCATTTTCACCTTTATTATATATAAAGGGATAAATAAATACAATGAATGATTCTATTCAACCCAATGGTATCGAGAAGGCTTGTGGTGTCGCACAGGATCAATTTCGGGAGAAAGGCAGGTGGTACGTGGCAAGGTTTTTGTAAGGCGAGAAAGAAACAGATAAGAAGCAGGATCGGGTGACGAGAGAAGATTGTCCATGAATAACAGGGGTCAGATCCGAGAGAGAAGGGCATTAAGAGTGAGCTGTGGTTGTCATAGGTAAATCAAGTAAGGGTAAGGGTAAGTAAGCAAAAAAGAAAAGTGAGTACGCTCAATGACTGAACAGAGTCGACTGAACTTGGTAGACAGGCAAGGACGACCTCTCACCTCCAGAGGGGTGGGGGAAAGACAAGAGGTAGAGAAGAAGCCTCGCAGACCGCCAAGGGTCAAATTTGAATTTAAGTTTATTATTAATACATGTTTCGGGCCTAGTCGAACCCATCTTTATTACACGCTTTATATTAGCTTCACCTGTATGTATGTATCTAAGTATTTATCTATGTGTCAATGTGACTTTTGTTAAATTCCGCAAACATTTCTCTACAAAAATAATTGTTTACCTTCTTCTTTAAGTGCCATATCAGGTCTCCCTGGCGTTTCGGCACCTCTCCACATATACCTGTGCTGTGTGTGTTTAGCTTTACGCAGATATACGGGACCTACTTTTTAACGCCGGTTATCTAACTCAACTCAATTTAAATGAAATTTTATAAAAATAAATACATTTCATTCTGTTAGATTTCGCAAACTTTTCTCTATGAAAATAATTAAGACTAAAAAGTAAAAAAATAAATTATATTTTAAAAAAACTAAAAAACACTTTTAAAAAGTACAAAATAATATAATACTTAATCAAAAAGCGTGGGGCACTTTGTTGAAATTAATTAGAAGTACATGCTTCTGCTCCCCAGACTTTTTGATTAAGTATTACATTATTTTGTACTTTTTAGAAGCGTGTTTTTTAGTTTTTTTTTTTTTTTAATATAATTTATTTAACACAAACTTTCATTTTCGTACTTTTGTTCTGTTTTTTTTTAATGATAATGATGAGAGAAGGAGTTACACCAAAAAGGTGCAACCCCTAAAGGCCTCGGTTGGCCCCTCCATCGTGAAAAGAAGAAGAAAGAATTTTATGGGTTGGGCGGAGGTCGAAGGTATCTGTGGATACGGGTCTTAAATAGCTTAAGGTTATAAGTCGCGGGAAAGATGGTGGCAGGGAGCGAGTTCCAGTCTCTGGAGGTCATAGGAATAAAAGAGTTGGCGAAAGCGCTTGTTCGACTTTTTATCCAATTTGACAGCGAAGGGGTGCTGAGCGTTAGAAAACCGCGTGTTTCTCGTAAAGAGGGCATTAGGGGGATAATAGATTTCAGCTCGACTGAACAGACACCGTGATAGTATCTGTAGTACAGGGAAAGGGCAGAAACGGTTCTTCGGTGAGCCAGGGAGTCGAGTGAGTTGGTTAGAGCCGGGTCTCCTATTAGTTTAATTGCTCGCTTCTGAATTGCATCCAGTGTAGCAAGAGAATGCTTGGATGCACCCCTCCACAGATGAGAGCCATATTCGAGACAGGGACGAATTTGGGCCTTATACAGCATAGAAGTTGACTGGGAGTATAACAGCGTCTAGACCTAAATAGGAGACCAAGCTTGCGCGCTGCAGCTTTAGCAGTGGTTGAGATATGGTCATTCCATGAAAGGTCAGACCCTAGAGTTACGCCTAGCATTGAAATTTTATCCCTGAATTCTAGTGAGTTTGAGTCGAATGATGTGTTTGGGAGGTTTCTGTCGACGCGCCTAGAAATAAGGCAACACTGAGTTTCCCTGCATTGAAGTTAACTAAGTTTTGGGATCCCCAGTTATGTTTATGCAAAGTGTGATTTATAAAAGAATTATGTAAAGGAAAAATTGTTTGTGTTAACTGAAGATGGGTTCGACTAAACCCGAAACATGTATTAATAATAATAATTAATTTTATTTCTTTATTTTTTAATGATGTAAGATTGAAAAGAATAATATATATCATTTGAACAATCAAGAATATTTAAAGTTTGAATGATATTAATTTTTAATTAAATAGTTAAAAGCAAGTTACCTGAAGATCTTCAACCGAACTACGATGCCTGGAAAGGCGTACTGTAGCAATCCAAATAAGCAAATCAAGAGCAAGGCTTCGATTGAAAGGTACATTCTCATTAGTAAAATCGTCTGAATCAGATCCTGCTGCTACTCGAATCAGTCTTTCGAAAAATGCATTACATTCAAGCATAGCACATCTTTGGATTCTGTAAAAATAAATAGAAATAATAAATAATAGTAATATGATTAATACAAGATAAAAGACATTACAGACCTTTCATTTGGAATACAAGTTTGGCGTGTATTACGTATTGTAATGGAAATTTCATGTATCCAATCACATCCTACATAATAACGTAATTGGTCTAATTTCTTAGTAGAAGAACCTATATTATTGCTAGAATGATTTCCAACAGCAGATGTCGAGGATCCATTATTATTTAAATAGAGGGAAAGCCAGGAATCATTAGGTGATTTTGTATCAAGTTTCGATTTTTTGCTAGCTGAGGCTCTTTCGTCATTTAAGCTTGAGCTTTTATTTTTAGTCGATGAGTCAGAAGATGCTAGGGCTTTAATATGTACAAGTAGAGTACGTCCACGAATTTTAAAAAGTTTAGGGCCCGTTAAACTAACGGTACCTGCATGATCAGTTAAATCGAGGCAAGATGCCAAATTCATAGGACCACATAAAATTTCACTATTATGGTCACAAAGATATTCTTCGGAAGTAACGGGATTTTCAGAATTTAATGGATTTCCTGGCAGATTAAAATGAATAGGCTGATCAACTGAAACATTGTCATCTCTACGTCTTCTTCCTATGCCAGAGGCATTTGGTTTGAGTAGCGTTACTTGGACATTTGGAGGAGCAGGATAGGGCGCATGCAGAGTAAACTTGACATCAACTTGAGCAATACAACAGCTTCTCGGTAGGGTCATTTCAAAAACGTGTTCATCCCAAGTGGTGGCATCACTTTGCAGACGCCAAGTCCTTGTATGCTGAACTTCATCACCTCCTTGTTGCAAATGCTGAGGGTGTCGACGTTGTTTTTGAGCTTGCATCATTTCTGTCCAACAGGGTGGAACTGTAGCCGCATAACATGGGGTTAAATTTTCATAACGAGTTAAAAGGCTCAATTGTTTAAGTTCATTTAGACCAAGTTGCTGTCGATGAATTAATAATTGATTTGTTGAATCGGTCTCTGAAAAAAGTTGTTGTTCACTGCTACAACAGCTGTAAAGAGTACTTCCTATCGATGGGTTTTGGATTAAAGCAGGTTCCTCTTCTTTTTCTTCGTGAGTGAGCCGTCCATTTTCAAGAATAAAGAAATGAAGTGACCCACGATCTGTACAAGCGCAAAGTCGCTCTAGACTATTGCAATAAGTACTGGAGACAAATTTACAATTAGGAATTTCAGGAGAAGCTTGTGATACTATTTTTAAAGTTCCAAGATCAAAAATTCGAACAGCACCGTCATTACATACAATCGAAGCACGACCTTGCGGACCTTCCCTGTAAAATATTTAAAAAAATAAAATTATAAAATAAAATAAAAAAATTATGTTAAGCTAAAAAAGAAGACAATTTTATTTTGTGATTGAGTTATCTAAGCCATTTGAAAATATTTAGTTGATTTCAAAAAAATAAAAAATTTTCTCAGTGTCATTGTGAAAAATTATCAAATATATGTGCTCTTTGTGATGTTGATGTTGGATTGATTAGCACAGTGGAATAAGTTTTGTATTCATATATCATTTTCTAATTGTTTAAAAACATTCAGGATGATAATCAAGGCTGAAGATGGATATCAAAGATATCTAAAACATCTTCCTCTCTAAACAATAAAAATAAAAACACATAAATAAAAAAAAATGTTTTAAAAAATATCTTAACACCTTTTATTTATAATATAAAAATTTTTATTTTATTGAAAAACAACTATTTTCAAGTGGCTTAGATAATTCATTCACAAAAAATGTATGTATATATATTAGGGTGGCCCTTATTTTGGGTATTTTCGAATTTTTACGCTGACAGAGGCTCATATGGTTCGAAATAAATAAAAAAACATATCACCAAAGTTTCAAGTCACTATCTAAATGTTTACCTGTGTCGCACAGCGATGCATGTTTCACATCTATTAACATGGGTTTTTGGCATTGAACGATAATTTTTTTATTTCAGCCAAAGCAATGGTTCAAAAAATTTCAAACTCTGTTGACTTTACCCTTATAATAGTAGCTATCCCTCAGAATTTTGAAAGATTTTTAGCTATTATAATTTTGGAGTTACAGCTAGATAAAATACTGCTATATCTTATTGTTAGTAAGTTATTATAGCTAAAAATCTGCAAAAATTCTTAAGGATGGCTACTATTATAAGGATAAAGTCTACCGAGTTTCACATTTTTTGATTACTTAGGCCGGAATAAAATATTGATCGTTCAATGCCAAAAACGCCATGTTATTTAGATGGGAAACCTGCATTGCTGTGAGGCACAGGTAAAAATTGAGATAGACACTTCAAACTTGGGGGAGATTTTTTTTATTTATTTCGAACCATATGAGCCTCTGTCAGCGTAAAAATTCGAAAATACCCAAAATAAGAACCACCCTAATATGTGTATATTTATTTATTGTCATGTATTGTGTATTATACATTTGTATTATTATTATATGTTATATTTTAGAATGTATTAATTATCTTTATCTTTTGTATTTCAAAATTGAATGTATATTTAAAAACAAATTCCATTTATTTGTTAATTGTATGATATATAGCAGAAAATAGCTAATAAAGATTTTTTATTTAAAAAAATTGAAATTAATAAGTCATATTTACATAAAAATTTATTGATTTACTTTTATTTTATTTTTATCTTTTTAGTAGTTAGAATTAGAGATAATAAGTTAATTTTATAATTAGGTTTGTTGAGAGAAATAAAATTTACCTTGATGAAAAACTAAAGAGTTCAGGTCGTTCTTCTTCTTCTGTTAAAGGTAAAAGAGTAACTTCAATTGGAGATAGAGCTGATGTGTAAAGTTCTCTTGTGAGATAAGGTTGTTCAGCCACTCGAACAACATCTACTGAAGCTAAGTCGAGGGCATATACAAGTAAGACACAATTAACTACATGATCACCATTATCTGAATCTTTTGGTGACCTTGTGGTTGATACATCTTCCATTTCAACGTCCATAGAGGTAGATCTGTTGAAAACAAATTTTTAAATAAAAATTTAAATAGGCTATTTTTATTAATAAGTGTACAAGTATGTTTCCGCCGTTTGACAAAGTTGATGCCACCAGTAAGTTATGATTAAAATTGTCAGAATTAAAACTTAATTATCGTACGATTGTATATTTGTTAACAACGTAAACTTGAAATCTTAGTGAATTTTCATCAGTATATTATATTTTTTTGTGTGTGAAAATGTCGAGTTTTGAGAAGAATAAGCGTCATTTGCGGGAACTTTTGATTTACTTCTTTAATTTGAAAAAATCTGCAGCTAAAGCACATCGATTGCTTGTAGAAGCATATGGTGAGGCTTCCTTAAGTGAGAGAAGTTACCGTGAGTGGTTTCAAAAGTTTAAGAAGGGTGAATTCGACATCGAAGACAAAGAATGTAGTGGAAGGCCGAAAGTGTACGAAGACGCGGAATTGAAAGCATTATCGGTCTAAAATTCGTGCCAAACGCTAGAAGAACTTGCACATACATTAGGAGTGACTCAACAAGCAATTTCACATCGGTTGAAATCATTGGGAATGATTCAAAAACAAGGAAATTAGGTTCCGTATGAACTGACGCCGAGAAACGTTGAACGCCGATTTTTCACAAAACCGGTCAAAACTTATTTGGAAACACTCAATTGGGAAGTTTTACCCCATCCGCTATATTCAGCAGACATTGCTCCTGATGTCCACTTGTTTCGATCGATGGCGCATGGTCTGTATGAGCAGCACTTCACATCATATGAAGATACCAAAAATTGGGTCGATTCGTGGATAGCCTCAAAAGATCCGAAGCGGTATCCGTATGCTGCCAGAAAGATGGGAAAATGTAGTGGCAAGCGATGGACAATACTTCGATAAAACTTAAGGTTGCGTTCTTTCATAATAAATGCCCAATTTTTTATTAAAAATGGCGGAAACATATTTGTACACCTTATAAATTTTTTTAATTATACTCACGGATTGGAAATATTGGGAGAACTTGAATCATTGGATCGATTTAAAACAACTAAAAGATGGCCTCCATCTTTAGTAGGATGTAAGCTATGCACAGACAATGAATCTCTATAACGTCTGGGTAAAGCAAGACATTGAACAGCAATTGGTTCAGCTGGTTTATAAAAATCAATTGAGGTATCTGTAGATTCTTTTAAACGACCATTTCCTGCTCCTCCTAGTTTAATTAGCAAAGGAGGAGTGAGTGAATCAGTAGCTCCCGGCTCACTTGTTGTTGGAAAATTGGAATAAGTTGTACCATTAATAGTTGAATAGGATACATTCAGTGTTTCAAAGGTCAAAGGTGATCCTCCTGTTCCTGTTCCATTTAGGGAACCTGTGCCGGCTCCTTCATTTCCAACTGGTCCAGTTGAAGGAATACTTTGTGTAGTGCTAAAGGGATAAATTACTGGGTGTCCTGAACTTGATGTTGCTGGTGTTGAGGGGAATTCAAGCCAATCATTAGGCATAACGGCTATTTCAGTATCTACGTCTTCAATTACAGGCATATCATATAGGAACTTAGAAAGAAATAATTCTTGATAAAAATTATTTTCACTCCTTAATCCAGAGCTAGATGTGCCTGTACCAGAAATTAATTTTTTTGAGCTTCCTCCGGTAGCATTTAAAGTATTGGCAGTTGGGCCAGACTTAACACCACCGCCTGCCATTCCTCCAGGTAATCCTCCCCCAGAACTACCATCGATCCCACTTCCTGAACCTCCAATATTTCCAGAATGAGTTTCACCATTCCCAGCACGATCTTCGCTAATTCCAGAAATTTCAGCTTTATAATAGAAATCATAGACAAGAAGATAAAGGCCTCGATAATCGATGAAACTGTTGCCTTGTTCTGATGGATGATCACGAACCTTGAAAGAAAAACATATTTTATCAAATTTAAATTTGATTTGCTAATTTTTGTTAATGGCATTAAAAAACTTGCATTTTTTAATAACCTTTTAGGGCCAGTTTCATAAAACTAAGATGACCCTATGCTAGGGAAGACCCTGGGGTTAGCTCTCGAAATGTGTTTCATAAAAAAAAGAGAGGGTGATCTCAAACTTAACCCCCCTATCTTTTACTCTCCGAAATTGATGGGTTAATCTTTATCTTGGGGATAACCCTGTGTTTATTTTTTGACATTAGAAAAACATTTTATAGGTTTGAGTTTATAATCAAAATAGTATAAACGTATCGTGAATTTCAATTTATTATAATAATTCATATACAGATAATTTTAAATATTTTAAGTTTATATTTTTTTTTAAATTAAGAAAAAAATAATTATTTCATTTTCTCATAAGTTAAAAATGAAAATTTTTACTGACGATGAAGACTTTATGGAATTAGTACAAATTGTCGCATTTGATAGTCGAAAATTAATAATAACTATCTACCATATACTAATCTTATTGGAAAATGAAGGGAAAATAATTTACTTGCTGGTGTCAATAAGGCAGTCATCATCAAAATGACTCTCACGACCAGTAGCTTATATCCCTATTATTTCTAATATATTATCGTCTATTTCAAATAAATCTATTTTTTTGGGAGGGCCACCTCCTGTTCTCGTAATCGAAAGACTTTCTTCGGCAAGGTTTTTTTTAGTTTGCTTTTTTAAATTTTTATATTTATTTCGAAGAATAAAATTAGATCGGAAACGATTGGAGAGTGAGCATTAAATTCTGATGCCAAATCATTCTCCTCAACGCTTAGATTCCAACACATCTTTATATTTATTAACGAGAAAAACAAGACGTTTCTCCTCTTCTATTGTGAAATTGGGAGTTGTTTTACTCTTAATTGAAGATTGGTCCATATTCTATCTAAAATTTAATATTCAATTATTCAATACATTTCAAATTTTTAAAATTACATGATTTGTTTCAGTTTTGTTGAATCTATATTTACTTTTTTACCACTTTATTATTATATGATTAAACTAACTGCAAGGCCCGTCTTCAACGGCCCTCTTGCTAGCCAGGAAGCACGCCCCCTGGACCCCCAGACCTCGAATCCCCCCCCCGCACCATGACCAAAGAATTTTTTATTTTTGACCCCCCCTCCCATTTTGGGTGGTTAGTTTTTGCATTTCTAGCTCTCTAGAGGCCCAGAGATTATGTATACAAAATTTGGTTGAGTTTGCTCCATGGGCAAGAATTTACATTTTTTCACCCTCCCCCCCCTTTTTTGGTTGGTTTTTTGGGGAAATGTTTTTAAACAAAAGTTGCCAGAAATCACATCCCCTACAACTTTGTTTATCATAAAATTTGCCGTAGGGTTAATAGTTTAGGAGTTATTTGATAATTTTTATTCGTGCGCCCCCCCCAAACCCCCTTCTGGGGTCAAAATATCAAAACGTTATATAGCTAAAAACGTAAGTTAGAAGACATCTGATGTAAATATGAAATTTAATAATAATCCCTTCAGCCGTTTTTACGTGAATAGTGAGCAACTTTTCGGAAACCACTGAAACAGACATACATACAGACAGACAGGAATTTTGTTGAGGGTGTTTTCGTTCATAACCTTGCTTGAAACGTGTGCAACCAAAATTTGGCGTGATTTGGACCAATGTACAGACAAAACCTTAATTTTATATATATATAGATAGAAAAAAAATTGTTGATTGTTTTTAAGTAATAAAAGAATACAAGACAAAAAATTTAAACATAGTTGTTTTTTTTCTAAAAATAACTAAAATGCAGGGAATTTCGCCGTTGCCAACCTATTTTCCTATCCTTGACTCAGGGTGAGCTAACTCGACCCCTATTTTGTTTTATGAAATTCATATTGTTTGGAACTCCAGGGTAACTCTCAACCAGGAGTTGAGTAAGCCGAGGATTATTTTTTTTTATGAAACTGGCCCTAAGAGTTTGTTACTTTTAGATTGATTGTAACGTAATTATGATAAAATTAAATGAATTATAAATGAGTTAAATAATATACCTTCATTATGTCGAGAGTAGCTGCATGTCTAGTACTGGCTGCTTCGTTGACGTCATTCATCGCTTGAACAAGATCTGTAGTGTGACCAGGACTGAGTTGTTGGAGAGCAGCTGGATTGGCGTTGACACCAACAACAAGGCAAGGTCGAAGATTAGGAAGAGTTGTCATAATTGTAGAGCCCACAGTCAATGAAGAGGTTCGTGGTTTTCTGCTATTTGGACCACTAATCGTTGATGAATTTTCTATTCTTGATCTAAAATGACTATATCGATGTTGAGGTCCACCAACAATTGAGACCGCAGTTACATGTAAATGACAGTGATTTGTTTCTGTATCATCCGACCAAGCTAATGCAGCAGCATCTTTGCCAGATACCACATGAAAAGCCATTTCTCGTTTTAAATGTCTCGATATATTCCATATGGCGACATAACCATTACGTGTAGTTGACGGGATTAATTCGGGTACCGAGGATGTACCTAAACTCATTGGAGCACGGTGACTATCATTTGAAGCCAGTACTCCAGGAGAAGTTGCATGACTCACAGACAAAGGTACATTTTGGGTATATTCTCCTTTAACAAATGGACAAGATGGAGAATGTCTTTCATGTTCTGACCAAGGTTCATCTGTAGGTTCCCAACAAACCAGACAAACATTACAAGTAAAACACATAGCACGATCATCACCAGTTGAATTCGGCTGAAAAAAAAATATAATGTAAATTGTTTTTTTAATTTGATTTTTATTTAATTAATTTGTAATTAGAGTATGCCAATTTGTATAAATAAAAAATAAATATTAATAAAAGAAAAAAAAGAAGATGAACTTTTCACCGTGGGAAACATGGGACGAAAATAAAATGCGAGGGGTGAACCGTGATTGGAATTAGGTGTACACCGTCTTTGGAATTATTTGGAATTATTTTGGAATTCATTAAATAATCTATTGTCATCTATTGTCTTCTACTTGGAAATGAAAGTGGAAGTAGGTGTACACGATTTTAGGTCGCGGTTCACCCCTCAATAAAATGTAAAAAGGAAATGTTATGAAGATTTTCTCATTTTTTTCTGTATTACACTCTATAAAAGCATAATTTTTTGAAGAATAGAATTAATAACGTATAATATTTATAAATGTGGGAAAAGAAGTGAAAATAGCAAAAAAATTTATATTAGAAACTAGTTTTTAAAAGAGTTGAAATTTTATTAGTCACACATATTTTATTATATGTGTGATTACATATGTTTAAATTTAGAATCACTAGATCGCGAAATTTTACAAATTAAGATAATAATCTTTGAGTAAAATATTTAACGTGTTTACTATGTCAGAGAGGTTTACACCTCACAGGTGGGCCAGATGGCCCGGATTGCTGTTACTGGCACTCAGGTTCGACTCCCGAGGAGGTGAAAAACAACCCTTCTGACATATCATTAAAAATAATTCATTCCATCGAATTTAATAGATGACACCATCTTATGATTTTCTAAGATTACATATGTATTGTATTATTTGTTCGTGTTCAATAAATAATTATAATTAATTATTTATGTGTGATTTTAATAAAATTTCAACTCTTAATAAAATTAATCACAAAAATCAAAGCTTTAACAGAGCTACATTTCTTAAATAGAAACAAGAGGTTGTCCTCTGCTTCACCCTGGTTTATCGGCTGAGTAAGAGCAAAAATATCTTCAATATCCACGCGATATTTATAATTAAAAAAGACTGTTGATGAAGGCCAAGCCTTCGAAACTATAGTCTCAAACAAATAAATAATATATATATGTATATATATATATACATATATAATATTTGATATATCGTGGGCTGCAATAGTGACACAACTCAAAAAATCAAGTTTTGAGATAAATGCGTTTAAAGATTTTATGATCGTAAACCATGCTCTTAATTGATTAGATAAAGATTTAGGTATATAAATAAAAAATAGGTATATACTTATGACCTTCCCGAAGGGTTCAATTTATAATTTGATAAATTTAGTTTATTAGTTCCCCCTCCATACTGATTTTTTGTCATAGTTTTGAGTTGTTCACACTATTGAATTACTTTTTTTGAATTTTTTTGAGTTGTGCCTTAACATTGAAAAAATTGGTAAATAGATTCGCGAAAATCATCGTCTGATTATCCGAGGTCTTGCTCAAATGACAGGAATCGACAAGGAAATTTTGTTCGTCAGATTTTAAATGAATCATTCAACATGCGCAAAGTTTGCGAGTCCAATGGTGATTAACCAAGTCATCCGCCAGCCCATTCGGCTCTGGAGGTGAAGCCATTTCATTCATTTTCATTTTTTCTCTCAAAATTTGACGAATAAAAGGCGTAATAATAGTGAAAAATTAATAGCAAAAACGGCACAATTTGAACTGAACAAGAGATTTAGGTATATAAATCAAAAATAGGTAAAGATGTTTCACCTTGCACCAACACCACAATCTCTACTAATTAACAAAAATAGGTATATACTTATGACCTTCCTGAAGGGTTCAATTTATAATTTGATAAATTTAGTTTATTAGTTCCCCCTCCATACTGCATTTTTTGTCATAGTTTTGAGTTATTCACACTATTGAATTGCTTTTTTAGAGATTAAACCTGCTTTTTTAGAGATAAAACCAAAATATTCTGCAACACTGGTATAACACGAAATGTCACCAAAGAAAACGATATATGTGTGCAACACCGGCACAACTCAAAAAAGTGCCACTATTGACGTCTGGAAAGTGCAGGTGTTCCACCAAACAATGGACACATTACTAAGAAAAGTCAGTATTGCATTAATAAAGAAATAGAAAATTCAATGGAGACACTTCTGTCATCTAGCAGTCAAATATTAAACTAAGGGCCAGTTGTATGTTGGTTGGTAAACTCTTAAACGTTGACAAAAGGTAAAACCTTGAAATTCACCTTTGTGCCAGGTAGGATGGCTAATCAGATGACAGGCACTTTCATCTGATTGGCCATCCCATCGGGCACAAGGTGAATTCTAAGGCTTTACCCTTTGCCAACGTTTAAAAAGAGTTTACCAACCAACATACAACTGGCCCTAAGAGATTTGCCAGTATTGCTGCTTAAAAGAATGTAGCTTTTCACATTGTGATATGTATTTAGTACAAAAATTGCATTTTTTGAGTTGTGTCACTATTGGAGCCGATGAGCGATATATGTGTGTATGTTTATTTGCATCAAGCAGAGGACAACTTCTTTGTTTCTCTTTATGATACAACAACTCTGCTACTCTCGGCAAAATAAAAACTTTTCAATTAAGCTACATTTCTAATAGTTTTTAATATATTATACCTGATGATAAAAGCCGGCTTGAGCCATTTGATCAGGCAGAGCCCATTTATAATTCATATGTGGCCATTTACTAAAAGTGTCTCGTCTGGCAGTCTCACTGTACATCAAAGCTCTTTCAGGAGCAACAACTTCTGAGAGCGGATTTCTTCCTCCTCCTCCACCTGGAGGTGGTAGTAATGCATCTAATCTTTCTAAAAGAGCTGAACCAATAGATAGTGGTGGAATGTGTCGATTTTGACGTTTTAGTTCATGGACTAGGCCGCCAAAGACCTCACGAAAGGAACCATGGGCAAGCTCCAAACATACTGTTTTCCACTGTAAAAAATTTAAAAAAAAAATAAAATAAACTTTTCGTTTTTATATTATTTAATATAAATATATTAGAGGTTTGGACTGGTAGATATAAAACTGAGGATTTAGTAGAAGGCAGTTCAGGGATAAATAAAAAGATGATTCCCAATAAAAGAATATTTACTGGAAAATTGTATTTTTACAACATTTGAACCGACGTTCCGAAGGATCTTAGTAAATGCTTCGTTCATTGACCCTTTGAGCTTTGAAAAAGAAGAGGAGATTATCAAAAACGTCGGTTCAAAAGAAAAGTTGTAATAAGAAAACTTTCCAATAAATAAGATTGAAGTAATTTTTGAAGACGGATTGATAAGTGAATTGAGTGGATATTGATGAGGCAGTCCAAAAAAAGAAGATAATTTATACTATCTTTTTATTCATAAACCGACGTTTCGGAGGCTATTCCGTCTTATTCAGGGTTTTGAAAAGTCAGTGAAGGAAATAAGAATATCGTATTGGATTTCCTTCAATGACTTTTCAAAACCCTGAAGAAGGAGGGAATAGCCTCCGAAACGTCGGTTTATTAATAAAAAGATAGTATAAATTATTTTCTTCTTTTTGGACTGCCTCATCAATGTCCACTCAATTTCGAATAAATATTCTTTTATTGGGAATCATCTTTTTATTTATCCCTGGACTGCCTTCCATTCAATCCTCAGTTTAATATAAATATTTATGCTTATCCTAAAGCAAATGATTACTTAAATGAATAATGTTTTAGTTAATTTTTCAAATTAAATTTAGATTAATTTGAAAGTTTATATTAGGAAAATAAAGACAAGTTTTTTTTGTGTGACTTATTTTCCTAATATAAACTTTCAAATTAATACAAATTATGGACGAAAATGATAATAATAAGTAGTATTCCTGAATAATAATAATTAAATTTAGAATAGAATTTTGCAAATTTTTTATAGATTTAATTATTTATTTAATAAAATATATAAGAGTCAACGAAATCCATACCTATAAAGCTAATTATATCGATTGATCTTTGAATTGTAAAATTAGATTTTAATTCCTATTAGAATTGAAATCACGAATAGTAAAAATGTATTTTTTAAATTGTTGATGTAATTTGCAAATAAAATAAAATACCGTAAAATAAAATAAAATCGTTTAATTAAATCGTTTCTAAACTGAAAAAACTCTTCAAAAACAATTTTCAAACTTAAATGAAATATTGTATAAATAAAAATAGTGTTTTCGGTGTAAGAACTAAGATTATTATAAATATGTATCGTCGCCTTCGAGTGTAAACCTGCTAACTCACAATAAGGAAATTTTACACAGAAAAAAACAAACAAAATTTAATATTGTTGTTATGGAAAAAAATATTTTTCACATTTTTTTTTACAACTTACGATCGTTATTTTAAGTAGCAGTTTTACTTGTACGATGCTGCATCTTTTCTTTCGAATGGTATTAATATGTCATATTTGAGAAAAAATGGAGTTAGCAGTTTTACACTCTAAGCCGACGATATATCAAGTTTAGAGTAATCTAGTGTTTGCATTAAGATATAATATTTTATATCACTTCTCACTATTAAGAGATATCGATTAGGCTACGTCATGAAAACAATCTTCCGTGACAATCTAAATCTAAAGGAAATAATCAAAATTCGCAAAATTTTATTTCTTTGTTTTAAATCAATGAACATTTAGTATTTACCCGAAAAGAGTATTTTTATTTAAATTATAAAGGAGGATCATTCTATAGATATATTTTAAGAAATTAGAGGTTTTAATTCTTGAATAAATCATTTAGAGATTGATATATCACTATTAAAAAAGTATATACTACATAATTAAGTAATGGAGAGGGATTCAGCCAATGGGTAGCCTCTGCTGAAAGCCGAAACGTTTTCCATAATTGGGAGTTTTTTATTCAGCAGAGGCTACCCATTGGCTGAATCCCTCTCCATTACTTAATTATATACATATACAGCCATCAAAATAGTATATACTACCTTGATGAAAAAGTTTCAGGAATTAATTCAGAAAATCAAAAGTACAAATTTATTCATCAAAATCGATAATGTCCCATTCAAAGTACTCCCCATCGACTGCAGCGCACTTGCCAGAACTAGGTCCAATCCTCTAAACATTTTTTATACTCGGTTTTCATTATGGACTATTAGAGCCGTTTCCAATTTTACGATTTTAAAAAAGAAATCGTCTTTGCATCAACGAGTTTGTATTAAATTTTGAGTTAAAAACGGTGCGAGAATGTTGAATAAGTGTTACTCTATCGGAAACAAACTTTTTTGTGTGGCCCAAGTTTTCCTGAGTCTGTCGAGGATGACGAACGCAATCGACATCGAAAACCGACGAAAACGTCGATAAAATCAAAGAAATGTTGGCCAAAAACTGTAAATTGACCATTGGAGATGGCAGCGAACTTGAACATCGCTTATGAATTCGTTCAAGACATTTTGTTTAATGATTTGGCTTTGAGATGCCAAAAAGACCGGATTTGTGGGAATCTCGTAACGCGGGGTCGAACAATGCCATCGATCCGAAACTTTTTAACCAAGAACGGAACGAATACCATCCAACAGCCACCGAATTCAACTGATTTGGCTTCCTGCGACTTCTTCCTGTTCAGTCGACTCAAAAAATCGCTCCGGAGAACGAGTTTTAGCAGACAAATGGACATAATGAAAAAATCGAAGACGGCTCTGATGGCCAAACCGAAAACCGAATTTAAAAATGTTTTGAGGATTGGATCAAGCGCTGCCATGAGTGCGTTGCAGTCAATGAGGAGTACTTTGAAGGAGACAATATCGATTTTGATTAATAAATTTGTATTTTTGATTTTCTGAATAAATTCCTGTAACTTTTTGATCAAGGTAGTATTTCCATATGATATAATTCTGATATCTAAACAAGCAATGAAAAACTTTATAATAATAATATTAATTAAATCTATCAAAATTTCTAAATCCTGTGAATGATGAAGTGAATTCTTTAGGATTGAACCTCCCACCTCCTAGGAAAATTAGAAAATTTGCTGCTATTTTTACCGTGGGTGGTCCAACCTGAAAGAATTTTGCTGTTAATCAACCTGGCCATTAAAGAGATAAGAAAGAAATGGTTATGTATGTTCAATATCGTCGCCTTAGAGTGTAAACCTGTTAACTCCATTTTTTATCATATACTTATGACATATTAATACTGTTCGAAAGAAAAAGAGCAGCATCTTCCAAGTAAAACTGCTACTTAAAATTACGGTCGTATGTTGTAGAGAAAAAAATGTGAAAAATAGTTTTTTCCAGAACAACAATATTAAATTTTGTTGGTTTTTTCTCTGCCCTGTAAAATTTCCTTGTTGTGAGTTAGCAGATTTCCTCTCTAAGGTGACGATATATTTCCTTAATAAGGCCTCTGACCTTTTGTGCTTTTCCTCCTTTCTTTGGGATATCCTGAGCAATAGAAATTTTAAGCATCAATTCATGAAGCACTTCCGCTGTTTGGTCAACCCCTGTAAGATCCATGACTCGAAGACATTGTTCCAAAACGAGTGCTTCGGATAAAAGAATTTCCAATTTGACAATTTCTTCCGGTTTAGTTTTTGGAGTTTGTAAAATTGTATCAAGGAGCATGACTCCATTGTAATCTCTTCTCGCACCGATGCCATAACCATCAGTATATAATATTTTGTCGTGTCCGGCCAAATAAATTCCTTGTAAGCTGCCTTCAGATCTACCTACAATAGAAAAAGATGCATTTTTCAAAATTAAAATATGATTAAATAGATAGATAGATATAGTATAGATCAGCGTTTCTCAACCTTTTTTGGCTCGCGGACCAGTAAAATGTGTAAAAAAATTCGCGGACCAGTGATATTTTTTTAACAACAAAATTTTACTAGGTATTAAAGAACTACTACATATGTTAATTGTAACATTTTTATTATCATTTACTTACAATATTTAAATGTAAAGATATGTAATTATATATTTACGAGCTTTTCGTGCGTGCTTCGGCACGCCCTCGAAGCTCGGCCCTCCAGGCTGGTGCCCTGGCGGGCAGCGTCTCGGTCAAAAATTTTTATTCCTCTTAAAAAACCACACTCCAAATGTATACCCGTAAACTACCGAAAATACATCGTCACTTAAAAGTTTCGCCTCTTTAATTTTTGAGTGGCGGGGGGGGGGGGAGGAATAATTATGAATATATTTAAATTTAAAATTTAAATTTAAATTTCATTTTTCCTTTTCAAAACAAAAACAATGAAATGATTTATGAACTGCAAAAAATTCGCAGGCTGAATCATGGAAATTATTCAAATTTACGCGGTTCAATTAATTTAATTAATTACAAAAAATATATTTAATGTTTCTTAATTTAAAATGAATCGGAGTCTTTCATTTCAAAATTACAATTATATTTCAAATTTGCCTCGTTAATTAATATATATTTAATGTTTCTTAATTTAAAATCTATTGGTGTTTTTTCATTTTCATTCGAGTTCAAATGAATACAATATTATCTCGACACAAAGTCTAAATCAAAAATTTATAGTTTTAGTAACAGAAATCATGGTATATATATTAATGTTAGAAGTGGTCTAGTGGTTAAAACTAATGACCTTAGTTCAAGAGTTCGTAGGTTCGATTCTAGGCAAGAGGGAAATTTTTTAGAGAAATTTCTCTTAGCGTTGTTACAAATTAATCTAGATAAATATATATAGTATATGCGGACTAGTAAAATTTCTCCGCGGACCACTGGTGGTCCGCCGGACCAGCGGTTGAGAATAGCTGGATATAGATAGATAGTATAGATAGATAGATAGTATAGATAGATAGATAGATAGATAGTATAGATAGATAGATAGATATAGTATAGATAGATAGATAGTATGCTGATAATTTTGCTTATCTAGTGATACTTATAACAACAAAGAATGAAGTAAGCAAAGAAATTCAGACTCGAATAATGAAAGGAAACCGTTGTGCGGCAGCCTTAAATAGCCTGCTCAAAAATAAAATTCTCTCAAGAAAACTTGAAATTAAAATATAGAACGTCATTATTCGACCGGTGGTGCTCTATGGGTGTGAGACATGGACCATGACCCTATCTGATCAGAAAAATCTAATGTCCTTCGAAAACAAGATCTTGAAGAGAATAAGCGGAATGAATAGAGAGATAGTGTTACCGGGGAATGGAGGTTTAGAAGTGCAAGGGAAGTGAGAGAATTAACAGGACAGCCTTACATCACGAGCTGTATAAGATCACGAAGGCTGGCTTGAGTGGGAAGTGGTGCGTGCTGATGAAGATCGAGCTATCAGCAAGATTTCCGAAGCAAAACCGATAAGAAGACCACCAGGTAGACCACGGGAAAGATGGATGGACAATATAGCCAGAGATCTTGAAGAGTTGGGTGCTCAAGGAAATTGGAAGTCTATGGGGCGGGATAGGACAAAATGGCGAGGCATTATAGAGGAGGCTAAAACATTGGAAATGTTTTTTGGCCAGAGGAAGTAACTAAATAAGTAATTAGTAGATTAAGAGATCTTAAACTTTAGTATATGTATTGGTAATATATTACGTTCTAAATTTGGTATAGGGAGATGTAACAAAAAGACAAGCAGGTGCTGATGAAAAAAATATACAAATATCCAGTGCATTATGAATCAGCAATTTTTTCATGTTTTTTGCACTTGGTTATCATTGGATCATGTTCATAATAGATTACCTCGAGATACGAGTACCTCTATATACGAGAAATTCGAGATACGAGGAAAAATTAATCTCTAAATACGAGCATTGACTCGTGCCAGGCTTTTGGTAGGCAAAGTGGGAAGAAGTGAAAGCTTTCTTTAAAGAAAATCACCCTAATAAAGCGGTGTGTGGGCGCACCATGGACTTGTGTAATGACAATGTAGTGTCGCATTTTAGAGGCATCTTAAAATGGAGACAGAAGCAATTGTTATTATATAAGTTTTTGGTAAAGCAAGTGATTCTGACCCAGAACATATTAAGTAGTTAAGTAGTTAAAAAAATACCAGATTTCCTTATATTCTAACGAGAGTTAGCAAAATAAAAACTTTTCAATTAATTAGCTTAGGTTCGGATCAATTTCGGTTCTTTATAGAAAAAAACGTCTTCAACAATGTAGAACTGGTTAGGTTGTTTTGATAATTAAAAAAAATTAAGTAAAAAAACGGAGTTGTTTTGATCTGAGAGAAACACTATTATGTTTTTCATAACAAAGTGATGCAATGGACATTCATTTATTCTACATATATTCATAAAAACTCTGATAATTTGAGCAAGGAAACAGCATTTTGTGAACTAGAGGGGGTGAAAAGCATCCTCAGTATTTCGGTCAGATAACTTATTTACCTGTTGAAAAGGGCGAAAAATTAAGAAATCGAAACGTTCTGAATTTTGAGAAGAATATCTTATAAAGTATTTTTTATAATACCCAGTCACGAAAGTGGAATTTTCGAGAGACCTTTTTTGGGGAAAACCCAACTGATTTCGGACTTTCGATAATACATACACTTTTCTTATAAGATCTGCGTAAAGTCCAGTTTTCTTTACAACCCCCCTCTACTTTCCCGCACGTTTATTATTTATTTATACATTCACAAAGCTTGTAAACAGCTTCAATCCATAATTAAGTAGTATTTATGTTAAAGTGATTATTACTCAATGCCTAAAACACGGTCATTTCTTACTGAAAAAGCTATGGCTTATTTTCTATCTCAGATTGTTCTTTCTCAGCTAAGATTACAAAAAATATTGTATATGGCACGGGAGTAGTGAGAAACACCGTAAAACCAAGGTAACGACATTCGCTTGGGCTTATAATACATTCACCTGAGTACCAATGTGAATGCACCACAAGCTCTCAACTCATGTCGTAACTCACGCTTGTCTGATATTCCTCACTTTACGCCCTTGCCATACAATATACTACAATCTAGAACAGGGCTGCTCAAAGGATGTCCCACAAAATTGCTCTACTGTGCAGGGCTGGATTTAAGCACAGGCTGCAGACTATGGGTCCGCGCCACAAAGGGTCTACTTTTTATATATACAGTAGAGTCTCACTAATCCGACACTTCAATAATCCGGCACCCTCCGCCCGCGATTTGGTATCCGTTTGTTATCCATATTGGGTGAAATTTGTTTTATTTTATTTATTATGAATTTTTCTATACAATCCAGTAATCCGAATATTCCGATAATCCGGCACCTCCTAGTTTTTAATAGTGCCGGTTTAGTGAGATTCTAATGTATATGGTATATAACGAGGTTTCAAACACGTTTATTTTTAAGATTTTAATTGGATAATTGCTGAAAATGCGATTTTTGTAGGTTAATTTTAAAACAAATATTTTCCCGGGTAGGGCCCGCGCCCCAGGTCCAGCCTTAGGGGCCCATAGACCCTAAGCCAGGGTGCAAATTGAGCGCAAGGCGTGCGTAGTTGAGACACAGCAAAGGCTTATTTTTGTTTAACACTTTTATAATTATTATAATTACTTGACTGAGATTTGTTCATACATTCATAGCAAAACTAAGTCATATCTATTTTTAAATTTTAATCTTTCTTTAAAGCATCTGCTGGCTCTTTGCTACGGGCTAAATTTTGGCCTGCTACTACTATGATGCAATATTCCAAAGGATGGAAAAGTGGGTAAAAATTTTGAGAATCTCGGATCTAAAATCTTGAGTTTCAATTGATAAATAAACTATAAACGAAGCATAAAATCTATAATTTTTAAACAATTTTTAAGAGCTATATGTTTTACTTAAGAAAGATTAAAGGCCGCTGCTCAAGGGGCTTGTTTTAATATTTTGTTGTCTGCTTGCTCCCACTCAAAAGCATCCCAGGACCAAGCCGGAAAATAGACAATGTCCTATCTTTTAAATCAAGCAAGCTAGTTAGGAAGACGACTAGCAGTGACGTCATTTCGACCCCGACAGGCCTCCAAATTCCAAATCAGAGCTCCCATCCCAAAAACAGGTAGAGGGAAAAAGCCTCGTGTGCAGCGGACTTAAGGAGGTTCGGGACAGCAGCTCTATCTGGTTGATCTACGAAAAAATATTTTGTATTTCTGCAAAGTGACAACTTTTTTGCCTACTAAATTTTTTACTAAAAAAAAAATTGTTAATAATGAGGTTTATTTCGAATAAAAATATTTGTTTTGATAATATTAATAAAAAGAATATTATCATTATAAAAAAATTTATTAAACACAAAAACGATTTCAAGAAATAGTTGGAATTCTACACTAGTGCTTTTGTTATATTCTGTTGGCTGCAAATAACTTTTTATTTTTACATTTATGAATAACTAATTAACTAGACTGTCAAATCTATTGAAAAATGTATCATTCGATTGATAAAAGTTGAATTATTGATCTGTATAAATTTGTTGAAAATGGTATAATTTGTATAGAAGTTATAGCCCTTTTAAAAGCTCGGTCCATGTCAAAAGGACAATTTTCAATAATTTATTTCTCGGTAATGGGACAGACGATCAACTTCAAATTTCGGGAATAAATATTTAATACATCAATGATTCAATGGTAAAAATTTGAGAATTTTCTTATAAAAAAATGATAAACAGTCCCGAACCCCTTTAAGACAATGAGATTATGAATGTTGTGATTAAGATAGGTAAAAATAAAATAATTCGTGTTAATTTTGCATAGAAATTTAGTAGTTATTTTTTTCAAAATTTTAGTTTTAATTTCTCAAGTTGATTCAAATATCAAATTTAATCTTGTATATATATAGAATCGGTTTCTCGAATACGGCTCTAACGATTTCGCTAAAAATTGGTGTACTTATCAAGTGTCATTAGTTGTGTCAAATTTTTAATCCAAATGAAATAAAGGAAGGGGGTGTAAATTAGTCATGTCGCAAAATAAATATTTTAATCGTTCATATCTCGTCTTCGGTAAGTCGCAGTCTTGAAATTTAACCTTGGGGCTACAAGAAGTACCACAAGATTTTGGCTAAAATAGAAGTATCGGAAGTTGATGTTTACGTACGTAAGAATGTATCCCCATGGGTTTAGCAACCATAAATCTCAGAGCTACGAAATTCGAAACTTACGCTCGATATAGGCTAGAAGGGGTACAGCAAGCTTTTGTTTTTGTTTTTCTTGATCGCGTTGCACAGTTGTGGGGCGCTTTTGGCGATCCCAACACTCTGGCCTCGGTTCTGGAGTCCTACTGGCGCCCATATATATATATATATATATATATATATGTACTTTTCACTAATAGCCACAACATCTGGCGTAATTGTTTGGACGGCTGATGAGGGTTTTAACTTAATTTGTAAATAAATCTGTATTCTTTCTGCGTGGCGAAATAAATCAGTCATTGAAATCGGAACACCGGAAGTGGACATTTACATGAAAGATTTTTTTTTTATTTTCTCAAAAACGGCACTAAGGAATTTTTTTAAATTGGTGTACTTATCAAGTGTTATTAGTTATTAGTCGTGTATACATTTTAATTCGATTGAAATAAAGGAAGGGGGATTAAATTAGGAGTGTCGTAAAATAAATATTTTAATCTCGTCTTCGGTAAGTCGCAGAGCCTTGAAATTTGAAACTTAAGCTATCTAGAGGCTACAAGAAGTACCACAAGATTTTGGCTAAAATAGAAGTACCGGAAGTTGATGTTTACGTACGTAAGAATGTACCCCCATGCGTTTCGCAACCATAAATCTCAGAGCTACGAAATTCGAAACTTAAGCTTGATTTAGGCTAGAAGGGGTACAGCAACCTTTCTGCAGTGGCCAGTCCATTTTAAACTAATTTTAATGATTTCTTTAGCATTTAATGTTAAATTTTATTTATAGATATTTTTTGTTTTGTTTTTTTGATAGTAATATTTATTTATTTCTTTGTTGATAGCTTTGCACAGTTGTGGGGCGCTTTTTGCGCTCCCAACACTCTGGCCTCGGTTCTAGATTTGTGTCATAGTCGCCTGTATATGTATTTTAATCATAAATAGCCACAACATCTGGCATTATTGTTTGGACGGCTGATGAGAAGTTGTACTCTGATATGTAAAAAAAAAATCTGTTTTCTTTTTGTAAAGGGCTGCCCCCCTCTGCGTGGCACAATAAATCAGTCAATTGAAATCGGGACACTGGAGTTGGACATTTAAATAAAAGATTTTTTTTCTCGAAAACCGCGACGACCGAGTCGTGTATACATTTTAATCCGATTGAAATAATGGAAGGGGGTGTAAATTAGGAGTGTCGTAAAATGAATATTTTAATCATTCATATATCGTTTTCGGTAAGTAGCAGCCTTGAAATTTGAAACTTAAGCTATTTAGAAGAAAAAAGTTACCGAGCATCGCTCGGTGTGCCTCAGGCACTAATAATTAAAAGAAAAGGAAAAAAAATTGAGATAAAAATCGTGAATTAAAACAAAAAAAAATTCAAGTTAATACCCTATATATATATATATATATATAAATATATATATATATATAGGATTAAATATTTTAAAAATAAAATTTTGAAAAATAAAAATGACGAAAACTTGTTTAAGGAAAAGTCGGAAAATCGTTAAAATGAATAAGAAAAAAAAAATTATAATTCAGATTAATCATCAGTAAATAATAATTAAAATAAAATTAATAGGAAATTAATCGAAATATTTTTGACAAGCCATTGTGTATATTATATATCGCAAAGATAAAATCAAACAAATTCTAGAATAATAGATTACAAAAGAAATGAAAAAATTTCATTATCTAAATTTCGCAAAGGTAAGTTATTCGGCATTTATTAATATAAAGAAAACAAATAGAAATAGCAAAAAGCTTGAAAATGCAATTGAATAATTGAAAATCTGTTATTTATTTGTTGTAAACAAATTCTAAAACGAAATTTCATAGTAAATTGGGTAGAGGGAAAAATGTAGATTAAAAATAGATAAATAAATAGTATAAAATAATAGTTTTTGGATGAATTTGTAGACAAATAAATCCTTGAAAAATTGAGAACGTGACCATACCCGATAGGGAGCTTTTATGAAGAATCACGCCTGAATTGACATCGATGACATGTACATCAGCAGCGGCAGTGGAAACGAGGATTGTATTTAAATTTGGATGATATATAATGTGTTTTGAATTAGTTTCTACGCTTAAATAACCATCTTGAGTTAAATTGGATGGTTCTTCATCAGCCATTTTGCTTTGCTGGTCCTCGCCCCCTATACTGCCTTCTCCATTTCACATTTCATTCTCAGTTCGGGAGAGAGCGAAGACAGCGCCCCTGGTGGCAACTTTTCGAAACCTAATTCAACAACTACTCTATTTCTTTTTTTTTTGTTCTTCTCTTTTTATTTCTATGAATAGCCGGTAAATATTGAAAAACCACTAATAAAATAATCAAACCCATAGAGAATCGTATGCAGCGCCGTAACTAGCTTTTTTAGGGCCCTGTGCAAAAAATTTTTAGGGCCCCTATATTTTTTGGGAAAAAGTAATTATAGTTCAAATATATATCTATATATATATATAATTAAGGTTTTGTCTGTACATTACTCCAAATCACGCCAAATTTTGGTTGCACACGTTTCAAGCAAAGTTATGAACGAAAACACACTCAACAAAATTCCTGTCTGTCTGTCTGTCTGTTTCAGTGGTTACCGAAAAGTTGCTCACGATTCACGTAAAAACGGCAGGGATTATTATGAAATTTCATATTTACATCAGATGTCTTCTAACTTACGTTTTTAACTATATAAAGTTTTGATATTTTGACCCCAGAAGGGGGTTTGGGGGGGGGGCACGAATGAAAATTATCAAATAAATCCTAAACTATTAACCCTAGGGCAAATTTTATGATGAGCATAGTTGTAGGGGGTGTGATTTCTGACAATCTTTAATTAAAAAAATTCCCCCTAAAACCACTCAAAAAAAGGGGGGAGGGTGAAAAATATGTAAATTCTTGCCCTTAAAGCAAACTCAACCAAATTTTGTATACATAATATCTAAAAAACATATTTGCGCGATTATTTTTAGTGGAGGGGATAAAATATCATTGGCTTGGAAACGATCCATTCATAAATAGAATATAGTAATGTAAAAAGTACAGTCACGTTAAAAAAACAACCTAAAATTTTAACACCGTTCATATTTATAGAGTGGTTACGAGGCTAAAACTTTGTATGTGGATAGTCACAAATGGAACCTCCTTAAAAAAAAAAAATCAAAAAAATCCGAACGATTATATCCAAATTTTGGTACTTATTAACAAAATTGAATACAAGTGTTATAAAACAATGTTTAAGAAACACTTTAACACAATCGGCCTTTTTGGGGGGCCCCTTACAAGCATGGGGGTCCCCCGCAGCCGCTTATTCCGCTTACCCTATGATCCGCCACTGACCGCAAATGATGAAGTGCGCAGTGTGTTAGAACATGTGTTTCATTTATTTACCAATACCAAATTTCTTATTTTTTCCCAACTTGCCCATCCTTTGACAAAAATTTTGCAATATATTCAATGTTTCAATACTAACCCAACAAAAAAATAATAAATTATCTGTAAATGTACAAAATAAAAACAAATAAAAATCAGTAAAAAGTGTTTAAAAAATGTTCTTTAGGGGGGGGGGGAATATATATACCGCCAGGGGCCAGAAGAACCTTACATCCGGCACTGGAATTTTCTCAAAATTTTTCCATTTTTTTTTCGCATTGTGTTGAAAAATGTTTGGAGCGTGGATAAATGGTATATTGTTTGGCTAGGGCTTAAAGCGAGGAATATCTGATAAGCGAGAGCAGAACCGCAACTAGGGGAGCATGTGGCCTGGGCCCAAGCTGAGAAGGGCTCTAGAGCCTTTTATTACTGTAAAAGCCAGGGCGATCGACCGCTCAGGAATAATAATTTGTTTTCTGGAGTGACTAACAATTTATAATTCTATAATTTGTATTGATAATTACTTTAATAATAATACAGGTTACATGGATTGTAGTTTTTTTTTTTGGCTTTTCGGCCTTTCTAGCCATAAGCCTAATTACTAGTTATATATATTTTTTTTTTTAAATTTGTCTCTACCCCCGGGGGTCAGATTTTAACCGGATGCCTCGAGTCGGATTCGAACCCGGGTCTCCTGGTTAGCTCGCTGTCACGCTACCGCCTAGCCTATCTGACCCCCCCCCCCCTGTGAATGTATAAATAAATAATAAACGAAAGTAGAGGTTGTAAAGAAAACTATACGCACATCGTGCGAGAAAATTCTGTCAGTCAGAAATCAATGGGTTTACCCCCACCAAACGTCTCTCAAAAATCGCACGAATGGTTTAATAAATCACAAAGAAAAATTTAATAAATAATTTTAACCCGTGATTTCTTTTCTGTCTGAGACTGGATTTAAATACCCACAATAAATTAATGACGAAAAGAGGTAGATAAAGTTACTTCTTGTTTGTATATGGGAATTCAGTAAATAATGTCTTTTGTTAAGAGTCATTAGAGAACGGGGTCATACTAATTTAACCCACCGAACCATAAGTTTGTAAATTTCGATGATCCTCTGGCAACGTATTCTTCGGAGTAGACAAACACTATATTGAAAATAATGCTGCTTTTGATTAGGAAAGACTCATGTTTTACCATCAGCCGTTAAAAAAAGACTCCAAAAACAGGGACTGAAACTTGGACACTTACGAGGAAAGAAATGGAATCACTCTCTTTTCATTATTTCAATGATATTTTGTATGTTTCTTTGTAATTTATTAGAAATTTAAATATTTTTTCTATAAGTTTCATTTTTGAGCATTTAATGGGCCCTCTACATTATGGCCCAACGTGAGCCAAACATGTTGACCATGTTGGGCACCAGTAAAACGAATTAATTTGACTGTGCCTCCACACAGTGGTCCAAGAGTTAGGCCAATGTCTATGGTCTTGTGGAAATGACACCTAGACACTGTGCACTTTCGTTGCGTAAAATTGGCCCACTTTGATATATAGGAAAAACCGCTCCGAAGGCCAACCATCGCCAGCGTCAACCAATGACCAATACAAGCCAACTCCCTCTACACATTGGCGTTGGCTTGAATTGGCCCAAGTTGGCTCATAGTGTAGAGGAGGCATAAAATAAATGTAGAATAATAACCTAATGGAAATATATTATATTACTATTATATTTGAGAATGAAAATTACATTTAATAACTCGCAAGGGAGGTGATTCCATTTCTTTGCTCGTGAGGGTATTTGTAGTTTAAAATGATTTGTAAATTTTTTCGTTATATATATATATATGTTATTTAAGTGAATATATTTATCAAATTATGTAATTATACCTATGTTATAAAAATTAAATTAAATATATCTTTTAAATAAACGATGTTTTATGTTATGTTAATTCTTTTGAGTGATCTAAATCTTAGAAAATCTGACCACTAAAGATTAAGCAGAAATGATACTAAATTATATTAGTAGAAAGTAAAATTAGAAATATAAAATTAACTTAAGGCTATTTAATGTTATTTAAGTGAATATATTTATCAAATTATGCAATGTTACAAAAGATTTGTATATAGTTTTATAAAATATATCACTATTTACCATATTATTATCATTTACTTTCTTTAAATATAAAATTATAAATTATTTTTTATAATATAAGATTATAAATATTAGTATACAAAATTTTCTTTAAGTTTTTTACTTTATCCAATGCTAAGAATGGATAAAGTATTGTAATCGGTCTCGCGGCAAGCGCGAATTCAAAGGGTCCTCAGATAAAGTCTACAGAACCCATGGTCTCAATTAAAGTTACAAATTGTAGTATTCTTTTAGGTTGAATTTTAGCACGTAACGGTTTTGCCAAAAATTACATGGGGTCTCGTCGAAAGGACAAAAAGTGTTTTTTCAGGAAGTGCGTGCGGATGGATGGGTGTATGTTATCGTTTTTTTCGTCCACGATTTTTTCCACACCGTTGCACCGATTGAAATGAAATTGAAGACCTACCATTATTTTAACAAAATGAAGCGCTGATTAGTTTTTGGTACATATCGGCCCGCAAACATTAGTACTTTATTTCAGTACTTTTTTAGTTTTTTCCGAGGGGTGATCCGCGATTGGAAGTAGGTGTACACCTCTTTGGTAGTACTTGGAAATATTTGAAAGCACTTGGAAATATTTCTAAGTGCTTGGAAATGTTTGGAAGTACTTGGAAATATTTGGAAGTACCTGGAAATATTTGGAATTACTTGGAAATATTTGGAAGTACAAGTGGAAGTGGTGTACAGCATATTAGGTCGCGGTTTTTTTCTAAATATCTTGAAAATGACTTAACAAATTTTGATGAAATTTAATATGCTAATTACGGACCTTGGGGACCACAAAAAATGTTAAATAAAGTTTTTAGTAAAATGATATTTTAAAGTACTTTACTCTTGAGTAAGATAGTACTTTTTTTAATTATTTTATTTTAAACATGGACAGCAAATAGGCAGTGATATATGATTAATAATAAAGGAATAAAAATATTGATATTTCAAATGACTTTGGATAAAGTTTAGCAACGATCCGTTGCAGTTTATTTCTCTTTATTATTATTATTGATTTTAATACAAAAGGTTTAAATTTACGTTACCATGACAACTTTGGATAAATATTCCGAATATGCAGGGTGATATGGAGATAGTTGGACCATTTAAAGGGCGAGAAGCTGAAGAAAAAAGACGGGTAGAAAAACGACGAAAATGTTTAGTGTTAATTCAAGGGTTTCTACGAGAGAATAACTTATTGCCTGTTCTAAAAGCTCTAGAAGCTATGGAGCCTATTCTTAGCACTTTGAAACTTTGTGATAATATTGATCTTGGTAAAGTTGTTGAAGAATTTGAATCTTATCATGAATTAAGATTTGACCGGAAGCCAAAAATTTATTCAAAAATGGAAAATCCTATTTTAAAACCACAATCAAAGAAGAAAACTAAAGAGAGAGAAAAAGCTGCAATCAATACATATAATTTAGCTAAGAGTTTGAAACCTCTAGGGGAAGATGAATTGATTATCAAAGCTTTGGAGCCTTCAGAACAGGGATCGAATCAACGAGAACTTCCTCCGCTATGTGAATTTCCTAAATGTACACCAGAATGGCTTGAAATGGCCCAAATCATAGCACAAGAAATTGTTCAAAAATCCTTTCAAATTTGTTGGGACGACGTCATAGGACATGCATCAACTAAAGATTTACTACAAGAGGCGTTAATTTACCCTTCGAAGTTTCCTAAACTTTTTTCCACCCCTCTTCTGGAGCCCTGCAGAGGTATGCTTTTACATGGTCCACCGGGTACAGGGAAAACTATGATTGCCAAAGCCGTTGCTGCCAAATGTGAATATACTTTTTTTAATGTTTCAAGTGCTTTAATTATATCAAAATGGAGAGGAGAATCGGAAAAAATGCTTAAAGTACTTTTTGATATGGCTCAATTTTATTCTCCAAGTATTATTTATTTTGATGAAGTTGATGCTTTGGCATCAAGACGTGGCCACGATCATGAGAGTTCTCGAAGGCTCAAATCTGAATTATTAGTTCATTTAGATGGAATAATGAGCGCTCCAAGAAATATCTTCTTCTTAGCAGCGACCAATCTACCTTGGGATCTTGACGAAAGTCTTTTACGAAGACTTGATAAAAAAATGCTTATAGATTTACCGAATAATAAAGATAGAGAAGAAATGCTAAGAAAATTTTTACCACGTCAAATAATTGAAAAGCCTCGTTTAGAGACCGATTTAAATTATGTTCTTTTAGCGAATCAAATGGAGGGATATTCAGGAAGTGATATTTGGGCAGTTTGTAAGGAAACGGCTCGACAAGCAGTGAGATGTCTTTTTAAAAATGATCAGGATATAACTCTTGCAAAAATAAAAAACGAACAGGTTATGGAAGCGATTTCTAAGGTAAAATCTACGGTGATAGATTCGAAAAAATATCAATTTTGGCAATCCAAACATGGTTCAATTTAATAGATAATTATTGTAATTTGACAGAAATGCATATACATTTATAAATATAAGCCTTCAGGTGTGCCTTCCTTCTTTCTATATAATACGCTTTCTTTCGACTTTTTGAAATCTTCGTTGGTGACTTTCATTCGACGTTCTCGAAGGGCCATTAGACCAGCTTCAGTACAAATTGCTTTGATGTCAGCTCCGCTTAAGTCGTCTTTGGACATAATCAATTCGGAAAGGTTAACATCTTCAGCTAAAGTCATTCGAGAAGTGTGTATATTGAAAATACGTCTTTTTGTTTTTTCATCGGGCAACGGAAATTCAATTTTTCGGTCAATACGACCAGGTCGAATCAAAGCTGGATCTAGGGTCTCAATACGATTTGTTGCCATTACAACCTAAAAATAAAGTAAAAAATATATTAAAATTAATAATAGATATTTGATAGAAATAGAGATAAAGGCTATTAAAAATTTTTATATGTTAGCATTTCAAAAAATAAGTATCAAAATAAAGTAATTTTAAACGAATAAAATAATAATTATAATTGGAATAATTTAAGAGACATTAGTTTTAAATATTTTTTATATTCATAATGAAAAATATTCGTGATTATATTTTATTACTCAATTTTAACTATTATTTAATATCTGTCCTGATATATGTTTATAATGAATTTATGTATGATCAATTTTTGTAATTTCTTATTAAAATGAATACTGAGAAAACAGTATTTTTATTTCTTATATTTATCTTAACAAATTAAAATAATTTACGGATCTTTATTTATTAAAAAGTTCAAACTTGAGTTCTGTTTCGAAGCATCCCTAATTGCTGAAAATATATTTTCTTTATGGTGAATTGATACGAAGTCAGCCCAAAGATAATGAAAACAATAAAATTTAAAATAAAACTATTATTGTTATTATTATTTTAAGAGAGGGATCTTGGAAAAGATGTGCATAAAAAATCTTTACATTGTAACATAAATGAGAGATCTGACATAATGGACCTGAATATATTATGCTATAACGGAATTATCTATAATTTAGATGTAATTTAAAGTTCATAATTAATGTATATGCGTGTAATTCTAAAAGAGTAAAACCTCTTACTGATAGCCAATCCCATGTATATTAATTTATAGACCCTGAAGAAGGGGAGATGTTCCGAAATGTCGGTTTTGAAAAGGATGAGATTGAATTCCTAATAAATTGTTTTATTTGGAATTTTGGGCAGCCTTCCTATCAATTCAATAAATATTATACCATCGAATTCAAACAGTATGTTCGCTCTAAGAAAAATAGTTCTAATATTTATATTTTTCAATTTAATTGAATAATTTCTTAAAGAGTTAAGTCTACGAGAATCTTAAACAAAATTAAAATTTATAAATTCTTAAGGTAGTTGTTTCCCGACAATACTAGCAAAAAGTTAATGCTATATAGAATAGATAATAAGGATTAATAATTTATAAGCACAAAACTTTTTGCTGTTTATGTACCACTACTAGCCAATCCCGTGCTCGTTTGACAGATCTGGCAACACTGTCCGAGCTTGTATATATTTTATCATAGAAATTTCAGATAAAGTACATCTAAAGGGAGATTTATAAAACAAAAAGTTCTTAATAAGCGATTGAAAGCTGTTGCGACAACGGTTGAAGCGAAAAAACGTCAAAAAAGTACTAGAGTTAACACACTTTTTAGGTTAAATACATGCGTTGTTGCCAGCTTGTTTTTAATGTAAATGTTTCATTGTTTATTCATTATTATCTCAGAAACTGTGTTTTAACTATGAATTAAAATTTTCTTAAAAATGTATTAGTTATTGTTTAATGTTGGTTTAGTTTTTATAACAATGGTAATAAGAATTTCTTAATTATAATTAAATATGTATGTAAACTTTCCGATATCCCGTATAGTAAGTACAATGGATGAGTCTGAAAAACTCTATCTTTGGAATTTAATATCTCCGGAACTATATTGTTTATAAATTTCGTTTGGCCACCAATCGATGGAGAAGTATTTAAATAATAAACTGTCTAAATTTCAAAAAAAAATCCTAAGGAAACCCATATGGTGAAACAACTACCTTAAAATGAACTTTTTCAACAAGATTTTCCTCCCCTCTCCAATTTACTTGTCTGAATCCATCATGACCTTTGCACTTAGCATATATCGGACTATTGTGAATTTTTAGTTTTCGAAATATATTATAAACTCTTTAAAAGAAATATGGTATACTTAAAAATTAACATTTTTTTCTTCTTTATTTTTACCTTAACATCCCCACGAGAATCAAAACCATCCAACTGGTTCAAAAGTTCTAACATAGTACGTTGAATTTCTCGTTCTCCTCCAGAATTACTATCATATCGTTTAGTACCAACAGCATCTATTTCATCAATAAATACAATGGAAGGAGCATGTTCTTCGGCAACACGAAAGAGTTCACGAACTAGTTTTGGTCCATCTCCCAAATAAAAAAAATATTATTAATATTAGATAATTTTTTTTTTTTTTGAATGAGTAAACTTAACAAAAATTTTTAAATTTAGATTAAAAATAAATATCAATTACCAAATATTTTTGGATTAGTTCAGAGCCAACCACACGTAAGAAAGTAGCTGAAGTCTGATTAGCAACTGCTTTCGCTAGTAATGTTTTTCCGGTTCCGGGAGGTCCGTAGAGGATGACGCCCTTTGGCGGCTTAATTCCCATTTCTTCATAATATTCTGGATGAGTCAAAGGCAATTCTACTGATTCTTTAATCTCTTGAATTTGAGTATCCAGTCCTGAAAAATATTAAAAGCTATATAAAATGGATATTCTAGAAATGAAATATTTTTTTTTCATTTGTTATTAGTAAAAAATAAGAATTTTATTTGATATTTATTATTATTTATTTATTTATTCATTCATTTATTGCATATCGTCACCCCATTGCAAGAACTAGGTAACTCGATTTTTCAAGTTCTTGAAAAATGGGCTAAAAATGTTTGATCTATTCCATGTTTAAAGTGCTTATCTGAATAAATTACTTAATATGACTACAAATTATTATTATTATTACAGTTATGAATAACAATTCAAATGTATTTTTAGCTATGAAATAGCTTTTGGAGTTACCTAGTTCTTGCAATGGGGTGACTATATATAGAATTAGTAAAATTTAATACATGGATTGAGAATAAAATTGTGAACAAGTACAAAAAAAAGCATTTCCTCTCCCTCCCTCCCTCATTCATCTATATATATAAAATTAAGGTTTTGTCTGTACATTGCTCCAAATCACACCAAATTTTGGTTGACCACGTTTCAAGCAAAGTTATGAACGAAAACACCCTCACAAAATTCCTGTCTGTCTGTATGTTTGTCTGTTTCAGTGGTTTCCGAAAAGTTGCTCATGATTCACGTAAAAACGGCTGAAGGGATTATTATGAAATTTCATATTTACCTCAGATGTCTTCTAACTTACGTTTTTAGCTATATAACGTTTGATATTTTGACCCCAAATTTTGTATACATAATCTCTGGGCCTCTAGAGAGCTAGAAATGCAAAAACTAACAACCCAAAATGGGGGGAGGGTCAAAAAATGAAAATTCTTTCTGTTGGGCCAAACTCAACAAAATTTTGTATACATAATCTGTGGGTCACTAGAAGGCTAGAAATGCAAAAACTGGGTGCAGGGGGTGGTGCAGGGTGGAGTCCAGGGGCATAGCGGGGGTGGGGTCCAGGGGGCTAGGCGGGGGTGTGGTGCGCAGGTTTGGAGGACACGGGGTGGGGTCCGGGGTGGATGGGGTGCGGGGTCCGAGGTGGGTGGGGTGGGGTGGTGGGGTGGGGGCGGGGTTGGGAACGGGTGCGTGGTGCGGGGGTGGGGGTGCTAGAGAGGTTTTGGGGGTGGGGGTGGGGTGAGGAGGGTTAGTGGGTTAGGGTGCGGAATGGAGTGTTGGGTTGGCGGTGGGATGGTGGGGGTGCTGGGGTGGGTTTCGGGCGGGGGTTGGGAACAGGTGCATGGTGCGGGGTGCTAGAGAGGTTTTGGGGGTGGGGGGTGGGGGTGAGGAGTGGGTTAGGGTGCGGAATGGAGTGTTGGGTTGGTGGTGTGGGGGCGGGGGTTGGGCATGGTGCGGGGGTGCTGGGTGGGTTTCGGGGGCGTGGTGGGTGGGAGTGGGGGGTGAGGGTGGTGTTTGAGGGCTGGGGGTCCAGGGGCGTGCCTTGCAGCTAGTTTATAATAAATGAACGGAGACGGAGAGCACCCCCAATGAAATTATATAAGCTCCTCAACTTCTGTAAGCTCAAAGGCCTTAAAATGTCCCAAAAATTTTCAACATTCTCAATAGTTTCTCAAATAAACTTCCCTCAACGCATTGTATATCAGACATACATTTAAAATATGAAATAGATTTTTATTTTAATACTTTTTACGTACATGGCTCGTAATCAAGCTAGCACGGGTTTAAGCCCGACTCTCGGCAATCGGACTTTAATCTGATCCCTACATATTTGAGAATAAACTAAAATATAAGTATCGTAAAATGGCTAATGGTTGAATCCGAGAAAGCGAAAATAAAAAAAAAATACATTTTATAAATAGAGCACACCATCTTAGGGTTAATTCCCTGTGCCCAGACCCATTCAGCCAAAAATATAGTGTTTTTATATTGCTTGATGAAAAATTCTCATCATCTGAATGTAAGCCTTCATTGCCAAAATTCTTCCCTGGCCATAATTGATTAATCTATAAAGTGAGACAAAGGAGGAATTAACCAGTTCCCCTGTTAAGATTTTTATGTTACCCCGAATTTCTTCTGGGTCCTGTCTAAGCCAAATTTCTGCTTTATTTAAAACATTGAAAAACTTTTTCATTTGAAAACCCATTTTAAATCGATTGGATGACTCTGATCATTACTAAGGGCCAGTTGTATGTCGGTTGGTAGTCTTTGTAAAAGTTGACAAAGGGTAAAAGCTTAGAATTCATCTTGTGATCTGGCGGGATGGCCAATCAGACGAAAGTCCGCGTCATCTGATTGGCCATCCGGCCGGGCACAAAGTGAATTCTAAGATTTTACCCTTTGTCAACTTTTACAAAGACTTTACCGACATAACTGGGCCTAAGGGTTAACATTCTTTGGTAACATATTTTGGGCAATCTATATTCAGGCATTACAAGAATTTTATATAGCCAAATTTTATTTTATATAGATTCACAAATAACGTTTTAATAATATATAAATAAATTCAATATTAAAAAAAATTACCTCCAATATCTGCATATGTTTCTTGTGGTGCTTTTTCCAATTTCATGACAGTAACCATTGGGTCTGTATCATCAGAAAGAACACCAACTACGGCATGAACCTAATAAAGAAAATGATTAATAAAAAAGTTTAAAAACAGATTTTATTATATATTAATTAAACTAACTATATATATATATTACCTTATGATTTAGAAGAACTGAACATCCAGGCTCAAGTTGATCTTTATCAACAAAAGAAAGAATGCTAACATAATGTTCGCTACCTACTGAAGTTGATACAATTGCATGATTATCATCAATTATTTCTTCCAAAGTTCCGACAGACATGGGAGTTCCTCTCAAATCATCAACCTTAGATCGTTCTTCCTATTAAAATAATAGAAAAATTCAATTAAGAAATACTCTTTAATAAATACAAGTGTTTAGTATAGGAAAACATTAAGAAATATTAAATTTTATCATAAATGAAAACTTAAATAATTTATTTATCCTGATTAGTCCAGTCAAATTGTGCTCATATGGGCCCCTATGGGGAAAGTTTTAGGGTAGTTTTGATTTTTTGCATATAAATGTTTTTTGGGGCGCTGAATCCAAATCTGAGCTCTCCCACCAAAATTCCGTTACGCAACATTGTAGAAAATGCAAAAAAGGTGAAAATTTCAATTTTTTTGATGGTTTTTCGCTTATAACTCGAAAACTATCAACTTTTCGTAAATAACATTCCTATTCAAAATGAAAGCTCATAGAATTTCTACAAATTTCACTATTTACGTTTTTTTCTCCGACCAACCGTTCCGACTCAAGCGCAAAATCCAAGTTTTCGACCTTGGCAGCCTCCCCAGATCACCAAAAACTCGCACTCTTTTCAATATTTTCCCATTTTGACCATGAAAGAGAGTATGTTTTCGACAAAGACCACTCTATACATTTTTAAACTAGATTAAATTTGCTACAATTCAAACAAAATTTCATCTTAATTGGATAAATGGTGCCGCAAAGAGTTTGAAGTTTTGAAAAACTGCAATATTTTTACAAAAAATTGCAATTTTTCCTTCATAAAATGAAAACCACTCATCCTAGAAACTTGATTCCAATCTCATTCTCTAAGAAATTTTGTGTTGTTTACTTGGACTACTTTTTTTGATAAAAATCTTAGATTTATAGATATCCAGCATTTTCCATGACACTTCCGACGATTCGGATCATATCCTGTCATGGAAAATGCTGGATATCTATAAATCTAAGAGTTTTAACAAAAAAGTTTTACTAGTAAACGTTTAAGTCAACAAAATTTCCTAGAGAATGAGATAGGAATCAAGTTTCTAGGATGAGTGGTTTTCATTTTATGAAGGAAAAATTGCAATTTTTTGCAAAAAATTGCAGTTTTTCAAAACTTCAACCTCATTGCGGCACGGATTACCATTTATCCAATCAAGATGAAACTTTGAATTGTAGCAAATTTAATCTAGTTAAAAAATGTATAGAATGATCTTTGTCAAAAACGTGCTCTTTCATGGTCAAAATGGGAAAATATCGAAAAAAATGCGAGTTTTTGGGTGATGGGGGGGGGGGGGGGTCGAAAACTTGGATTTTGCACTTGAGCTAGAACAGTTCGTCGGAGAAAAAAACCTAAATAATAAAATTTGTAGGAAATTTTATGAACTTTCATTTTGAATAGGAAGGTTATTTACGAAAAGTTGATAGTTTTCGAGTTATAAGCGAAAAACCGCTAAAAATGGAAATTTTCACTTTTTTTTTGCATTTTGATGGACCAAGAACCAGGGAATGTTCAAATTCTGCCAAAATATAAGTTCATTGTTTAGAGAAGAATTTTGATAAATGTACCATATGTTTATAAATATTATGAATTGAAAAATTGTTACAGACTAAAAATTAAATTTTTTAAACAAGTGTTTAAAACATGACTCCTTAAATCAACAGAATGGGGGTCAAAATAAAAATCACAAGATATTGTTTTTAATAAAATTCTAAATAGACAAAGCTTTTATTTGGGAGGTTGTGTGAAATGGATTTCTTTCAAATTATGACTAATGGACCTCCAACAGATGTTCAAATTGTGCCAAATTGGCAAGTTTATTGTTTAGAAATCTCAGGCTTTGATAGATATTGGGTCCGACAAACAGACATCCAAGATTGTCTTTATGGAATACGAAAAATGAATAAAATAATTACCAAATCGTATGTTTCCTATATTTGATTCAATCGCGAATCGAATGCAGGTGATTTTTGTCAAATATTATGTGAAAATAATATCTGAACTTATATATTTCTAACTTAAAATAATGAAATTAAATAAATTTATAATTTTCTCATTAACATATTAAAGAATGATTAACACATTAACGAGAATTGTTTTGATCGCGGTTTTTGAAAAAGATATATATCGCGAGACTACTGCAGTTGAAGCTATTGGAGTCTGCTGAGTCTTAAGTCTGGACCAAGATAGAATGAAACAAGATATGATCCATTTAGCTATAGTCCAGCATCATTTCGCGTTTAGCCCGCATGATCATCCATCCAAGTGTCATGCGGGCTAAACGCAATAATGGATTATAGCTAAATGGATCATATCTTGTTTCATTCTCTCTTGGTCCAGACTTCAGACTCAGCAGACTCCAATAGCTTCAACCGCAGTAGTCTCGCGATATATATCTTTTTCAAAAAGCGGGATCAAAACAATTCTCGTTAATGTGTTAATTATTCTTTAATATGTTAATGAGAAAATTATAAATTTAAAATAGTTTCTAAAAAAAATTTCAAAAATTTATCTTTACTTTAATTAAAAAAATTGTTACGGACGACTAAAAATTAAGTTTTTTAAACAAGTGTTTAAAACATATTGTTTTAAAGATGCCTCGATAAATCAGTAGAATGGGGTGTCAAATAAAAAATCACAAGATATTGTTTTTAATATGATTCTAAAAAGAGCAAGCTTTTATTTGGGAGGTTGTGTGAAATGAATTTGTTTCAAATTTTGACTAATGGACTTCCAACAGATGTTCAAATTGGCAAGTTCATTGTTTAGAAATCTCAGTCTTTGGGGTCCGACCGAGGGGTGAACCGCGATCGGAATTAGGTGTACACCGTCTTTGAAATTCATTAGATAATGCCCCTTCATCAATTCTATTCTACGTGGAAATGAAAGTGGAAGTAGGTGTACATGATATTAGGTCACGGTTCACCCCTCGGGCCCGACAAACAGCCATCCAAGATTGTTTTCCTTTTTTGGAATACGAAAATTGAATAAAATAATTAGCAGATGAAATGGATTACCTCAATCTTCTCTTCTTGGGGTTTCAGTCGTTCCTGGTTGCGGATAAATTCCTCTTCCATTAAAAGATAATCTTTGATTCGTTCTAATTTTAAAAGTTTTAATCTGCATCTCGTATGGGGAGTGACTAGGGTCAAAAAATAAATTAGTAGGGTAAATAGCAAAAAGTGTAATGTGTTCGAATGAAAAGGAATAAAAACCTTGAGGCAATTTCATGGCAGCATCTGGACCTTTAGTTTTTCTTTTCTTTTTTCCAACCCTTGTTGGAATTGGGGGTTCATATTTTTTTTTCTTGTCCTTGTCATCTTTTTTATCGCCCCCAGATCCTCCGCCTCCCGATTGACTCTGACCCTTTATTTAAAAATGAAAGCAATAAGAAATCAATGAAATTAATAAAATATAATCTACTAAAAATACAAACATACCATTGTATATTTCTATAATTTTATATTTAATATAAATATATATTTCCAAGTATATTGTCAATAAAAGCCAAGTCACGAAGCAACAAAGCACAATTGAATGTCATGGAAGTAGAAAGTAGCAACGCATTTTGCTTTTGGTTTTGGTGAAGTTTAATTATTTCCTCGCAAGAGTGCTTTGATTTTTTACAAATACTCTGGGATGCAAAAAACACGACTAGATATTATAAAATTGCAATAAAAAGCATAAATTTTTTCCAAGAAACGGTATGCTCTCTTCAAATTTCGATGAATGGACAATTTTTTTTATTAGCTCATTGTTTTATGTTAGAGATCTTAAACTTGGCACGCACAAAGATTTGCGCACCTTTTAAGTCATTTTTTAACTGTTTTTAATCGCAAGAGTGCTTTGATTTATTACAAATAATCTGGGATGCAAAAAACACGACTAGATATTATAAAATAGCAATAAAAAGCATAAATTTTTCCAAGAAACGGTATGCTCTCTTCAAATTTCGATGCTTTGACAATTTTTTTTATTAGCCCATTGTTTTATGCTAGAAAGCTTAAACTTGGTATGCATATATTAATACAAAGTTTTGCGCACCTTTTAAGTAATTTTTTAACTCTTTTTAAAGTTTTATTATTTTTTTTTTATAATTCTTATCGATTGTTATCTCTTTTTTAGTTTTATTTTCTGTTATTTTTTTTTGTTTTTTGGCTTTTCGGCCTTTCTAGCCATAATAATAAATAAATAAATAAATAAATAAATCTTTATTTCTCGACCTGCTTAGAGGCACAAGTCCTCGGTGCCTAGGTCATAAGCTAATTTGCGTTACTTATTATTATTTTTTTTTAATTTGTCTCTACCCAGGGATCAGATTTTAGCAGGCTGCCTCGAGTCGGATTCAAACCCGGGTCCACTTGGTTAGCAGGCTGGTACGCTAGCCCCTAGCCTAACCCGACCCCGTGTTGTTGTTGTTTTCAGCATCTTCAAATAATACTTAAAATTACGATGAATCATACTTAAAGAAAAAAATCACTAGGTTTCTCAAGAGGAGGAATCCAGTCCTTCGGTGTCTAGACTCTTGATGAGAGAGAATTTAAGTACTACATGCCCATATTTTAGGCGCATATTTCCATACTGCATATATAGCAGAGCGCTCCGTCCTCTCAGTCTACGACGCTTTCTATCTATTTCTCTTGAATTATAAGCCATACAAAATTAAGAGTAAATAGTCCTTTTATCACAAAAATCGAATCATGACCTAATCGTGTTTCTTGCGAGAAAACATTCCTTTATGGATTACACCAAATTAAAAGTATAAGGTTGGCAACTGAGCAATTGCGGATTTCACTCATAGATGCCTTCAGTTGAATTTTTAGGTTTGATCGCGTAGTCCAAATGTAAAACACATTTTGTTATTTGATAGTTGGCAATTCAGCTGTCAATCAGTAAAAAAGTTTTTTGATCGGTTGCGTAGTTTTCGTTTGGCGTTCGTTGAAAAATGGAAAATCAAAAGGAACATTTTCGTCATATTTTGCTTTTTATTTCCGCAAAGGAAAAACGCATCGCAAGCTCACAAAAAGTTATGTGCTGTTTATGACGACGAAGCCTTAAAAGAACGGCAGTGTCAAAATTGGTTTGCCAAATTTCGTTCTGGATGATTTTTCACTCAAAGATGAAAAACGCTCTGGTCGTCCAGTTTGAAGTTGATGACGACCTAATCAAAGCAATAATCGATTCGGATCGTCACAGTACAACACGTGAGATTGCAGAGAAGCTTCATGTATCACATACATGCATTGAAAATCACTTGAAACAACTTGGCTATGTTCAAAAACTCGATACATGGGTTCCTCGCGAACTGAAAGAAACGCATTTAACGCAAATCGCATTAACATCTGCGATTTGCAAGAAGAAACATAATGAAATGATCCATTTTTAAAACGACTGATAATCATGGCGATGAAAAATGGGTTGTTTACAACAATATCAAGCGGAAAAGATCGTTGAGTAAGCCAGGTGAACCAGCTCAAACAACATCAAAAGCTGGTATTCATCAAAAGAAGGTTTTGTTATCAGCTTGGTGGGATTACAAAGGAATTGTCTACTTTGAACTCTTACCACCCAACCGAACGATCAATTCTGTTGTCTACATTGAACAACTAACGAAATTAAACAATGCAGTTGAAGAAAAGCGGGCCGAATTGACAAATCGAAAAGGTGTTGTATTCCATCATGACAATGCAAGGCCACACACATCTTTGGTCACTCGGCAAAAATTATTGGAGCTTGGTTGGGATGTTTTGCCACATCCACCTATATAGTCCTGACCTTGCACCATCTGATTACTTTTTGTTTTGATCTTTACAAAACTCCTTGAATGGTAAAAATTTCAATAATGATGATGATGTCAAATCGTACCTGATTCAGTTTATTGCTAATAAAAACCAGAAGTTTTATGAACGTGGGATTATGATGCTGCCTGAAAGATGGCAAAAGGTCATTGATCAAAATGGACAATACGGATTACAGAATAAAGTTATTTAGTTCCATGAAAGAATTGTCTTTGATTTTCTAAACAAAATCCGCAATTACTTAGTTGCCAATCCAATAGTTATTCTTTTAGTAGGTGAAGAGATCAGGGGCGTAGCCATGGGGGAGAGGGTCAGAACCCCCCCCCAGGGCTGGGCTCATGGGATATGAGTAACGGCTGCGGCAAACAGTTTCTTATGGCAAACTAACCGTAATTAAATATATTTCATATGTTTAATCAAGAATTTTCTTTTTTAATTTCTTGAAGTACCTATTTGTTTTATAATAAAAAAATTCCCACCAAATATTTTGCTTTGTGGATTGAGCCCCCCATGAAAACTTTCTGGCTACGCCACTGGAAGAGAAAAGATGATAACACAACAAATCTATAATTATACACAACAAATCTATAATTATCCGCTGCGCTGTTGTCTCTATAGAGTAGTTAATTTACTCAAAAATGTTTAGTTTTATTTTTATTTTTTTGAGGTAAAACTGTTGTAATTCAAGTCGAAATTAATCGAAACCCAGGTAACCACAATATCCTAAGAATATTCTAAGGACATTTAAATCTTCTTAGAATATTCTGAGGATATTGTGTGTTACCTGGGAAATTCGGTCATTAACGAAATCCTTGTCGAAATAAATTTATTTAACTTTATAAATACAATACCAGGACCTACCTAACTTACAAGCTTAACGGGGATGGTCCAGGGCTAGCAAAAGGCCCTTCTCGGCGGTACTCGCAGATAGTTTATAATAAATAAAGCTTGGAATGTCAAAATTGTATCCGTCTTTATAAAAAGCCAAGCAGGATCAAGGTTTAAATTTGATTTGGTTGATTTTTTCGTCGGACAAGGCGAGCAAGTCTGGAGGAGGGTAGTGTGAATGAGAGAAAGTTTGGTATAGTATATTTCCACTCACTGGATTAGAGAAAATTCAATTTTATAATCTAGCAATAACAAATTATATATTTATTAACAAAAATTTTACAATTTATTTCATATAACATATAGTATAACTGAAAGATATTGTTGTGTGTTCTTCTCAGTAAATTTTTTACAATTTCCTTGTTTCCCATAAAATTTCTTAATTTATAAAATAAAATAAATAACAGCTAAAATCTCAAACATTATATAAATAATAATTAAAAGTAATTATGTATAGGCAAATAAAATATAAATTTGATATATTAGTATACAAAATGTTTTTAAAAAATAACACACAACATATTAACATGGGTACGAAAATAAATGATTGTTTAAAACAATATGATTTTAGTGATTAATATTTATTGCTTTCCCTTTATAAAATATATATTGTTTATTGTATAAGGATATCTTTGAAAAAATTATTGGTGGAATATATTATGTTCTCTATTTATATTGAGCCAAAAACTTGGTATGGAATTGTTCGAAAAGATTTAACATGGCTACTAATTTATCTGTTTGAGGTAAAATAGTTGTCCTAGAAAAAAAGATTAAAATTAATATATAATACATAATAAATATAAATCATTATTTTAAGGTAGCTGTTTCACCATATGGGTTTTCTTAGGATTTTTTGAAATTTAGACAGATTATTATTATTATTATAATTAAGAAACTCTTCTTATCATTGTTATAAAAAACTAAACCAACATTAAACAATTACTAATACATTTTTTAAGAAAATTTTAATTCATAGTTACAACACAGTTTCTGAGATAATAATGAATAAATAATGAAAATTGAATAATGAATAAATTTACACTAAAAACAAGCTGGCAACAATGCATTTATTTAACCTAAAAAGTGGGTTAACTTTAGTACTTTTTTTTATGTTTTCTCCCTTCAGCCATTGTCGCAACAGCTTTCAATCTAAGAACTTTTTGTTTTATAAATATTCCTTTACAATATACTTTATCTGACATTTCTATGATTGAATATATACAACTTCGGACACTGTTGCCAGATTTGTCAAACGAGCACGGGATTGGCTAGTAGTAGTACATAAACAGCAAAAAGTTTTGGGCTTATGAATTATGAATCCTTATTGTCTGTTCTATATACTCTAGAATTAACTTTTTGCTAGTATTGTCGCGAAACAACTACCTTAAATGAATTAAAATAAAACAATTTACCTGAAATGATGAGTTCCGGGTTTTTGAACAAATCCAGTTCCGGGAACAATACAAATACCTGTTGATTCTAGTAGATTAAATGCATAAAATACATCTGGTGCCTGACCTTTTGCCTTAGCTGCCTCAATTAGTTTAGGCGGAAATCGTAGCTAATAAAAATATATGTATAATCATTATTAAATTCTGTAAATATTATTTTCCAGTGTATTTAACAAGAGTTTACCTGAGGAAAAGCATACATTGCTCCCTGAATCGTGTTACATGTTATTCCTTCCATTTTATTAAATGTATCTACTACTAATTTAGCGCGTTCGTTTAGTTTTGCTAAGACATCTGCCTTTTCATTGGCCCATCTTTCATAAGAAGGTTGACCCTTTTTTGGAGGATCCACCACACAATCTATGGTAGCTTGTCCAAGAACAGTCGGACATAACATGGCAGAAATACTTTTGTTTAACATTGCTCGAACTTGAGGATCCAAGTTGATTACCTCAACATATCCACCTCTCAATCCACATTCTCCCATATAGCCTGTAAATAAAGTAATAAAATTAATGGCTAAAATATATGAATTTAGAGCAATTATTAATGTTAAGATTCAAACGAAAATAGAAATTATTTATTTACATAATCAAAAAAAGCCGCTTTAGATCTTTAATTATTTGTCTAGACAGACTTAACTAGTTTAGCACAGATGGAATAAAAATAAACTGTTTTGCAATCGTATGTCTTTGTTTCCCTTAATTTTGTAGCAAAACAACATTAAAATTATATTTATTATAAAAAAAAAAAAGATTTAATTTTTTCGAAAATGAATTACTTAGCAATTTCAACATAATAAAATTTGTTTTGGAGATATCGGGAATAACACATGAAAGAGTACTTTCAGAATGCTGATTTGAACTTAAAGGTTATGTAGTGACGATTAATACTTTAAGTTTCAGAAAACTTTGCCCAGAGATATCGCTTTCACGGCCCACAAGCATATACATATATAAACAGACTAATGCTGAAAATAGTCGCATAGTGAATTTAGAGGGGACCTCAAAATGCGTATTTCAATTAAAAATTCAAATTCGACATTTTTTGATCTTTTTCAGTTTGGGCACATTATTTAGATATAGAAAAGTTAATTAGTAAAAAAATCAAAATCAAAATGAAATCAAGGATCTACAATCAAAGCCTTGATTAAAACAGAAGCAAGAATAAAAAAAATTCCCTTTATATAGGCTGTCCCAAAATTAACGCAAGAAGCAATTTTGATAGAAAACAAAGGTTTTTAATTAAAAATTGTAAATTTTTTATTGATTCATAAAGTATACAGTATAGGGTTTTGTATGGAATAGCATATCGAGTAAATGGCCTCCACAGCTTTGTCAACATTTTCTTTGACCTATTTGCATAAATATGTCTGAATTTCGTTGATATAGAGCTCAATTTCCTCCTTCAAGACGTGGATGGTCGAGGGCTTGTTGGCATAAACCTTAGAGTTCAAAAAATCCCAAAGAAAAAATTCCAACGGCGTTAAAATCGCATGATCTGGGCGGCCAATTCTGATCATCAAAACGGGAAATTACACGTCCAGCAACTGATTAATGCAGTAATTGAATTATTTCTCGGGCTGTATCTCATGTGGCACCGTCTTGTTGAAGCCACATGTCGTCCACATTCCTATCTTGCAAATGAGCCACAAAAAACAGGATTATCATGTCGCGATAGCGAGAACCATTAACTGTTTTGTCTGACCAGTCGCATTTTCAAAGAAGAATGGTCCGATGATGCCCAAAATCCGCGCCATACAGAGACACGTTGTTAATGCATTTGTTTCTTAACAATCACATTTTTTTGAACCCCAAATGCGACAATTAACAAAGCCATCAAGATAAAAATAAGCCTCATCGTTGAAGATGATTTTGTTCGAAAAATCCCCATCCTCTTGTTGTTCCATAATTCATTAGACGAACTCTCTTCCCCGATATGCTATTACATACATAACCCGATACTGTATACTTTACGAATCAATAAAAAATGTACAACTTTTAATTAAAAACCTTTGTTTTTTATCAAAATTACTTCTTGTGTGAATTTTGGGACACCCTATACTATAAATTTTCAAAAATATCCTATTTTATAAATTAAAATGAGTTATTTTCAAAATTTGTAGATATAAAGAATATAGGCAGGTATTTATAATTTTTTTTTTTTTTTAATTTAATATTTTGCTGGGAAAAATGCCAGTTGATTTATGAACTTATATCTAAAATTTTTAGTTATAATTGAATGTAATGGAAGGCAGCCCAGAGGTAGTGAGGAAAGAAAAAATTAACACATATTAAATAAGGTGCAATTTATTGAAATCCTTCCTCCTTTCCTTTCAAACCGACGTTTCGGAGGATTTTTCCCTCCTTCTTCAGGGTTTCAAAGGGTCAATGAATGAAACAAATTAAATGTTTCTTTCTTCTCTCCACATATTTAATATGTGTTATTTTTTCTTTCCTCACTACCTCTGGGCTGCCTTCCATTACATTCAATTAAAGTTTCTACCAGTCCGTCTCTCTCCAGAGCAAATTTCGTTGCAAAAAAATTTTTAGTTATAATTAATATAATAAGATAAATCAAAAAATTTTATATGAAAAAAATTAAGTTTAATAAGAGAGAATTTTACCTTTAGAACAAGACATGAAAGAAGCAAGCTCCATTGAACTATACGGTTCTCCCATTTCAGTCAGTACTTTTTTAAATGAATGAAACTTGCTTTCAGGATCATAAACATTGTCTTGATATACCTTTAAAAAAATATATTTATTTTTCAAATGTTTTAGAAGGATATTAAAATTAACTCACCTCATCAGCAAATATCATTAAATTCTCTTTATGAGCAAATTTAATAATTTCTTCTATATTTTTCCTAGTTAAAACATTACCTAAAATGAGAAAAAGATTTAAATTAGTTATTTAGTAACTATAAGGTGATTTTCTTTCTCGGATCCCTAGCAGAAGTGATAAAAGTGATTTGCGGTTACGCAAGAGGCTGTGTTGCTATGCCAAAATGGATAGATAGAAAAAATTAGATTTTTATATGAATTCTTTAAAATATTTTAAATAAAATAAATAAATTAAAATGCTTAGTTCAAATGTTTTATTTAAAATTATCAAATTTAACTGTTCGCACCTGATTTATTGCTAATGAAAAATAATAAAAGTAGTAAATAATTTTGTTTTTATCAAATGACCAAATTAAATAAGAAAAAAGGTGAAATTCGTGATTTACAACACCTATTCTTTGTCAAATTCAGGACGTTCCCTAATAAATCGATTTTCTTGCAATCCTTTTAAAACTTTGAATATAGATATTTATAAGTGTTCTTTATACTTAGAAATTTTTTTCAATAGTCCTTGAGGCACTAAATTTGTAAATGTTGACCTTTGAAATTTGAATATTTATCACGCGAACCCTATCCCGATTGATGTCAAAGCGACTGTTTCATTAAATAACAATCGTAATTTTCTTGAAATTATTTTGAAAAACTGAGAATCATTAACTGAAGATATAATAAATATTTTTCCGTTAAAATAATTGTAACAAGCGGTATTCTTGTGTGAAAAATGTTAAAAGTTAGGTACTTTTGATGGTTTTCGTTTTTCCTCTCATGGCATGGCAAGTGAGAGATGGCGACTTGGCAACGTCGCACTAAAAACAATTTTTCCATATCTAAAAAACTTCTGCAGCTGGTGCATTTGAGATTTTTAGCTAATTCTCTCAACCTAACTATACTGTTCTCATCTGGAATTTCGCATTAAGCTGTTTCTTGAAATGTTTTTTTTTATTCTTTGTTTTTTAGCGTCGGTAAGAATGCAATGTTGCCAGATCCGATAAACGACGCAATGAAAATATTTTTGCCTTTCTGCGCATGTGAGAGTAGGGGAAAGAGCGAACTGCATCTGAGCTATATTAGGGAACGTCCTTAAAAGAAAGTCTACACAGGCATTCGTCAATTCTTTTTTTGACTTAATATAGACTTGAAATCCCAAATTCAAATCGCTCTCTTTCTAAGATATAAGAAACAAAATTCTTTATTCTATTTAGGCATAGGCATGCTCATAATAATGTACAAATAATAAAATATTAACAATTTATTACCTGTAGGGTTACCAGGATTAATAACAACTAAAATACGTGGATGGGAATGTTTTCTGGCTTCAGTTACAGATCTTTGTAATTCATCTGCATCCATACTCCATTTATTTTCTTCATTTAGATAATAACCAATCTAAAATTAAAAAGACAAATTAAGTCGAGAAAATAATAAAATATAAGTATTTAGCTATAGGATTGATATTACCTGGGTCATGTCGAATTCCGCAAGAGTGGCAGAATAAAGTGGGTATTGTGGAATAGGAATCATTACTCCTGGTTTTTTTCCATTTACTGGACAGATAAATAATTTAAGTACGTTCTAAAATCATAAAATTGAGAAATAAATACGTGAGAACATAATTCTATATATTTATATATTTTCACCTTTATAGCATCAGAAGCACCAGCAGATAATATAATATTGGAAAAATCTGCTGGATGTCCATCTCTTCTTTGAATATATTGAGCTACATGTTTTCTAATTATTTCGATTCCCAAACTATCAGTGTATGACCCTAAAAATATCGAAAATTTATTTTTATTCAAATTAAAAAATATTGTAACTTTCAGAAGAAACATTTAATTCCAAAGCTTAAGGTAGTTGTTTCACCATATGGGTTATCTTAGGATTTTTTTGAAATTTAGACAGATTATTATTTAAATACTTCTGCATCGATTGGTGGCAAAACGAAATTTATGAACAATATAGTTCCGGAGATATTAAATTCCAAAAATAGAGTTTTTCAGACTCTTATACATTGCACTATACGGGATATCGGAAAATTTACATACATATTTAATTATAATTAAGAAACTCTTCTTACCATTGTAATAAAAAACTAAATCAACATTAAACAATAACTAATACATTTTTTAAGAAAATTGTAATTCATAGTTACAGCACAGTTTCTGAGATAATAAGGAATAAATAATGAAAAGAGTATAATGAAAAATTTACACTAAAAACAAGCTGGCAACAACGCATATATTTAACCTAAAAAGTGGATTAACTTTAGTACTTTTTGACTTCTTTTTGCTTCAGCCATTGTCGCAACAGCTTTTAATCGTTTATTAAGTATAACTTTTTGTTTAATAAATCGACTTTTATAATGTATTTTATCTGTCATTTCTATGATAAAAATATTCAAGCTAGGACAATGTTGCCAGATTTCTCAAACGAGAACGGGATTGGCTAGTAGTGGTACATAAACAGCAAAAAGTTTTGGGCTTATGAATTATGAATCCTTATTGTCTGTTCTATATACTCTAGCTCTTAACTTTTTGCTAGTATTGTCGCGAAACAACTACCTTAATATCTATAATCAAATACAAAGGGAGAATAATTAAAAAAGAATACCAACCAACACTTCCTCCTTTACAACCGCCTAAAATTTCTTTCGCTTTTTCTTTAACATCAGATGGGAATTTTGATTCATTGATGATATCAGGATAAGATACAAGGGATAAAACCTAAAAATAATATCCACATTATTATATAATTTACTTTATTTTTTAATCTTTAAATGACTAAATTACCTGTCTAATATACGTAATTGGAACTTGGCCCATAGCATGGCAATCGCCAATATTTGCCTTTATTACTTCTTTAAAAGGTTTTGAAACTCCCTGCAACAAAACAATGATTATTATAAGCAAGGACGAAGATGTTATGGTTTTTTGAAAATCTTTTTAACTATTACAATAAGACATGTCAAAGTTATTGTAATATAATATTTTATTCTTCGGAAACGTTCCCTGAACTATATTAGAAAATGGTCTTATTGTATACTAGCTAATAAATCGACCATTTTCTATCTGGAAGACAATTAGTGTGGGTAATATATTTAAAGAGCAAGGACAGAATACCACCATAGTGAAGAATTTTCTCAGAACATTAGAATATAGAGAGAACTCTTCAATGTAAGAACCAATGCTCGAAAACCAGCACGGAAAAAGTGTATGTTCAGTTGACTAACTCTAAGGGGATTGCTTATTCCCGAGATGTGAGCCAACTTATTTTGAAACATATGTTTTGTTCATGACGCAAAGTGAAATAATAAAAATTCTGTTTTTTTATTTTGTACTTTTTCCCGAACGTCGTTACAACAACAACAGTGATCCAAATGACAATCCTAATATGATAATATGTATAATTGTATATTATACAATTTATTTATTATTATTATTTTAATACAATCAAATACAGTAGCGGTCTTCAAACTTTGTTGTCTAATGGAACCCTTACATTAAACAAATATTCGTTTAAAACCCCTCCTGAAAAATGATAGAGTGATTAAAGTACAAACTTCACTCTATAACAATAAAATTAGGTAGGATATTGATATTTTTTTAGATGTCACTAAAAGTAGACTTTTTTTATAATGATATTGATACAAGAAGAAGTTGCACCAAGAAGGTACAACCTCTGTAGTCCTCGGTGGACCCTTGTATCGTGAAGAAAGAAGTGATTTAGGGATTGGGTAGGAGTCGAAGGTATCTGTGGATGCCGGTCTTGAAAGATTGATTGATAGATAGTAATACACATTAGCTTAAAATAAATGAAAAATATTTTTGTCTTGTGATTGTTTTATAAATTTTATAATCTTCAACTCCGACCCAATCCTTAAATCTCTTCTTATTCTCACGATACAAGGGTCCATCGCGGACTATAGAGGTTGTAACTTTTTGGTGCAACCTCTTCTTGTATCAGTAACATTATATAATAAAAAAATATATATTTTTAGAATTTAAGCATTTACTCGCTCCCGCAACCTTGATCAAATTAAACAAAACGCTAGGAACCCTCAAAACATAGTTTGAAAACCACTAATCTACAGGATGAAAAATTGCAATTCTATTGAAGTATTTTAATTTCAAAAAGATTCCGGGAAAACGTATAGAATAAAAAGCAAGTAGTAAATCTTAATATTCAACATTTAAATATAAATAGATTATTATATAAAAATATGACTAGCTGAAATGAAAACATTTAGATTCAAGCTCTTTACACTGTTCATTTTGCGATAAAGTAACAAGGCCAGTTTTTGAAGGAGGCTTTTTTTTAATAATAAGGATCCAAAAAGGTGTGTAACTAAAATGAGGGGGTAGAATTTTGTAATTATTTAAAGAATTTGAGGAGCAGCCAAAGTTAGTATTCTTCTTCTTATAGTCCCATACCCGAACGGGCGTCGGCTCCTCTCCACATATACCTGTGCTGAGTGTGTTTAGCTGTTTTATACAGATATACAGGACCTACTTTTTAACGCCGGTTCCGAACCGATAGTTTGGAGAGGTTGACTAGGCAATTATACTCTTGGTAGTTTGTCATTGCTTTCCAAGATGAGACGGCTAGAGATATCTGCTGAGACTCAGTCTCGAACCAGCATACCCAGGACAGCGGCCCGACACTCTGACCACTGACCCACAGTCGCCATAATTTAATTACCCAAAGTTAGTATAATAAAATATTGTAAACGGATTAAATAAAAATAATCACTAATAAGTTGTCTAATTTGGCTGCAAATAATGAATGTTTGTTTATCGCACATTTAGCTCAAATGAGGCTTTAGGGTGGATATTCGATTTTAATTCATTAGAATAGATGAGGCGTCTGTGGGTCAGTGGGTAGAGTGTTGGGTCGCTGACTCGAAGATCGCTGGTTCGAGACCGAGTCTCGGCAGATAGATATTTTAAGTCGCCTCCTCTTGGAAAGTAATGGCAACCTACCAAGAGTATAATTGCCTAGTAACCTCTCCAAATTAGCCGTTCAGAACCGGAGTTAAAAAGTAGGTCCCTTATATCTGTGTAAAACAACTAAACACACTCAGCACAGGTATATGTGGAAAGGAGCCGACACCCGTTTCGGGTATGGCACTCGAAGAAGAAGAAGAAGAATAGAAAGAAAAAAAAATTTCTGAAAGAATAAATATTTGCAAATGCTTTTCCTTATTTGATGTCTTTTGTCGTATTGACTCGACTAAAGGTCAACGCAAATTTTATGGCCACTCCCTATTTTTTTAAATATAGTTTTTGGAAAAATATAACCCCCTATTTTAGATTTTCTTTATTTCTCAAAAAAAGACCTCGACTTTTAGTCCGGCAATTCGCATCAATGATAATATTCTTTAAAATTTTATTTTGTATTTGTTCAGTATCAAGAGTTTTTGAAAAATTAAAAGTAGTTTTTCTTTTCATTTGCAAAATATTAAAATTAAAAAATAGTTTAAAGAGAAAAAAAAATTAAATAATATCTTTCATTCAAAGATTTCATTGAGGCATCCTTGAATCAATATCATTTCATATGAGATAATTTTTTTTTATCAGATAACAATTGCATCAACTTGAAAATAAAATTAGAATTAAGTAAAAGAGTTTTTCAAGGTTTATTTATTAAATCAAACACTATAAATCTGTTTAGGAAATTTTTCCGGGTTAATCCACCCACGGAGAAATAAGAAAATCCTTATTATTTTCCTAAAAAATAATTTGAAAATTTAAAATAGATCATTTTCAAGCTATAATAAATTTTTCTTTCGATTGAATCCTCGAAAAATAATACTACTTTTTACAGGGTATTTAAAAAGAAATGATTAATTATGTGTTATTACTAATTATTCAAATTAAAAAAATGCAGATATATTTTTAAATAAATACAAATCTTTTATATAAAAAAAAAAAAATATGAAAACGTTTATTTAAAGTTCAAATGTTTCGGGAGAAATTCACCCCTTATCAATAGAAATTTTAAGAAATTTATTTTAAGTAATGAATATAGAACAAATATTTTTTCAAATTTTAAGAAAAGAATATAGAGCAACTATTTTTTTTTTAATTTCTTAAAATTTTCATTGATAAGGGGTGAATTTTTGCAACATTTGGACTTTAAATAAACGTTTTTAAAGTAGTTTTTATAATAGATTTGTATTTATTTATACACAAAACAATCAATAAAATTTTTTCAATAGATAATATAACGTATATTTATTTAGATATGGTTAATAATTTGTGATTTATAGCTTTTTGAGCTTTTTTCATTTAAATTAGTCCAATTGAAAGAATTTATAGCAATAGCAATGAAATAGAATGTAGATAAATAATGTTATATATATAAAATAATCCGAAAACGTTTATTTTAAAGTCCAAATTTTTCAGTAGAAATTCACCCCTTATCAATGGAAATTTTAATAAATTTGCTTTAAACAAAGAATATAGAGCAACTATTTTTCAAATTTTAAGAAATTTGCTTTAAGCAAAGAATTTAGACAAACTATTTTTTCAAATTTCTTAAAATTTCCATTGATAAGAGGTGAATTTCTCCCGAAACATTTGGACTTTAAATAAACGTTTTCAGAGAGTTTTTTCATAATAGATTTGTATTTATTTATACACAAAACAATCAATAAAATGTTTTCAATAGATAATATAACGTATATTTATTTAGATTAGATACCTATATGGTTAATAATTTGTGATTTATATAGCTTTTTGAGCTTTTGTCATTTAAATTAGTCCTATTGAAAGAATTTATAGCAATAAAATAGAATGTAGATAAATAATGTTATATATATAAATTTATATATATAACATTATTTATCATTACTCATACATTGTTTAAACAATCCGAAAACGTTTTTTTAAAGTACAAATTTTTCGGGAGAAATTCACCCCTTATCAATGGAAATTTTAAGGAATTTGCTTTAAGAAAGAATATAGAGGAACTATTTTTTTCAAATTTTAAGAAATTTGCTATAAGAAAAGAATATAAGAAACTATTTTTTCAAATTTTAAGAAATTTGCTTTTATAAAAGAATATAGAGCAACTATTTTTTTTAAATTTCTTATGATAAGGGGTGAATTTCTCCCGAAACATTTGAACTTTAAATAAACGTTTTCAAAGTAGTTTTTATAATAGATTTGTATTTATTTATACAAAAAACAAACAATAAAATTTTTTTAATAGATAATATAACGTATATTTATTTAGATTAGATACTTATATGGTTAATAATTTGTGATTTATAGCTTTTTGAGCTTTTGTCATTTAAATTATTCCTATTGAAAGAATTTATAGCAAAAGCGATAAAATAGAATGTAGATAAATGTTATTTTTTTCAATAGAACTATTTAATTGCTATGCTAATTCTTGACTCCCTGTTCTAATTCTTTTTCTATTTCTCCAGCGCGGATAACAAGTGGTCCCCGGACAGCATATTCCATCCGGATAATGTTCGGATTGACAGTTTCCAGCGAGATCACCTTGGAGCTGGCCATATTTCGTCGACACCCGTGCCCGAGAGCTTGCAATCCAGCTGCCGACTTGGCCTGATACTGTGGATCAGAACAGGAGAAGGCCACTCTTGGAGCCTTTATCACATTACGAAAGTTCCTAAGTGAACCACTTAACAGATTGCTCGACATGGCTAAATCACTAAATTGATGTTTCAATCTAGTTTAATATCAATGAATTGCGATTGAAAATGCCTTATCAATCGTATATGAGGTCAAAATATCAACCCAGGTTAAGAAAATCTATAAACCAGAGAGTGATTAAGTGCGAGTCACTTGACTTAAACTGCACTTGTTACGAGCCAACTAAAAATTTGGCATAATTCAGTTAATGAGTAAAAATAGAAAAAGAGACAAAAATCGGCCTCTCGTTATTATATATAGCCTAGATATGCCTGATGCATTTTCACTAATTTTAAATTAAAATCCGGCGAGTTTTTTTTAATCTTTAGATTACAAAAAATAATAATTTAGAATTTCTAAATTTTATTTCAATTGGATCAATATAATTTATCGTTAATTAAATTAAATATATGGCAAAATATATTCGATAAAAATTATATAATCCATTTTTTCTTAAAATATAAAATATTATATGGTATTAATATAATATATATTTTTTAATAATAAATGAAAAAATAAAATAAATTACTATTTTTTATTAGTATTATTATATTTATAAAAGATAATTAAACAAGGTTACGATTTCTGTGGCGCCAAAATTCGACAGCGAATTCTTATGACCTTGTGGGCGGAAAAAATCACTTTTGTTCAATTTAATTGAAAATTCAATTAGTGTTTGAGAAAATAATTAAAAAAATGAGTTATTTATTCACATTTAATCCAGGTCTTCTGGCTTTCGAGATTCCTTTAGTTGAGCTTGATCTTTTAAGCTCCTTATGCAGATGTTTTGAGATTGAAATGTGTTTTGTATTTTTACAATAAATAAAAATTTAAAATTTCAATTAGATATTTAGTTATTTTCCAGAAATGTATTTTATAAAAAATCTAAAAATCCCTTCAAATTTTATGTTTAATATAAAAATTGGAGGAAAAAGTAAAAATTTCGGTGAATTGATAATTTTAATGATAAATATCTAAATCTGATAATAATTTCGATTTAATATTCTTACCTAGAGTCAAAAGGCCGTTTCTAGAATAATAGCAATTAAGAAATGAATTTCTAATAGTGTAAAAGAGATCTGGATTTGTATTTGGCATATCTTTGCAATTTTTTCGTACTAAAGTATAAAAGATATTATTATTCTATCCGTGCCATTTTTAATAATTTTCCTCGATTAGATTCTAATGAAAGAATCGCTCAGCCGCATATTTATTAAATAATAAAAAAAGTGAAAACTTATTTACGCTTGAGACAAGCTTATAAGTTATTAATAATGAACTTAGACATAAACTCGAGGGGTGAACCGCGATTGGTATTAGGTGTACACCGTCTTTGGAATTATTTGGAATTACATTGGAATTTATTAGATAATCTATTGTCTTCTACTTGGAAATGAAAGTGGAAGTGGAAGTAGGTGCACACGATTTTAGGTCGCGGTTCACCCCTCGATATAAATCATAACAGCCTGCTAATCAAGTGGACCCGGGTTCGAATCTGACTCGCTAGATAGAAGACAAAACTTAATAATAATTTATTTGCACGAAATTTTCTCTGGAGAGAGGCGGACTGGTAGAACTTTTAATTGAAAGTAATGGAAGGTAGCCCAGGGGTGGAGGAAGAAAATTAACCCATATCCAAATAAGGTGTAATTTATTGGATTCCTTCTTCCTTTCCTTTCAAACCGACGTTTCGAAGGAGGAAAGAATAATCCTCCGAAACGTCGGTTTGAAAGGAAAGGAGGAAGGAATCCAATAAATTATACCTTATTTGGATATGGGTTAAATTTTTCTTTCCTCACTACCCCTGGGCTACGTTCCATTACTTTCAATTTAATAATAATATAGTAACGTAAATTTTGTCTGATGGCTAGAAAGCCGAAAAGCCAAAAAAAAGATGTTTTATGCATTTTGAGGAAGAAGTTCTAAAACTAAAAAACCTAATCAGTTTTCAGCATTGAAAATACAAAAATATTTTAGCACAAGAACGAACTTTCTAAGACTTTTCATTCTTAAGTTATCATGGGCACAGAACAGTTCTACTGTGTCATATGGGTATCAGAATTCTGACACACAGATAGAAAAAAACTATGGTTGGGAAAAAGATTTTCCAGACATTTTTAAACATACCTAATGAACAAAATGAAATTTCAAAATTTTTGCGTGAATTCAATACTAATCCCGCCCAGCAGACTAAATGAAATAATAAATTAAGTTTCATGACACAAAATATATGGCTTATAATCTTTAACAAAGAGAAACAAAGAGGTTGTCCTCTGCTTGATGCAAATAAACATATACACATATATATCAAGATGATATATCTGTATATATATTATTTATTTGTTTGAGACTATAGTTTCGAAGACTTGGTCTTCATCATCAGTCTTTCTTCAATTATAAATGTTTTTCATGGAGTCAATATCCATATGATATTGACTCCATGAAAAGCATTTATAGTTGAAGAAAGACTGATGATGAAGACCAAGTCTTCGAAACTATAGTCTCAAACAAATAAATAATATATATACAGATATATCATCTTGATATATATATGTATATGTTTATTTGCATCAAGCAGAGGACAACTTCTTTGTTTCTCTTTGTGAATCAACAACTCTGCTACTCTCGGCAAAACAAAAACTTTTCAATTATAATCTTTAAGTTCAAATTTCGACATTTTTTTTGGAACTCATCCATTATTTTCTAGTTTCTGTCCATATGGTAGTTACCTGTCAAATTATAAAGAGGTTTTTTCAAATGTCATTATCTGCGGATTTTGAGATCCTATAATGTACAAACATCAGATGTTCTTTTGTAAATAATTTATTAGCAAGATATCCACTTCGAAAGGATCTCTCTATAGGCCGGAGCTCTCTTTAAAATCGAATTTGTCTTATAAGACAATCGTTTATTTTTTTATTTTTATACGTCAAAGTCTTTACTTGTTTTTCTAATTTATTTCTTTTTAAAAGACATTTACATTTTTATTAATTTATCATCAAAATATATTTTAAATAATATCTATAGTTTCCGGAAATCATATACTTTATTATATCATATAAGGTATTTGCCGAAATCTCCGGTAATTAATTGAGGGGCTGTCAATTGAACATATTTTGTTTTGCCTTATATTACTGTGTATTGTATATTATATGATTTATTGATTTATTTTATTCTAAGTTTTACTCCAAATTTGTCAGGGTTAGAAGTTGTTCTCTAAATATGTCTTAATAAGTAAACTTTTGTTATCTTCTCTAGCCTCAGAGGATCATTTAAATAAATAAATAAATGCATTTCAAAATTCATTAGATACCCGAAACAGAGAGCAACCTGAAATCACTATAATATTATATATAAATTAGATTTGAAAGAACTTAAAAGAAGCTAACATATTTCATTGACGAGACACTAAAGAATTTACATTTCAATTAGTATCTATACGTTGGTTAGTTAAAACGTTACTAAATTTTGTGCACTTATATATGCTCTTCAAAAACTAGTGTAAGTATATATATCTAAACGAAATATCCTATGTAATTTCTTTTTTTGTATTGAGATTAAGGAGCAGATTAGATTTTGGTTGAAACCTAAAATTAATGGGTGATGGAGAGTTCTTAACAAATTTAAATTATAAAATTCTCAAACTACAAACAAGAAAAATGGAATTTACTGTAAAAAATGGTCCTATAATAAATAAAAGTCATATTTTTTTTCGGGGACCAAACTTGGGAGGGTCAAAAATCTATAATAAAAGTCCTAGACCCTTTGATTTGCACGAAATTTCGCATTGGCATATCCCATAGGTCCTTATGAAAATGACTCACTATGTGAAATTGAAGTGACCCTAATGGAGGGATTCAAAAATATTTTAAAGTAATAAAATTTCCAAACAAAAATAGAATAAGGAAAGTGATATTTACAAGAGATATGGATCTAATATTTAAAAATAGATATTATTAATTGCTAACGGACGCAAAATAGGGGCGTTGTCTTTAAAAATTAAATTTTAAAATTTTCAACCTAAAACCAAGTTAGCTGAAACTTTATAATTAACAAAGTCTTATTATATTCAAAAAGAGCTCTAATTATTTCTTTAGAGACCAAAATTGGTGCGTTCAAAAAATATATCTTATAGAGGTTATAGAGGCTTATATTATTAAGTGAACAATTCTTGCATATATGTCATGGTCACATGGTGAAACACCATATCGTGTAATGCCAATGAATTTCAGAGAAATAATATTACAATATTACACTAATATTACAATGATACCTACTTACTATTTTAATAATACTACTTATATGTAATATTGCGGAGAAATATTCCCGTGTGTTATATTCCACTATATTATTATTTTACAATATAATAAAATACATATTCCAATATTATCGTGTAATGCTAATGTACCATATTTTAGAGAATATTGCAAATAAATATTCCTGCAACATTAAGATAAAATTGGAATATTTTATTATATTGTAAAATAATAATAGTGGAATATAGCTGGAATATTTCCCCGCAATATTACATATTCTTAAAATAGTAGGTATATCATTGTAATTTTATAGTGTAAAACTGTAATTCATAAAGAGAAACAAAGAGGTTGTCTCTGCTTGATGCAAATAAACATACACACATATATATATCGAAATTATATATCTCTGTATATATAATTTCCATATATTTATGTACCTATACATATATATATATATATATATATATATATGTGTGTATGATTATTTGCATCAAGCAGAGGACAACCTCATTGTTTTTCTTTGTGAATCAACAACTCTGCTACTCTCGGCTAAACAAAAACTTTTCAATTAAAACTGTAATATTATTTCTCTGAAATTCATTCACGATTTGACGTGTTTCACCTTGTGACCACGATAGCTATATATATATATATATATATATACTAAAGAGTTCAATGAAAATCACGGTTTAGAGGGTTTTTTGGATCAACAAATAAATCTGTCAGGGTCTCATCTTCGGGTAAATTTAATTTGATTGGTTTTTACACAATTAAAGTAATAATTCACAGAGGTGTTAATACAAATTTATAATTAAATTTTTTTAACTATATTTTATTAATTTTAAAACCCACAAATAGTTCATTACAAATATTTTACCTATTATATATTAAAATAAGAAAATTTAACTAATTAGAGGTATTCTCTATAGAAGACAGATTGGTAGATTCAATGCTGACATTCTGATGCAAACTCGTAAGAACTCTCAGATTTCGATGTTTAATTGTGGTTTTTAATCATTTACCAATTTTTATTATTTAAGTAATAGTAATATTTATTAATAAGTTGTTGTAGGGAAATAAGGACAATAGCTTATGCAAGTATTTTTTATTTGATTGCCAACGTTTCGTCAACTTTGCTGACTTCCTCAGGGCTCAAACAAATTAATCTCTTTGCATATTTGTCAATTTATAAATACTTATTCATTCTTAGCATACACATATAGGCACAGATTGGAAATATTTCCTATTTAAATAGGAATCTAATCGTATGTTTCCTATATTTGATTCAATCGCGAATCAAATGCAGGTGATTTTTGTCAAATATTAGATGAAAATAATTTCTGAACTTATATATTTCTAACTTGAAATAATGAAGTTAAATAAATTTATAATTTTCTCATTAATATATTAAAGAATAATTAACACATTAATGAGAATTGTTTATATATCTTGTTCAAAAAGCGGGATCAAAACAATTCTCATTAATGTGTTAATTATTCTTTAAAATATTAATGAGAAAATTATAAATTTATTTCCTATATGTGCCTATATGTGTTTGCTAAGAATGAATAAATATTTATAAAATGACAAATATGCAAAGAGATTAATTTGTTTGAGTCTGAGGAAGTCAACAAAGTTGACGAAACGTTGGGATAAAATAAAAATACTTGAATAAGCTCTTATTTCCTACAACAACTTATTAATTTAATCGATGGACATAAATAATCAAAATAGTGATATTTATGATATTATATTAAATATAAGATAAGATGTATGTTAGTTTTTTGGAAGGCCAAATCAGTTTAAATATGACTTGGGAAAGTTGGTAGCAAAATATGGCATTTCAATTCAAAACTGTCATCAATTCTAGATGACATCTGGATGACATCAGCTAAGGAAATAAATTTCTTTTTTAAATGGCTGATTTAATGAAATCGCCACTCGACTCGATGCTCAATTTCTTTTCGACGGTGGCCGTTCCTCAGGGCCATGAGAAAGCTTTCAAAACCGCCTTATTCAACGCCCTCGGAATTCTTCTACTTCTTCTGGCTGGTGTTTCTTGCTGGCTTCTCTACAACATCTTCGCCCCATTTATCCAGCCTCTCCTCTGGGCTCTGCTTTGCGGGGCGGCTCTTCATCCGATTAAATATTCTCTCACACAAACCTTTCAGAAATGGGTCGAAAACCTAGAAGAATCGCAAACCCCGCTCTGTGTCAATTTCTTTTTGATCCCTTTTATGTTGGCCGATCAAATCAGCGAGAATATTGGCAACCAGATCAAATATCGGTTAAAAATCATCATTGGATGTTCATTAGCCGTTGCTACAATCTTTCTTTTCTACAATTATACTCCGAGCTTATTAATTACATGCATCTGGCGAATTACGAAATTATTTGAAATTTCAATCAAATTATTCATTACTTATTTCAATGGAACAGCGGTAGGTATTTCTGCTTTTATATATTAATAATAATTTAGTGGATATTTAATTTTATTTATTTTCTTAGAAAGATGGACTGGTAAGCGAAATAAATAGGTTATAATGAGAGGAAGTCCATAAATTATTTAAATTTTATTCAAATTCTGACGTTTCGGAAACCTTTTTTCTCTCCTTCTTTCTTCAGGTTATTGAATAGTTATACTCATTTTCGGGGGGGGGGCACGGGTGCTGGTTGGGTTTTGGGGGCTGGGAGTAGAGTGTGAGGGGGGTCCAGGGGGCGTGCCCCTGGCTAGCAAGAGGGCCGCCGAAGGCTGGCCTTGCAGCTAGTATATATATATTCTTTTATTTACTATGTTTCACTTACAACCAACACCGCTTTCCTTAGAAGTAATTTACATAAAATTTCAATGAAAAAGGAAACATTGATATTTAATAGCATCTTTTATATGCACGCTTTTATATATGATTACAATAGACTGAAATATCATTATGCGCGACAATGTATTTTCATTGAAAATAATTCGTTAATTTACATAACTATTAAAACTGTATTAGATGAAGGAGGAGGTATCAGTCAAAGTGGATGCGCTGGGTTCAATAAAACACCCTGAATAAAACGTTTCGGCCTGAATTTATTTGGCCATCTTCAGTTAATTGGGAGTTATACACAAAATGCGGTACATATGTGATCGAACCAAGCCTTGTCAAAAATAAAAATTGTAGCTTCATGTAAATTTATAACGTGCCTGGGCCCAAAGGTTTTTTTAACGTTTGGGTGCAGGCACGTTATAAATTTACATGAAGCTACAATTTTTATTTTTGACAAGGCTTGGTTCGATCACATATGTGTACCGCATTTTGTGTATAACTCCCAATTAATTGAAGATGGCCAAATAAATTCAGGCCGAAACGTTTTATTCAGGGTGTTTTATTGAACCCAGCGCATCCAACTTTGGCTGATACCTCCTCCTTCATCTAATACAGTTTTATCACAGCCACGAACTCTAACAACATAACTATTAAAATATTGACTTAAAATAAATACGAAAATATTTCTTCAACACCAACGAGTACTGAAAAAGAAGACAAGAAGGAAAATTATTACATGCTTCCTTCATTGACCCTTTGAATCCTGAAGAAGGAGAGAAGATCCTCCAAAACGTCTGTTTAAAAGTTGTAAAAAAAAACTTTCTAATAATGATTATTTTATTGGGAATCACCTTTTTATTAATCCCTGGACTGCCTTCCATTCAATTCTTAGTTTCATTTAACGAATTCTTAAATCAAACTTTTTTGGTATTTGTAAGGAATAAATCAAAGAGTTGAAGGAGACAATAAAAGAGTGTGTCTTCTGCTGGAAAAATTATTTTTCAATTTATTTACAGGAATTAATGTATGAATTAATTCCTGTCAATCAATTGTAATGATGAAGAGGGCAAAGCCATCGAAACTATAGTCTCGGTATAAATAAATTAAAAATTTATTTTTCCAGCAGAAGACACACTCTTTTATTGTCTCCTTCAATTTATAAAAATTCTGCTACTCTCGGCAAAAGGAAACTTTCAATTTAAATCAAAGATTGCTTAAATATTTTATTAATTTGAGATCATTGAACTTTTTCTTTTTCTAGATGCCCCAAGAGATCAATTCATTTTTGTAACTAGAAAATCGCTATTGAATATTCCTAAGAAAATTTGTATTAGACTGAAGATGAAGGTAAAGCCTTCCAAAATATAGTCTGAAATTAATAAAAATAACAAAAATTCTTAAATGGACTGATTAATATAAAACCGAGGATTGAATGGAAGGCAGTCCAAGGATAAATAAAAATATATATAATTCTCAATAAAAGAAAATTTATCGGAATGTTTTCTTTTTAAACTTTTGAAACAACGTTTCGGTGGACCTTCTCTTCTTCAGAATTCAAAGGGTCAATGAAAGAATCTCGTAACAATTTTCCTTCTTGCCTTCTTTTTTAGTGCTCGTTGGTGTTGAAGAATTATTTTTTGTTAATTTTATTTATTTTCTTAGAAAGACCGACTGGTAAGCGAAATAAGTAGGTTAAAATGAAAGGCAGTCCATAAATTATTTACTTTTATTCAATTTCCGACGTTTCGGAGACTTTTTTCTCTCCTTCTTCAGGGTCTACAAAACAAAAATGCGACTTGGATGCAATTATAATCATTCGTTATCATCCACACATCATCATACAATACACAATAGAGTTCAACATCAATACCATCATTACAATAATAAGAAATCAAACAGAGGAGAAAGAGATTTAACTTACATTGAATAGTTATTAATGGGTGAGTATGAGTATAACGTAGAAATTGAATAAAAGAAAATAATTTATGGACTGCCTTTTATTTTAACCTACTTATTATTTTATGTCTTGCATCATCATAGATTACATAAAATTTCAATGAACAAAGAAACATTGATATTTAATAGCATCTTTTATATGCACACTTTTATATATGATTACAATAGATTGAATATCATTATGTGCGACAATGTATTTTCATTGATAATAATTCATTAATTTACATAACTATTAAAATATTGACTTAAAATAAATACGAAAATATTTCTTCAACACCAACGAATACTGAAAAAGAAGCAGGGCCGCGCCAAGCTATTCGGCCGCCTGTGTGCAAACTTTAATTTTACGCCCTCTTTAAAGTCTTTATTCGAGGATAAGTCAAAAATTACTTACACTTTTCGTTCTACAACTTTATTAAACTAAGATAGGTGTACAACAGATACATTATTTTTCGATATAGTCTCCACCTTTAGCAATGCAGTTGGTCCAGCGAGCCACAAGCTTCCAGATGCCTACCTGGGAGAAGGTTTTCGGTTGGTCATGAAGCCACTTTTGCACCGCATCCCGAACGTCCATGTCTGAGGCAAATCGACGACCTCTCAAAGCTTCCTTGAGCGGTCCAAAGAGATGAAAGTCTGAGGGAGCGAGATCTAGGCTGTAGGGAGGGTGTTCCAGGGTCTCAAAGCGTCTCAAAGTTGACGGTCGCCCAGTTCCCTCTTGTGTTACGCTCGTTCGGCCACTTTTAAACATTTCGATCCATAAAAAAACGCTTTTACAAGATAAACCACTTTCCGCGTATTGTGACAAAAGTCTCCGGTGAATTTCAGCACATTTCACACCCTCTGCTCCTCTTTGGTGCAATCTGATAGCGGAGCTGACATGCTTATGCTGTTGTAGCTAGACGACAACTGACGCGATCGTGATTAAATTCCGCACACGTGACCACAGACGCGCCAACTCAACGCATGCGCATGTGGGCGCCTCTTATCTTATAATAGTTTAATAAAGTTGTAGAACGAAAAGTGTAGGTAATTTTTGACTTATCCTCGTAGTCTTTTCAAGTGTCTGTCTAGCTGTTTTGCCGCCCTTTGACTTGCCCGCCTGTGTTTTGCACACATTCGCCCTATAGTTGGCGCGGCCCTGTAAGGAAAATTATTACATGCTTCCTTTATTGAACCATGAAAACGAAGCTAAGATCCACCGAAACGTCGATTCAAAGGCATAAAAAGAAAAGGTTCCAATAAATGTTACTTTATTGGGAATCATCTTTTTATTTATCCTTGGTCTGCCTTCCATTCAATCCTGAGCATTATAAAAAATTATTTACCTCAAGCAGAAGTTACACTTTTTGATTTGTTCTTTATAAATTCCAGCTACATTTATTAACACTAAGAAGGCCTCAGTAGTAGAGTTCAAAAGGTCGTAATATAATTAAAAAATTGGAAGTAATGGAAGGCAGCCCAGGGATGGTGAGGAATGAAAAAATTGACACATATCCAAATAAGGTGTAATTTGTTGGATTCCTATTTTCCTTTCAAACCGACGTTTCGGAGGATTCTTCCCCTCTTCTTCAGGGCTTTAAAGGGTCAATGAAGAAAACAAATAAAATGCTTCCTTCCTCTCTCTACAGCAGTGTTTAAAACTTATATCTTTCCTTCATTGACCTTTTAAAGCCCTGAAGAAGGAGGGAAGAATCCTCCGAAACGTTGGTTTGAAAGGAAAATAGGAATCAAATAAATTACACCTTATTTGGATATGTGTTAATTTTTTCATTCCTCACTACCCCTGGGCTGCCTTCCATTACTTCCAATTAAAAGTTATACCAGTCCGTCTCTCTCCAGAGAAAATTTCGTGCAAATAATTAAACAATTTTCAATTAATGCTTTAATTATACCAAGGCTAGTCTAACCCCAACAAGTAAATTCGAAAGAAAGAATTTACAATATTTATGTAATAGAATTTGTGATTTTACTGTGCAATTTTTTTTAGTTTTTAAAACTATGTATATGTTTTGATTTCAGATTTTAACATCTATTTCTGGATACTTGATTATTCTTTACTTTTACTGGACACCGAGATTATCAAAACAATTCGCATATGCTTCATTGGCAATGTGGATTCTTATCTCATGTTATGTTGCCCATCTATTTGGCTCATACCAAATTTTAATATTTTGTTTTAACATTCTTGTTTTGACAATTGGCTTTGCTTGCGAAATATGGATTATTTATGCTTCTAAAATTGAAAAAGGTATGTAAAACTATATATGGAACAAATTGTACAATCCATTTAAAAAAATTTATATTATAATATTATTATTTATATATACAGGGTGATTCATCGGTCTGCCCTCTCTTTATAACTCTTATAACTCTTTTATTTTAAGTCAGAGAGAAAAACTCTTCAAATATAATTTATATGATATATTATTGTCTATCTACGTACCATATTCATTTGTATACAGGGTTCTCCGTTTAAGTGCAACAATATGTAACTTTATATTTCTTAATGGAACACCCTATATATATTCATTTATTTTGATAGTAAATTAGATTCCCTTTAAAAAAGTATTAAGAAATAAGGGTCTAAAATTAAAAATTAAGAAGTTATTTACCTTTATTCGTTAAATGGTATTTTTGTATGATGTTATCAAAGTAAGCTAGGGAACGAATAAAGGTAAATTACTTCTTAATTTATAATTTTAGACCCCTTATTACTTAATATTTTTTAAAGGGAATCTAATTTACTCTCAAAATATATAAATATATATAGGGTGTTCCAATAAGAAATATAAAGTTACATATTGTTGCTCTTAAACGGAGCACCCTGTATACAAATGAATATGGTACGTAGATAGACAATAATATATCATATAAATTATATTTGAAGAGTTTTTCTCTCTGACTAATATAAAAGAGTTATAAAGAAAGGACAGACCGATGAATCACCCTGTATAATAACGAGTGAGAAAAAGAAAAATTATAGTTTATTGATAGGTGTTCTGGAGCAGTAAAATAAAAGATATTGTCTTTTTGTAAAATATTTAAGGCTAATTACCTTTACTTAGACAACATTATTATTTTTTTACTTTCCCATATAATATACTCTAAGCTTAATTATTGACCTCTCATTGAGAATATTATTAAAATTAAAAGCAATGATAAGATCAATTTTGTGTTCAAAAAAATTTAGAAAAACATATCATCGTTACATTTGAGGACTTATACAGAAGTATGTATAGTGGTTTTACTTCGAAAACTTGCACGAACTAACAATCACCTCCACTCAAAAATTCTGGAAGTTTTTTATTGAAACTTATTATATATGGTATAGTAATAAGTTAATGGAGACTCGTGGAAAGGTCCACAGTGATCTTGTAGCCAAAGTTTCCGTTTGTATGTATTATTATTGTTGTAGAATGTTGAGGTATTTCGGAAAAAATATTATATTATTATATACTTCTTTATAGACCTCTACGTAAAACACGTAACGATATTGTCTCTAAATTATTATTATTATAACACTAATATAATGATCTAGTCATTGTTTTATATTTTTGTGACCCAGCACAGGCAGAAGGGGATATTGCAGCAATATTACATTGCAATATTAAACCTTGCAGGGAGATTGCAGGAATATTGCAGCAATATTCCTATGTCCGCCTCTTTTGCATCGCAGTAACATTGCGGCAATATTGCCAATGTTGCAGGAACATTGCAGCAATATTGCCATTTCAATTTTGCCACTTTAATGTTGCCACTGCAATGTTGCTGCAATATTGCCAATATTGTGCAAGGTTCGCAATATTCCAGTCTGTCTGGGAGGCTACAAAAATCATGCTCTAGCCTCACTCAACTAAAATCTAAATTAAAACAAATTTTATAAATTTTTTCAGGTGAAGAAGTTCAATTTGGTGAACTTTTACTTGATATTTTGATCAACTTCCAAGCACCCAAAATTCAAGAACAAGTAAGGATACTTAAGAAATGAATTTATTATTTCTTCTTAATTTTGAATTTATAATAATAAATATCTTATTTTCTGCTGTAATTGCTTTATTCTAACACGTTAATACTTTCAGTTTTTCATATTATAAATCAAATATTTTAGGAAATAATAATTATTATTTTTCCTTACACAAAAATATGTATTTATTAAATCTATTTTTTTAAATATATACTATATGGATAGTTTTCTTACTAGATTGAAAATAAAAAAGAAGAAGAACAATTAAAATCGACTCAATTTAAAGAATTAGTTGAGGTACATAAAAATGCTGATTTATCACCCACTGAAACAGAAAATGTAGATACATCAGAGTTCCAAAGACCTCAAATGCTTAATGTTAAATCCGAAATTGAAGAAATTAATATTGAAAGTAATAAATATATCTATTACGTCCTTTACGCCTGTGGTTTTATTCTTTTATTAAAGAATATATGGATAATTCAAATAATGACTCTCCCAATAATATACTATGTTCATAAACATATAGGTGAGTAAATAGAATATATTATTTTATAAACCTTTATTATTTGGATATATTAACTAGATTTTTATCAACAAAATTAATGTTAGAAGCAGATTTTTGTAAGAGTTGCTCTAAGTTCTTCCAAATAAGATGGAATTGATAAAATTATATTTGAGAATTGAGACGTTTGATGTTCATTAACAATCACTTACAGAAGAAAGACTGATGATGAAGACCAAGTCTTCGAAACTATAGTCTCAAACAAATAAATAATATATATACAGATATATCATCTCGATATATATATGTGTGTATGTTTATTTGCATCAAGCAGAGGACAACCTCTTTGTTTCTCTTTGTGAATCACTTACAGTTTATCATTAATTTTTTTGTTATTATCATGAATGTAACAAAAAAAATTTATGAAAGATGGAATTAATAAATAAGTAAGAGCAAATAAAATTGCATTATAGGTTTTACAAAAATAAAACAAACATATGTTTTGAGTTTTATCTCGATATATGGTAGGAGAACTAGCTTTCAAGACAAAAGTACAGATGATGTCTACGAACAACTTGATATCAAAAGCAACTGACCTGTTCTTCTTCTATAAAAAAATTATTAATGGTCTTATTGATGCCCCCGAGCTGCTGGAGTAGTTCCATTTTACATGTCCTAGACCAGGCCTTAGACTCAATAGACTACTCGACTGTAAAAGATCTACGAAGAGCTACGTCCGCAATGGGCCTATTGATCGCATAGCTGACCTAGTTAATGACAATTGTACAAATATAAACTTTTTTGGTGGTAGCTATTAATCGTTCGTGAGGAATGTCGGGAGGGCTTTTCACCCTCGAGAAGTGGACTCATAGTGCTAATTTATATTATCCTGATCTACATTGTTAGGAATAGGAATATTTATTTATTTTTGAATAGACTGTCAATACAAATACAGTATACAAAAAGTTTTTTAGAATTACAAATTTGTGATTCTCATGCATTAGAAGTACAACAAAGAACAAAGATCAAAAGGACACAAATATACAAATATATCTTAAGTTTATAAAGATTAATAGTTAAAATTAACATTTTTTTTCTTTTCTTTAACATAAAAAAGAAAACAAAAGAACAACACACAAATACAAAAATTATCTTAATTCACAAATTATAAATTATGCCTACAACTCGTCCAGTCTATAGAGATTTAGAGTTAGCAAGAAGCATTTTAGTTTTGTCTTCAAAAGAAAGAACGTTGGCAAACTCTTAATTTCTAAAGGTACCTTATTGTAAATTTTTATGACGTTATTAATTGGGCTTTTTAATGTCACAGACAAACAACTGGCATATATATATATAATATGTAATGTAATTATGTAGATGTTTTCTTTTGTTTTTTTTGTTACTAATTGTATGTAGTATAAAGCCGATTGGCGTTTAAAATAAATAAATAAATAAATATGGTATATATTTCGGATTACGAACCCATCATCAGGAGTTCACAAGAAAACCCGAAATATACCCAGACAGAAGGGAATATTGCAGCAATATTAAACCTTGCAGGAACATTGCAGCAATATTGCCACTTCAATGTTGCAGGGACATTGCAGCAATATTGCCACTGAAATGCTGTTGTAATATTGCCAATATTGTGCAAGGTTCGCAATATTGCTGCAATATTCCAGTCCGTCTGGCTATATATCGAGATAAAACTCAAACCATATATTTTTTTTTGTGAAACCCGAGGGGTGAACCGCGATTGGAATTAGGTGTATACCGTCTTTGTAATTATGTGGAATTATTTTGGAATTCATTAGATAATGCCCCTTCATCTATTGTCTTCTACTTGGAAATGAAAGTGGAAGTGGAAGTAGGTGTACACGATATTATGTCGCGGATCACCTCTCGGTGAAACCTAAGTTGCAATTTTATTTACTCTTATATAAGAATGTTTTCCCTTGAACCGACACCTAACTCTTTAAATTAAAAATTAATAAATAAGTGAAAAGTTTCAAATATGATTTCATCTATTCCTTTTTATTAAGATAAATCTCCATTTCAATGTATATAGGTATTAATATATAATCAATTCTTTTTTCAGGAAATTATTTTGGAATATGGGAGTTTATTTCTAAAAAAGTATGCAGTTTATTTACAATAATGAAAGATTGGTGTTCAACAAGACAAGATGCTATCTTTCCGATTCCTATATTAGGCCTTTTCAAGGTAATTATACTAATAAATAAATTTTAATTTTTTTTTTACAAAACTAATAATTTTTTCATTTTTATTTCAAGATATTGACAATTCTAAAAAGTTTATTTGTTGAAACATTAAAATGTTCTATTGGAACTGCAACAACTATTGTAGTAATTGCATCATTAATTCTTTTCTGTCTATTAACATCAATTTTTCTGGCCACTCAGGTTAGTTTAATGATTTAAAATACTTTATCTATATTCGAAATTGTTCCATAATTAAATTTATAAGTAATATAATATAAAGCTTTATATGAAACTTTCAAGGTGTGGTTCGTATTTGATGCTTTTTATGGTTGTGTTGCAAAAATAATGTAATACTTTATTCAATGTTCAATTAGAAACATAGGCTAGGTTGCTGAGACATTAAGGTAATTGCCAGGTGGACAGGTCCAGAGAACAGATTTGTAAATGTCTTGGTGTAGTACAATTTGCGAGGATCCATTATATTTGTCAATTTGTTACTGAATACAAGAGCTATTGGCTTTTATTACCAGGTTTCTCCCATTTTGATCTACTTATATTGTTAATGGATTTAAATTAAAAGTTTTTATTATTTATTGAATATCTTTTTTTCGTAACTAAGCTCATATAAAGGCATCGGTTAACATAAATGTATTAAATATTTTAGTGCTTCCGAAGGATGGATATCCCTTAGACCAGTGCTTCTCAATCGGCTGACCACGGTCCTTGATAAATATTTAGAAAAGGTTTTTAAAATCCATAAAATCGTCGTATATTAATAATATAATTGAGCTCTAAAATTTGCTCAAAAACTCTAACCTAGTCTTCCAGAATCCAGATAATAAAAATATTGGGTACTTACGTATTAACCCCACCGCAGCTACAAATAAAATTTTAAATTACAAATTTGAACTGAAATTGAGTTTATGGTCTGTGATGCCTCAAATTGTCTGAAGTAAGCGCCAGTGGGCGTTGGCAATTTTCACTTTTAGAACTTTTCATAGGGACGGTTCTATTCATCATCTCGGCTCATTTAGATAAAAAAATGGTTTCCCGAACAAACTTTGGAAGGTTCGGTTAAGATATATTCAGTTCGGCTCGGTTCGGCTCGTATAACTTCATTACGGGTTGGTTTTTAGGCGATTAGGTTGGCGTAATGAAAGATATGCGAAATGAAGATATACGAGCCGAACTGAAAATATCTTAACCGAACTGTCAACGACTTTTACATATTCGAATTTTTTTGGGTATTTACTAATTATTTTTTAATTAATATTCATTTTCTAAAAGAATCCGTCGTCAGTAGCGGCTCTTTAAAACCGCCAAATCTGTAGCTGCGGTGGCGTTAATACGTAAGTACCAAATATTATATTATATTATATATATTTTTTCATCGGTCTGTGGTCAACCAATCGGGAATTTTAGTGGTCCTCAGTATAGTTTGAGTTGAGAAGCACTGTCTTAGACCACTCTGAAGACAAGGCCCTCGGGGACACAGCAGGGCAGCTATACATAATTTTGGCCGATTTCTTTATGACCAAGTCATAGGAGCTCCCCTTGTCCCCTTTATAATAATCTTTAGGCAGAGCCTATTAAAAAAAGAAATGGACTCAAAATGAAAAGGGTCGATTATCAAAGATTATACAAAAATTATTGAACTTCGAAGCTTATGAAAAAAAAAAAAAATTCTATTACTGGAGTCTTTTAAGGGCCCTTGAGGTCCATCCGTACCAGGATCTTACTTTAGTAAAATGCTATTATATTAATTAACTTAATTCAATTGGTGATGTCAACTGAAAAAACATCAAAACCAAATAATTTATTCCTTTTTAAAATTGACTAAGAAAAGTGATATATAATCTATATATTTATGTTTTATTTTATTTACCTTTATTTTCTCGTCAAACCATTTTTTGTAAATCAAATAAAAAAAGGAAAATTCGATTAAAATTTTCTTTACTCTTTTATGTAAATTCATTGTATAAAAATTTAGAAATAAATGATAATTATAACCAAAATTAAAATTTATTAGAAAAAAATCTAAGAATATATCTTTGCATTTATAAGAATAAATCAAAGAGGGCATCCTCTGCTTGATGTAAATAAATATACAAATACCTATTATTTTTTAAATGAGGATGAATAAAATTCAATTGCTTCTTTCCAGTAATTTTTTATTAATTCAAGTGGTTAATCCAATACATACTATTTATTTGTATCAATACAACAACACTGCCACTCATGGGAAATATCGTTTTTAATATATATTTGCATTTGTTAATCAACAATTTAACTTTCATTTAGATATATGCTGAGGGTATTGCTATGATTCAAGTTGGCACTCATATATTCAACAACACCATTCTAAATAATTCTGAATTGCGTTCATATTTTCCGGAAGATTGGCAAGAAAGAGTAGATTCTGTCCTTGATGATGCCTACATTTACAGTCGGGATTACATATCACAATTGGTAATTATTCATTTTCTTTTCTAATATATACATAGTACATATATCTAATCAAGAATTGGTAAAAAATAAATTTTAGATTTACTTTTCAATTAATTTATTAAATTTCTAATATCAAAGTAGAGGTATATTTAAAAAATTTACAATTTCATAATACAGGATTTGGATGAGGCGTCCAGATTTAAATAAGAGAAATTATATCTAACAAGATGTCATTTATTAGACAAAGCTTTTTTCTCTCTATTGTTTTCAAAAGCCTACGTTTCGGAGGTTTTTTTCCTCCTTCTTCAGGGTTTAGAAAAGGTCAATGAAGGAAGTACAAGGTGTCACTCCTTTCTGACTCCTCTCTGTGTTAGTCGGTGTGAAAATATTCTAGAACTTTCCATCATCAGCAGAATTTAGCGCATCCAAATCCTGTATTATTAATTTACCAGTTCGCCTCCTAAAACTATTTCAAATTTACAATTACATCTTATGATATGGATTTTATTAAAATTTGTTTACAGTCTTCAACATGGAAAACAGTTGATTTTAGTTGTGTTGTTTTAGATTTACATTTAAAATCATTTTTCATAATAATATATTAATTAATATTCAGTTATAGGACATGGGTCCTCGGCTAGTTTCGAAAAATCATCGGATTAAGCTAGAAGTGACTATTAACCCACACTATATGCCTTCTCAGTCCTAATCGTGTTGCCTGCAATTCATTGAATTGTAATTGCTAGCAGCTTGCCCCAGCAGTTCAAACCAATTCTGGTCCCTTGATAAGTATGTAAAAAGAAATTTTACAAACTCATCATTTCCCCTCTCAATCTCTCCGACAACTCGATAGCCATTGACGCCTCCGACAAAGCGGAAGCTTTTTGCCTCATATTTCGCGTCCAACTCAAACCTGGACGACAAAGGGCTTGAACCACCCACATACCCCCCCAGTACTAATATAATGTCAGATACTGTTTTCAGGATACCAGCAATTCTAAAGGTCATCCGGAATCTAAAGAACAACTCTTCTGCTGGCCCCGACGATATCCCTGCCATTCTCATTAAAAAATGCGCCCCTGAACTTGCTCCTATACTATCCAAATTATACAATCTCTCCTATAACTCTGGAATATTTCCGGAAGCCTGGAAACTAGCCAGAATCCAACCAATTAAGAAAAAAGGCGATTCTTCTAACATAAAAAACTATCGACCCATAGCAATCACTTCTGTCTTATCCAAAATCATGGAAAAGGCCATCAACGAGCAAGTTCTACGAGTCAAATAAATTTATCCACGATAGGCAATCCCGGTCGACTGGTGACATCCTAGCATATGTAACTCATATCTGGAACAAAACCCTGGAGGCCGGGAATGAGACCCTCGCGGTAGCTTTAGACATTTCAAAAGCCTTCGATATGGTCTGGCACAAAAATCTTCTTGCCAAATTGACCTCCGTCGGCCTTGCACCGAAACTCTGTAAGTTGCTCGAAAGTTTTCTTTCAGACCGTAGTATTAAGGTTGTCATCGATGGAATATCATCTTCCCCCTTCCACACCAACGCTGGAGTTCCTCAGGGATCGGTTATCTCCCCTACGCTTTTTCTTATCTATATCAACGACCTTCTAAACTTGCCCTCCAATCCGGTACATTGTTACGCAGATGACAGCACCCTACATAACGCCCCTGCATCGCATAAAAACCGTGCAGACATTGCCTCTTCAATTAATTTAGACTTATGCAAACTTAAAAACTGGGGATCCCAAAACTTAGTTAACTTCAATGCAGGGAAAACTCAGTGTTGCCTTATTTCTAGGCGCGTCGACAGAAACCTCCCAAACATATCATTCGACTCAAACTCACTAGAATTCAGGGATAAAATTTCAATGCTAGGCGTAACTCTAGGGTCTGACCTTTCATGGAATGACCATATCTCAACCACTGCTAAAGCTGCAGCGCGCAAGCTTGGTCTCCTATTTAGGTCTAGACGCTGTTATACTCCCAGTCAACTTCTTATACTGTATAAAGCTCAAATTCGTCCCTGTCTCGAATATGGCTCTCATCTGTGGAGGGGTGCATCCAAGCATTCTCTTGCTACACTGGATGCAATTCAGAAGCGAGCAATTAAACTAATAAGAGACCCGGCTCTAACCAACTCACTCGACTCCCTGGCTCACCGAAGAACCGTTTCTGCCCTTTCCCTGTACTACAGATACTATCACGGTGTCTGTTCAGTCGAACTGAAATCACTTATCCCCCCTAATGCCCTCTTTACGAGAAACACGCGGTTTTCTAACGCTCAGCACCCCTTCGCTGTCAAATTGGATAAAAGTCGAACAAGCGCTTTCGCCAACTCTTTTATCCCTATGACCTCTAGAGACTGGAACTCGCTCCCTGCCGCCATCTTTCCCGCGACTTATAACCTTCAGTTATCCACAGATACCTTCGACCCCCGCCCAACCCATAAAATTCTTTCTTCTTCTTTTCACGATGGAGGGGCCAACCCAGGCCTTTAGGGGTTGCACCTTTTTGGTGTAACTCCTTCTCTCATCATTATAATAAAAAAAAAATCGACTATTGTCTTATATTTCCACCAGAAATGCAACAGCTAAGCATCTTAAAGACTTCTCAGTATAGGTAGAAATTGGCCTTTAAAAAATAAGATGTGTAAATAATATTTTAATTTTTCCTAAAGATTATCATAATTTAAGATTAGTTGGCTGTTAAATGGATTGGATTTAAACAAATTCTAGTAGCAACATATCTTTTATTTAATTCAATTAAATTAAATACTAATTCTTTCTATCCATTTCTCATCTAAATTATATCTCTTTAAAAAAAAAATAAAGCGATATTTTATTTTTCTAAATTGTTCTTATTTTTATTATTACATAATTATGAATAGCCGATCTTTCTATAATTTCTATGAAATTTTTTTTTAAGGTTCGTGGCTGGCTTAAAGACGTTGAAGAATCAAAAGCTTCACAACTCGAAAAACAAGTGCTAGAACTTTTTGATCGCGTTTATCAAGCTTGGATGATGGCTAATTCTTCAGATAATTTTGTTGGACCTGTAGTTTCCAATTCAGCTACTTCTCAAAGCTGGTATGACTTTTTAGCAGGCCTTCAAAAAACACCAGGTATATTTTTTAATAGAGACACGAATATATTAAAGGATTATTTGTTTCATTAATCGCATTCATAATTAAAATTGTTAATTGAAATTCTAATGAGTTGGATAAAAATTAAATTACAGAGTTTTATTCTCTAATGTGCCGAATGTTTCGTCATTTTATTTTTGACTTTTTCAGCGGCTCACTATATAAATCAATTGCCTAATGCTGTTGAATGCGTTATATAGTGAGCCGCTGAAAAAGTTGTAATTTAATTTGTATCCAACTCTCTATGATTTCAATTAACAATTAAAAGATTATTTGCCGAACTATTCATTGAACTGATACAATACCATTAAGAAGGACTGTAGAGCGTCGATAATCCGGATTAATTGTAACCGGGCCCTATTCTGATTATCAAAATGTCCGAATTTTCGAAAAGAACCATAAAAGGTCGTTTGAGTTCATAACAAAAAAAAAACTTGCTAAAACCCTTAATAATTCACTTTAGTGGTTAAATAATTGGAGCAGATAAATAAAACCATTAATTAATATGAACTTATTGTTTAATTACTTGATAATATTGAAACTTTTGAGCACATGTCTGTATATGAAAAGCCGAACGACTTTTAATGTGAAAAACTAATGTTTAACACCAATGGACAAATTTTTAGATATAAAAACCTAAAAGTACAAAGGGTCGATAAATTCAATTGATAAAAAAATGCAATATTTATGTTTTGATAATAAGATTTATTTTATTTTAAACAAGTATAAAAAATATATATAATTAATGTACTAGGTATTTCCGACCTTTGCATTAAAATCGCCCGATATCAGCACCATTTCCCTGTTCGATGTACTCTGTAGAGTGGATTCTATAGATCTGTAGAACTCTTCAACTTCTTCGTCATGGGCATTGGTGGTGGGAGCATAGACCTGGATAAGGTTAAGATTGAATGGTGTAGATTTTAATTTCATGAGCATGACTCTGCTATTTATCGGCTTCTACTCGATCACGCAGTTTGATAATTTTTTATCGACCAGAAAGGACACACCCCTTCTAGACTGGGAGTCATGTCCAGAGAAAAACACTATGTGATATCGTCATTCCAAGAAAGGTCAGACCCTAGTGTGACGCCTAGCATTGAAATTTTATCCCTGAATTCCAATGAGTTTGAATCGAATGAAGTCACAAGGGTTTTCTTGTGAAGTGTTTGCCGAAGTGGTTTCTCGTTGCCTTCTTCGGTTTGTGTTCAGCATGGTAACAGACGCTGTTTGTAGCCGCTCCTAACCTGGAGAACATACGCTACGATCGCCATATCTGGATACCCTCGTTAAGTTTCGCCTGCAGGCCAATCCAGTTGTCCGGGGTGTGACACATGGAGCCAAAAACGAGAGTTGGATCCCCTGTGAGGCCCAATTATCATCAATCATCTCCCGTGTATGACGCTTGATGTGGCCATCAATGATAAGACAAGAAAAAATGCGCATTTGTGGATCAAAAATGAATGCTTTTCTTAATGTAGAAAGAGTTAGCGTTCAAGAATTGCGACTCGAAGGGGAGATGGAAAATGAAAAAAGGCAAAACCAAAAAGTATTAAATGTTGATATAACTTATGATGATAAAAGCGAGAGTTCTCATCCAGGTGATAAAAAAATTTGACCACCGGTCAATCTTCTTTAAATCAAGCCTTACAACGTAGCCAAGAAATAGCTATGATAAACTGGCAAATGGTAAATTCGAAATTGTCTATCAAAAATGAAAGCTTTTCGTAATGTAGAAAGAGTTATGGTTCAAGAATTGCAACTCGAAGGGGAGATGGAGAATGAAAAAAGGCAAAACCAAAAAGTATTAAATTTTGATATAACTTATGATGATAAAAGCGAGAGTTCTCATCCAGGTGATAAAAAAATTGTCAATCTTCTTTAAATCAAGCCTTACAACGCAGCCAAGAAATAGCTATGATAAACTGGCAAATGCGCATTTGTGGATCAAAAATGAATGCTTTTCTTAATGTAGAAAGAGTTAGCGTTCAAGAATTGCGACTCGAAGGGGAGATGGAGAATGAAAAAAGGCAAAACCAAAAAGTATTAAATGTTGATATAACTTATGATGATAAAAGCGAGAGTTCTCACCCAGGTGATAAAAAATTTTGACCACCAAGTGAATCTTCTTTAAATCAAGCCTTACAACGCAGCCAAGAAATAGCTATGATAAACTGGCAAATGGTAAATGCGCATTTGTGGATCAAAAATGAATGCTTTTCTTAATGTAGAAAGAGTTAGCGTTCAAGAATTGCGACTCGAATGGGAGATGGAGAATGAAAAAAAGGCAAAACCAAAAAGTATTAAATGTTGATATAACTTATGATGATAAAATCGAGATTTATCATGCAAGTGATAAACAATTTTGAACACCAAGTCAATCTTCTTTAAATCAAGCCTTACAACGCAGCCAAGAAATAGCTATGATGAACTGGAAAATGGTAAATGCGCAATTGTGGATCAAAAAGGGAAGCTTTTCGTAACGTAGAAAGAGTTATGGTTCCAGAATTACAACTCGAAGGGGAGATGGAGAATGAAAAAAGGCAAAACCAAAAAGTATTAAATGTTGATATAACTTATGATGATAAAAGCGTGAGTTCTCATCCAGGTGATAAAAAAATTGTCAATCTTCTTTAAATCAAGCCTTACAACGCAGCCAAGAAATAGCTATGATAAACTGGCAAATGCATTTGTGGATCAAAAATGAATGCTTTTCTTAATGTAGAAAGAGTTAGCGTTCAAGAATTGCGACTCGAATGGGAGATGGAGAATGAAAAAAGGCAAAACCAAAAAGTATTAAATGTTGATATAACTTATGATGATAAAAGCGAGAGTTCTCATCCAGGTGATAAAAAATTTTGACTAACAAGTCAATCTTCTTTAAATCAAGCCTTTCAACGTAGCCAAGAAATATCTATGATAAACTGGCAAATGGTAAATTCGAAATTGTCTATCAAAAATGAAAGCTTTTCGTAATGTAGAAAGAGTTAGGGTTCAACAATTGCGACTCGAAGGGGAGATGGAGAATGAAAAAAGAAAAAAACCAAAAAGTATTAAATGTTGATATAACTTATGATGATAAAATTGAGTGTTCTCATGCTGGTGATAAATAATTTTGACCACCAAGTCAATCTTCTTTTAATCAAGCCTTACAACGCAGCCAAGAAATAGCTATGATAAACTGGCAAATGGTAAATGCGCAATTGTGGATCAAAAAGGGAAGCTTTTCATAACGTAGAAAGAGTTATGGTTCAAGAATTGCGACTCGACGGGGAATGAAAAAAGGCAAAACCAAAAAGTATTAAATGTTGATATAACTTATGATGAAAAAATTCGAAATAATCTCTCCCATGAATTTGTCGCTCACTCAGGAGTTCCTCAAGGATCTCATTTAGGGCCATTGCTTTTTCTAATATTCTTCAACGATGTTTTGACTGTCTTTAATGATGTGAATGTCCTCCTCCTGGCTGATGACTTGAAAATGTTTAAAGTTATTCATTCTATAAATGATTGTCAAACTCTACAATTAAATTTGAATAATTTCAATGCCTGGTGCACTGATAATGGTCTCAAACTTAACGAAACCAAGTGTAAATTCATAAACTTCTCCAGGGCAACAAATTTGTTAAAATTTACATATTCAATAGATAACCACAAATTACTAAGCGTTGATAATATTAGGGACTTGGGTGTGATCTTCGATACTAAATTGACATTCGTCCCACACATAAATAACATTGTTAGTAAAGCTCGTAAAACCTTGGGTTTCATCACGCGGATAACCTCATCCTTTCGAAACATAGATGCACTCAAATTCTTGTTCACTGCTCTCGTGAGAAGTAAACTTGAATACTGCAGTGTAATATGGAACCCCTACTATGAGATACATAAGGCATCCTCGGAAAGAGTCCAGCATAAATTTTTGAGGACTGTTAATTATAAACTAGGCATAAGTATAGATAATCTGAATTACGACTATCTAATTTCACACCTGAAACTCAACACACTGGAACAACGACGTGATTACAATGACATTTCCTTCCTGCTTAAACTTATTTCCGGAAAAATCGTGTGTCCAAAAATTCTATCTACGCTAAATTTTAGAATCCCATCCCATAGCACGAGATCCCAAGATATGTTTGTAGTTCCACATCACTCGACTAACTTCGGTAAAACCAACGCCATTGACAGAATTCAAACACTAGCAAATAAACACTCGACCAATCTTGACCTTTCCAGCACAACTCCTCACCAACTCAAAAAATCATCTTTAAACCATCAGCCACATTGTAAAAACCACTTCAGTGTAATAAGTTTGTTTTTTTCTCTCTGATACCTATCTGTTATTTTATTATATCCATATTGTTTTAATATTGTATCCTGTATATGTTTCTTTTTCTGTATTGGACATCTTGTCCGTAAAACTAGCTAAACAGCTAAATAAATAAATAAATAAATAAAAGCGAGAGTTCTCATCCAGGTAATAAAAAATTTTGACCACACAAGCTCCAAGCGAACCGACCTCAGAAGTTGTTCGTTAGACTTAAATCAATTAAAAATTCGTGTTAGTTTTTAAACTCAAGGCACTACAAATTCTGCAGGGTTGCAATCTCAATTCCAAAGAGATTGCCTATACTATAATTGAACATAGACGCACGTGACCGGATTTTTAGATTTTTATATCTAAAAATTTGTCCATTGGTGTTAAAGATGTTATTCAAAGTGAACTTACTTTATATAAAGTTAATGAAAAAACTTATAAGTAATGAATGTCATCTTTGCATATGCGCTCTAATGGCAATTTATAAATAAAAAATGTTAATTCCCAATTGTATATACTCCTCTCCTGTGGCTCTCAGGTGTTCGTTCAGAAATCCTTGGATAATGGTTCGTCAGTTGAAAACTGGCTCGAAGACTAGACAACTTGTGTCCCAAAGAAAACCAGGTTTTCTCCCAAATCGCTCCGATTGGAGAATGGTGCATGAATCGATGAGGGCTATTTCTGGCGAAGTAGCAAAAAAGTTCCAACACTCTTCTTAGAAATTATAAATGAAAATATAAACAAAATGGCTGCAGGCACTTAGCATGATGTATGGTAACATATAAATTTGAAGAAGTAGTTATATTAAAACACATGTGTTTGAAAACACAGAAGAGCTGAACTGAAGCACATATATAGAAACAGTTTATGGGTTACGAAGCACGTGTTTTGAAAAACTCAGAACAGAGAACAGAACAGAACTGAACTGAAAAAAGTTTTTAGCTCAACCTGTAGGCGACTCCCTGGGCAGTGTTGCCAGCGATAGAATTTATAAATCCACTAGTTTGGTCTTCCAAATAAACTAGAATCCTCCAGATTGCCAATCCTAGCGCCATCTAGCGGTAGACTCAAATTGTGAACAATTGCTCCCACAAGAAATACATTGAGACAATTTCTCTTTGTGATTTAAATAAACTTATCACTTTGTTTAAAAAAATGAATTTTACTTGATTTGTAAAAAAAAGCCAGTTATCCGCTAGAAATGTTTAAAAAAAGCCAGATTTCCCGCTAGCCGCCAGATGAGATTTCTTCAAGCTAGAAGGAGTAAAAAATTAGCCAGATCTAGCGGGAAATCCGCTGAATTGGCAACACTGAGCACATGGCACGAAAAAGAAGAAAAGAATGGGAGCCCCCTCTGGTGTTCATGGGAAAAACCCCGGAAACCAGAAATCAAATATTTGAATTATATTTGATAAATAAATGTAGGATTTGTTCGAGAGACCTCGATCAGAGAGAGAAAATTCAAGAGTATTTGAGATATTTATAATATTCGGTATAATAACAGAGTTATTGTCAAAATCAACAGAGTTTAAAAATGCTTTTAAGAAATAATAAAGGGGTAGCTCTTAAAAGAGGTCGTTGGTGTATGCTTTGTACGTGAGTGTTTCTTGGTTCGTACTCCTGGTATCTACTGTCTTCTTATTCTGGGCTTGTTGAGCCTGTTAGGGCTCCTTGGTGATTGTTAATACTCCGTTGGTGCAGAGGTTTCTGCCTTGGGCGTGGTATCGTGGCGAGCGTTGAGCTCCTGAGCCTGATCATAGGCTGATTCAGAGGTCTGCTCTTGGTGAAAGCAGAATCGACACTGATCTTGAAACTGGTTACTTGGTAATGCTTTGAAGCTGAAAGAGACTGCTGCAGCTGGCTGTAGACGGAGAGCTGGTCCTTGCTGAGAGATCACTGAGAAAGACTCTCGAGGGTTGATGATGAGCTCGTATTGAACTCCCGAAGGCTGTTTTAGCACTGTCTCGACTGAGCGCCGATAGATAACTGCTGTTGCTGACTGTAGACTGGTCCTTGCTGAGAGATGACTGGGAAAACTGTTTGAAAGCTAGAGGTGAACTCTCTCAGTTTGAGTTCATAAGGAACTGCCCTGCTCCATGGGCCGTTTGGGCCTTTATACCAAAACAGGCTGCCCCCTCTCTTGTATGTAAGCTGATTACCCCTACTGCGCGGTTCAGCCAATCAGAGACTAACTGGTTCGTAGGGGAAGGGCTCACCAATGTGACCAACATTTGGGCGCGAGGAAACCATTTTCAGGTTAAACGCACGTGGCTCTGAATTGTTGATATTCCTACTTCTACAGAATCCCACATAAATCTATTAAATATAAAAATATAAAAATTTAATTGTCTTAATTAATTATCATATAATTAAATATATTGATTTGACTGTTTTGTATTTAAAAGTTTGAACTGAATTTAATATTTTGAAATAACTGGTTGGCGCGAGATTTAAAACCATTACAGGCTAAACACTTATAATGTATTTTAATAACGCTTTTGTTTGACAAATATATATGTATATATTCACTTCAACTTTTTTTTCACCGGAATTGAATTTGGATTATCGCCGATCCTGATTTTTGATGTCCGGATTATCGACGCTCTACTGTATATCAATAAAATTTTATTAGATAATTTTTTCTAAAAATTTTTATAATCCATGACTGTAATTTATAATTTTCATTATAAAAAAATAAACAATTTTATTTTACTATTTAAATTATTACACTTTTAGAAGCTCTTAATTTAGAATTAATGAAAAATGCCGTGACTGCTAATCTCGGAACAATAATGTCTGTAATGGAATCAATATGGAATTTAATACAAGGAAATCTAACTTTAGTTTTCCAAGGAATAGCCACTCTTTTTACATTAATTTTTGGAGGCGGCACAGCTTTGCTGAATTGGATTTTTGATATGGTATGATATCTCTTAAAAAAGTTATTCCTTAAGGAGGCCCTTTCGCTCCAGTTGAGTCAAAAGAAGTGTAGTATCTATATAATAAAAATGAATTTCTGTTTCTTCGTAAGCGCAGATCGATCAAATGCCTGGACCGATTTGGCTAATTTTTTTTATAATGTTCGTAATAGTCCAATTCAGGTTAATACGTAAAAAAAATTAGAAAAGTTGCCCGGAAAAATGGAAAATTCAGGAAAAACTAAAAAAAATTCAGGTTAGCCAGCATAGCTTTCCAAACAATAAAAGAACTAAACTAGCAAAAAACAAGTGTTGGCGGTACTGTTTGTAAGATTTTTGAGTGTCATTCATTCTCAATAGTTTTAACCACATTATCTTTGTAGAAGAATTTAATACTGCAACAAAGATTTAAAAAAAACTATCTATTTTTTTAAAGTACATTTAAAAACAAAAATTTAAAAAAAAACGTCATGATAACTAAATTTTTGAAAAAATTATGGATATTTAAAAAAGCTATTTTTTTCAAAAATTCCTAGCTTTTGGAATTTCTTTAAAAATATATTTTAAAGATTAAAACCAAAATTCAATTAGCCCGTAGAATTCTTTAAAGAAAACAAAATCATTTGAAAACCCATTGTTATATTGTTTTGAAATCTAGGAAATTTCAGCCTATTGAAATGATTAAAAACCTATTTTGAGGCTAATTAAACCTAAATTTTCTATAATCTAATAATAAACTTTAAAAGTTTATTTTTTTTAATTGGATAATTCTACCCAAATGACGATTTTTACCTTATTTATTGAATTTTTACAACACAAAAACTTTATTTTGATTTAAGTTGAAAGGTTCTTTTTGCCGAATAATTGAGTAGCAGAAGGGGACAATAAAATATTGCTGGAAAAATAAATTTTTTAAATTCATTCATAAAGAGATATACTTTGTCCTCTTCATCAATCTATTACAATTGATTCACAAGAGTTGATATATGAAAGTGTTCTTTACACGTGTATAAAGTCTTCGAAATTATATCTCTTTGAATTTATTTTTCTTGCGGAAGACACTCTTTTATTGTATCTTTTGAATTTATTTTAAAATAATATGCAAACAAATTTTGAACAAGCTTCCGTTCTTGAGTAACGAAATTCAAACAAACCATCTAACATTAGCAAAAAAATCATGTTTGAAGATTATTTATGAACATGAAAATTGTAATGGCTTGAGCATTGTTTTATACACAAGTGTTTTTATATATAGTGTTTTTATAGATATCACACGTGGCATGTAAAAAATGTTTTTTTTTCTAGGAAACAATGCCAGCGCCTCTCTGGGGGGATGGGGGTGATGCCCGATAATAGCTTTTTAGAAATCTTTCAACTGTAAATATTATTTTTGGTTAAGGGAACAATAATTATAAACCTGGCCAAAAATTTAGATATACCAATCGGAGCACCAAACGGACATAAGTTGCTAATATAGTTTCGATACGTCCAGTGGTTTAGGCTTGAAGCATAAGAGTTAGTCACAGCAACGCGTGGTCGGGTCAGCTATTATCTATATAAATTTTAACCATAAAACGAGACGCTCCCCGCCAGGGGCTAGGTGACGCCGGGCCCAAGGCCCGGGCGTCAGCTAGTATTTAATAAAACAAGTTAAAATACAAATGAAAAATAATAGAAATAAAAATTTTATTCAAAAATTTGCACGCTAATGTTCACCAAAACATAGATTAATAAATAGAGCCTTAAACTATTATAAAAACTTAAGTTATAGCTATAATCTAATATTTTTTATTTAATATTGGCGGCGAAAGGACCTCCTTAAAGATATTATAGTTTAAATTACAATTTTTTTTTCAGATTGTATTCTTAACAGCATTATTTTATTTAATGTCATGTAGTGGTCCGGTTTATAAACCTGTGGATGTTATAACAAATTTTAGCCCCGATTTTGGTAAAAGGTGAAACTTAATTTATTAATTGGAAAATTTTCAACTTAAAAAAAACAACTCAACAACAAATTTTATTTATTTAGATTTGCTCGGGCTCTTGAAACTGCCATTGCAGGCGTATTTATGGCATCATTTAAATTGAGTGTATTCTATGGTCTTTGGACTTGGTTTGTTCTTGAATTGTTTCAAGTTAAAATTGTTTATATTCCTTCTGGTAAATATTGTACTATTTTTTTCTTAATATCACATTTTCATTTAATATAAAAGAAATCTAAGCTTCTTAATCAAGTTCATTTAATATATTTAATGTTCTCTTTTAGTGATTTGCGCTCTTTTAGGAGCAATTCCTTTCTTAGGATCATATTGGGCTTGTCTTCCAGCAGTACTTGATCTTTGGCTTGCTCAAGATAATCCTATTTTGGCCACACTTCTTGTCGTTCTTCATTATATTCCAACAATGATAATCAATTCTCTTATATATCAAGAGATTCAAGGGTAAGATTTTAAGCTTTTCGATAGAAACATATAGGTATATACCAAATTTTTCATTGAAAATACAAGATTATTTTAAAAGGAATATATAAGTATATACAGGGTGTTCCACAGAACTCGTTCATTAAAACTTTTTATGGAAGGAGTTGAGAGAAAATTTTAAACTTTGACATATTTATGTTTTGGAATATGGTCTTTTTAAATAAATTATTAACAACTTTTGGACACTTTCTTATCAATCAACTTTCTTATTTTCAATGCAACTCCCCAAATATTTTTGCTTCATTAGATTAACTGTTAAAAACTAAGATGATTTTGTATAATGCACTTGATGTCTAAAATTTATAATTTCTGAGTTATTTTAGATAGTTGGTAAAATCTACCAATTTAGCGTTCATCTTTAAAAATTAATAATAATTAAAATATTGTTTGTAGAATAAATTTTATTAATTAGAACTCTTAATTAGACATTAAAGAATCTTACTTAATCATAAAAATTCAAATGTTATATCCAGAATGACCAATAATCATCGTTTACTTCTGAAACTCAAAAAGTTGTTAATACTCAATTTTTTAAAATGGAACATGGCATAACTTTTAGTATTTTTGAATTCTACATAAAAATCCAATAGGAGTTTATTAAATATTCCCTATACCTAAAATGAATAGTTTTTAAAATAAAAAATATTTTAAATTTCACTCGTCCAGATTTTAATTATTTGTACATAATAAATAAGTTCTAGATGAGTGAAATTTAAAATATTTTTTATTTAAAAAACTCTTATTGGATTTTTATGTAGAATTCAAAAATACTAAAATTTATGCCATGTTCCATTTGAAAAAATTGAGTATTAACAACTTTTTGATTTTCAGAAATAAACGATCATTATTGTTCATCCTGGATATAACATTTGAATTTTTATGATTAAGTAAGATTCTTTAATGTCTAATTAAGAGTTCTGATTGATCAAATTAATTCTACAAACAATAGTTTAATTATTATTAATTTTTAAAAATGAACGCTAAATTGGTAGATTTTGCAAACTATCTAAAATAACTCAGAAATGATACATTTTAGACTTCAAGTGCATTATACAAATTCATCTTAGTTTTTAACACTAAATTTAATGATGCAAAAATATTTGGGGAGTTCCATTGAAAATAAGAAAGTTCATAGCGATTGCGGCAAAGCAGAAAGTGTCCAAAAGTTGTTAATAATTTATTTAAAAAGAGCATATTCCAAAATATAAATATGTCAAAGTTCAAAATTTTCTCAAAGAGAAACAAAGAGGTTGTCCTCCGCTTGATGATATTGACTCCATGAAAAACATTTATAATTGAAGAAAGACTGATGATGAAGACCAAGTCTTCGAAACTATAGTCTCAAACAAATAAATAATATATATACAGATATATCATCTTGATATATATATGTGTATGTTTATTTGCATCAAGCAGAGGACAACCTCTTTGTTTCTCTTTGTGAATCAACAACTCTGCTACTCTCGGCAAATCAAAAACTTTTCAAAATTTTCTCTCAACTCCTTTCAAGAAAACTTTTAATGAACGAGTTCTGTGGAACACCCTGTATAAATTAAGTACTATATTATTTTAAATTTTTAATTTATAAGATCTCAGGAAATTGGATGAAAAAATTAAATTCAGAGTTTTTTATTGAATAGGACCAACGTTTCGTCACTATACTTGCGACTTATTTTTCAACTCAATTGTCTTATATTATTATACGAAACATTAAAAAGGATAGAATGTTTCGTATAATATCAGACAATTGAGTTGAACTGAAGAAGTCGCATATATACTGACGAAACGTCCGTAGTATTTATTATAAAACTCTGAATTTAATTTATTCATCAATTTCCTGAGATCTTATAAATTAATTGAATTATAATTAGAATCGATTCACCAAACTTTATTTTAAATTCAAATTTAGGGAACGAAGAAAAGATTATTTTTATTACAGACAAAAGGATCAGCCGGGGCTCGAACCCGGGATCTTTGCATATGTACTGCAATGCTTTGTCATAAGAGGTTTACCTCCTATATCCACTAAGCTACTGATCCCCGAACCCAAACTAATACCTTTTGTCTATATGAATTATGGAATTTCTTTTTAATCCTCTCCTCGTTCATTTTTCGCAGCGTAGGCCTTGATTCATTAATTAAACAATTAATTATTCCAGCGCCTCCCAATCGATCGCAGACCCTAAAGATCGAAAATAATTTTCTCTTCACCCGGGGCGCGACCACAACGAGGCCGTGTAAAGACAATTAATAACAAATTCAAATTTAGGGAACGAAGAAAAGATTATTTTTATTACAGACAAAAGGATCAGCCGGGGCTGTGGTCGCGCCCCGGGTGAAGAGAAAATTATTTTCGATCTTTAGGGTCTGCGATCGATTGGGAGGCGCTGGAATAATTAATTGTTTAATTAATGAATCAAGGCCTACGCTGCGAAAAATGAACGAGGAGAGGATTAAAAGAAATTCGCATAATTCATATAGACAAAAGGTATTAGTTTGGGTTCGAGGATCAGTAGCAGTGGATATAGGAGGTAAACCTCTTATGACAAAGCATTGCATACATGCAAAGATCCCGGTTCGAGCTCCGATCCTTTTGTCTGTAATAAAAATAATCTTTCTTCGTTCCCTAAATTTGAATTTGTTATTAATTGTCTTTACACGGCCTCGTTGTGGTCGCGCCCCGGGTGAAGAAAAATTATTTTCGATCTTTAGGGTCTGCGATCGATTGGGAGGCGCTGGAATAATTAATTGTTTATTTTAAATGTTTTTTCGATTTAATTCACACTAGATAGATAGATAATTTCTTTGAATGAAAGCTAGTACAAAATTCAATTAACACTTTAAAACCAAATTATTAATCTTTAATATAATATAATTATATGTTACTTAATTTTTTCAGAGGTCATCCTTATCTCACTGCATTATCAATTGCTGGAGGAATTTTTTGTTTGGGAGCCCAAGGAGCCATTATTGGACCAATAATGCTTTGTGCTCTTTTTGTAGCAGCTAATATGTTCAGTTCTGCATTGAATATGGCTGAAAAGAGTGAGGGCACCTCTGGAACTAAATTTGAACGATTTCAAATCAAACGACTCAGACAAATGGCTTTGCAATTGTAAAATTTAATGTTTTTTTTTTTTTTTTTTAACTTAATTTTAATATAATTCTATATAATAAATAAGGATTTATGATATTTTATTAATAATGAAATGCTTGGTATTGGCGTTTGGGATTTAAGCTTATTAATGTTTAACCTTCGACATAACACAAATGCAATGTAATAACTAAATCACTAATTAAATTACTAATATTAAAAGTTTTTAATAGTCGAAACTCGAATAATTTACCAGGCACGTATCCAGCCCGCCCCCCCCCCCCAAAAAAAAAAATAATAATAATTTAGCTTATTGCTATATAAGTACTTAATAAATCTAAATCTAAATCAACGAAAATTAAATATATGATATAAAATATCTTTAATTTTTTTTTTTATGTTTTAGTTTGATTTAATTTTTTTTTTTTTTTATTATTATATACTATCGAATATTTTTAAAAATTGAGATTTAAAAGAAAATGCCCTCCGAAAAATATTTCTGGGTACTTGTCTGCAATAGATATATTTATATAATAATAATTAATTGAGATTCTCCTATAATATAATTTCTATTTAAGAAAGTTCTTTCACAAATGCAAAAATTCAAGAAGTCTTCGAAACTTGGAATATAAGTCATTAAAAGTATAATAAACACACTGTTAAAATTTGAAGACGATTTTTTCACACCAAACATGAAATAATTGCAATTAAATATGAAATTTTTTACATAATATTGTAGGGGAAAGGGTGGGAAAAGGATTATTATTTTATTTTTTTTTTCATTGAAGGACTTTCACCATCTTGATGAAAAACTAATATTTGTTAGAATAATATATTCGGAGAAACTTAAAAAAAATTGAAATTATTTACCTTGTAGTTTTGATAAAAATCAAAAAAACATACATATTTGGGCGATTATTTTTAGTGGAGGGGATATAATATCAATGACTTGGAAACGATCCATTCATAAAGAGGATAGTACAGTCACATTAAAAAACATAACCTAAAATTTTTGCACCGTTCATATTTATAGAATGGTTACGAGGCAAAAACTTTTTGTGTGGATTGTCGCGAAAGAACTTCCTTAATAGAAAAATTTTAAAATTAAATATATAATATTGTAATTCTTGGCACTAATATTAATTTAAGTTTTTAACACCTTTTTTATCTGTCTAAAGCATGTATTCTTTAATTTCAGAAATCGAACTTTGGAAAATGAAATTGTGGAGAATATTTAGCTAATTTTATCACCAAAGAAAAAAAAAGGGCCTGCTTAATTTTACTAACCATTTTTAAGGTGCAATAGTAATAAGTGATCGAAAGCTTTAATTAGAATTAATATTTATTGATTGAAGAAAGTTAAGTGAATCTCTTTTCCATTGTACTAAATTAAGTTATTAGTAAGAGATTTTTAAAAAAGTAAATGTCATATTTTTGTTATTTCTATTATATATTTATGTCGATTTTCTAGTTCCTTATCTTAGTTATCGTAAATAATTATTAATATTGGCATAATCTGGGGAAATAATAATATACAAGGTGTACCACAGAACTCGTTCATTAAAAGTTTTCATGAAGGAAGTTGAGAGAAAATTTTGAACTTTGAGATATTTATGTTTTGGAATATGCTCTTTTTAAATAAATTGTTAACAACTTTTGGACACTTTCTGCTTTGCCCCAATCACTATCAACTTTCTTATTTTCTATGGAACCCCCAAATATTTTTGCATCATTGGATTGAGTGTTAAAAACTAAGATTATTTTGTATAATGCATTTGATGTTTAAAATTTATAATATCTGAGTTATTTTAGATAGTTTGTAAAATCTATCAATTTAGCGTTCATCTTTAAAAATTAATAATAATTAAACTATTGTTTGTAGAATTAATTTGATCACTCAGAACTTTTAATTAGACATTAAAGAATCTTACTTAATCATAAAAATTCAAATGTTATATCCAGGCTGATATTTTAAATTTCACTCGTCTTAGTTATTTATACATTATGGACGAGTGAAATTTAAAATATTTTTTATTTATAAAACTATTCATTTTAGGTATAGGGAATATTTAATAAACTTCTAGTGGATTTATATGTAGAATTCAAAAATACTTAAGTACATAATAAATAATTAAGATCTAAACGAGTGAAATTTAAAATATTTTTTATTTAAAAAACTATTTATTTTAGGTATAGGGAATATTTAATAAACTTCTATTGGATTTTTATGTTGAATTCAAAAATACTAAAATTTATCCGTCCCATTTGAAAAAATTGAGTATTAACAACTTTTTGATTTTCAGAAATAAACGATTATTATGGTCATCCTGGATATAAAATTTGAATTTTTATGATTAAGTAAGAGTTTTAATTCATCAAATTAATTCTACAAACAATATTTTAATTATTATTAATTTTTAAAGATCAACGCTAAATTGGTAGATTTTACAAACTATCTAAAATAACTCAGAAATTATAAATTTTGGACATCAAGTGCATTATACAAAATCATCTTAGTTTTTAACACTTAATCTAATGATGCAAAAATATTTGGGGGGTTCCATAGAAAATAAGAAAGTTGATGGCGATTGCGGCAAAGCAGAAAGTGTCCAAAAGTTGTTAACAATTTATTTAAAAAGAGCATATTCCAAAACATAAATATGTCAAAGTTCAAAATTTTCTCTCAATCCCTTCCATGAAAACTTTTAATGAACGAGTTCTGTGGAACACCCTGTATATGTATATGTAATTAATACAATCCTTCCATATCTTATTACTCTTATTGTATAATTTTTTTTTTCAAATACTAGTGGTTTTGAATTTTCTAGTCACTATATATTTTTTTATTTTTTTTTTTCAAAAGAAAATTTCTTGAAATTCTTCTTACAATCCATTCTTTTATTATTTTACTGTATTATTAGAATGTTATATTTTTCGACTTTATCATTAAAAGTAATTTTAAATTCTATTAAAATAAGATTTAACATTCTAAAATTACAGCATGCTCTTTCAATGCATTTGACTGTGAATCTCGCTAATGCTCTTCCAATTTGCCTTAATGCATTCTGCACATTTAATATTAAAATTTTTTATATAAAATAAATTACATCTATATTTGAAAATATTGATTTTATATTTGTCTTTTTTTTCTGTATTCAAGCAAATTTATTATATTAATAAATGCTTATTATTACTAATAAATGTAATATTTTTTTCTTATACCTAAATAAATACTCATATTTTTAGTTTTATATTTTTTATAATTATTTAATTACCTTATCATTCTACCTTTGCTGAACTATACAAAGAAATCAGACGGTGCCCATATACCTACCGCTCTTGACAATCTCATCTCCCGACCTCGAACAAGGGTTCCAAACGAAGATTAAACCAGAAGAATCGTAATATTCTCTCAAATATCTCTTCAAGACTTCCCTTTTTATTATATTAATCAAAAAGGACCATAATAAATTTATATTTTTCATTTTTAAATTTTTTTATCACATATTAGTATTATTATAAGTCCCCCGAACCATTACATTTTTATAACTTTTAAGGAGTTAGGTGTTGGTTCTAGGTGAAACATTTTAATATAATAATAAAACATGAGCGAGATACGTTTCTTCTGACTCCTGATGATGTACTCACCCAGGAAATATATCGAATTCAAAACTCAATTTTGTTTTATTTCTTTTTTTGTGAAACATACCTCGCAACTTTTTTTTATAATGATATTGATACAAGAAGAAGTTGCACCAAGAAGGTACAACCTCTGTAGTCCGCGGTGGACCCTTGTATCGTGAAGATAAGAAGAGATTTAGAGATTGGGTAGGAGTCGAAGGTATCTGTGGATGCTGGCCTTGAAATATTTGCTGGAAAGACGGTCGGGGGAAGAGAGTTCCAGTCTCTAGAAGTCATAGGGATAAATGAATTGGCGAATGCGTTTGTCCGATTAGTATCCAGTTTAAGCGCGTAGGGATGTTGAACCTTAGAAAATCGTGTATTTCGCACAAATGAAGCCCTTGGTGGGATTATCGATTTTATTTCGTGAGCTCAAAAGCCATGGTAATATCTATAAAAAAGGGAAAGGGCGGAGACAGAAATACGATGGGCTAGGGAGTCGAGAGTGTCAGTTAATGCGGGATCGCCTATCAGTCTGATAGGTCGCCTCTGAATTGCATCTAAGGTATTAAGAGAATGCTTTGAGAGCAATATTCAAGACAGGGTCGAATTTGAGCCTTGTATAATATAAGGAGTTGAGTGGGGGTGAAAAAGCGTTTGGTTTGGAAAAGAAATCAAAGCTTACATGCTGCAGATTTTGCTACTGAGATAATATGGTCATTCCAAGAAAGGTCAGAAACTAAGGTGACACCTAACATTGATATTTTATCACGGAATTCCAATGAGGTCAAATCAACGGAAATGTCAGGAAGGTTCCTATCTACGCGCCTAGAAATTAGCACTGCGTTTTGCCAGCATTAAAGTTTACCAAGTTGTGAGATCCCCATTTTTTAAGCCTGCTTAGATCTAAAATCTTGCTCAAGTTTTATTCATACATTCCTTTTTTATTCGTTTTCAGCTAATTTTAAAATTTCTTTTTCTTTTTCTTCATTTCATCTTTTTTATTTTAAGTTTTGTATCATTTTTTTTCTTTTTGTTATTTTTTTTTATTAAATTTCAAATCAGTAAAATAAGATTCAAATCAGTAGCATAGTTAATATATAAGCACAAAGAGAGTCGGCCACTGAGTACACACCACCCGAAGATATAAGAGAAGCTTTCATCTCAAGATGCCATAGCCCACCTAACCATACCCTTCCAATAAGACATCCATTTAATCCTCTATCGCTCTCTGACAAGTGCAAGCCTGGCTCATGTACCTAAAGATTCGTAAAGGGAAACAAACAAGACAACTTTCTACACCTACTATTTTCCACGTTTCAGACATTGTAAGGGTTCCGTTTAGAAAGTAAAACGGAACTCTATTAGTGGCACTGCGATCTCTATCAGTAGTCATTGTAGCTCATAAACTAAATAGGATAAAAAATTTAGAAGAAACAGGCACCCGAGAAGCAATTCTCTCTCTTAGACTAATAATAGAAAGGGCTTTTATCAGGGAAGAATCTGTCTACATCGGATTCATAGACCTAGAAAAAGCATTCGATAACGTCAATTGGGAAATTATGTTTAAAACATTAAAACAGACGGGAATAAAAGTCAGGGAGAGAAGACTAATCTACAATCTATATCAAAACCAGACGGCAATTATAAATATTGGAGATGAGCAAAGAGAAGCCAAAATAAAAAAAGGTGTAAGACAAGGATGTGTGCTGTCACCCATGATTTTCAACTTATACATAGAAGAAGCGATTAAAGAATTCAAAGACAAAATTGATACAGGTATCGAAATCCAAGGTCAAAAGATCGCTATGTTAAGATTTGCCGATGACATTGCCCTTCTAGGAAGCAATAAAAAAGAATTAGAGGACGCCCTGAATGGAATTAACCAAATCCTAATAGAAGAAATCAAAATGAAAATAAACAAGAATAAAACCAAGGTCCTAGTATGTACAAAAAAAGAACAAACGAGACAGGAATGCATCAAAATTAACCAAGAAAAACCTAGAAGGAGTTAAGGAATTCCGCTACCTAGGAAGTAAAATAACATGGGATGGGAGGAGCGAAAACGAAATTAAATCAAGAATTGCCCAAGCAAAAATGAGGTTTAATTCAAAACAAAAACTACTATGCTCCTCCTCAATCAGCTTAGAAAACAGGAAGTTGCTATTGAAGACATATGTATGGAGCATAGCCATGTACGGGTGTGAAACCTGGACAATTAGAAAAGCGGAGAGAAAGAGATTAGAGGCTTTCGAAATGTGGTGCTACAGAAGAATGATGAATATCAAATGGATGGATAAAATTACAAATGATGAAGTTCTTGGAAGAATCGGAGAAAGAAGAACCTTGTGGAAGAGTCTGAAGAAGAGAAGAGGTCAGATGATGGGGCACACACTGAGACATGGGGGACTGCTTAGGGATATCTTGGAGGGGGAGGTGGGAAAGAAAAGGGGAAGGGGAAGACCCAGATTAGAATATTTCAACCAAATAATTGGCGATATGGGATTCCAGGCATTTAGAGAGGTCAAACAGCTGGCCGGGGACAGAGTCGAGTGGAGACGGATTGTTGCATCAAACCAGTCTTAGGACTGTATACTCAATGATGATGATGATGATGATAAAAAATATTTACATTTAGAATTTATATGTATTTATTTTCTCGCAAATGAAAAATCATATTAAAAATTTTAATTGAATTATTATTTTGGGTAAGGTCGAATTTTATTATGGGGTAAAAAATGGTAGAATCCATTCTTCGAAAATTGAATGAGTTCTATGTTTTGAAAATATAAAAATATATCACCAGAAAGAACTCTCGATGATTTTCCGTTCTTAAGTTACAGAGAGGGATCGAAATCTATTCACAGAGACAGAAAAAACAAACCCCAACATGATGTAATACGAAAACAGTGAATTATATTAGAAATTAAATTTTTTTTTATTTAGATAACCTATTGGAGTATTAATTAAAATAAAAATTTATTTACTTAGTTTCGCAAGTTAATGATTCATAAGGCTTTTTATATAGAAATATTATTGAAATGTTTTTTGGTTTTTTTAACAAGAGTAGCATAGCTGTTGATTCATGGAAACAAATTAATGAGATAGTCTGTCTCTGCTTCATACAAATAATCATAAATGTTCACATATAACGAATATAAATATGCAGTGGTGTAGTCATTCTTACCATGTACATTTAACCATTACTGCTTAACCCTTTCCCGTACAAAAATTAGTATAATATGACTTTTATTAAATTTTTAACAAAAATTCTTATATAGATAAAATGTCTAATCAATAGTTTAGGAGTTATGGGAATGTAAATACATATTTTTCAATATAAAAATTCAAGCCCATTGAATTGGCCAGGTAAGTTTTTGAAACAAAAAATATGGAATTTGGTTGATGATACGGATTTCAATAAAAATTTTCACCTTCATACTTAGGGCACGCTTTATCTAGTACCGCTTTTATTTTTGTAAAATAATGTTTTCTTTTCTCAGAAAAAAATATTTAATTTTGAAATTTTAATCCTCTCTATAGCTCTTCTTAATTAATCATCTGGAGGTAATTATAGATAATGAACTTTCTTTTAGGAAATTAAAATATTAAAATGTATTCTTCATTAGAGTTTGTTAATTATGTAGAATCTCTAGAGCTCTAGAGCAGTATTTATCTAACTTTCCAAATAAATTTCACCATTACTGTCTAACCCTTTGAGGTACACAAATTTATATAATGACCTCTATTAAAGAAGATTTAATTTCTAACAGAAAAGTTCTAATGAGTGAAATGTCTAAAATCAATAGTTTATTAGTTAAAAGATATTCCATTATTGTAGAATGAAATGTACTTGATGAATCAATAACAAATAATGTTTCAATGATAGAGAGAAGTCCTCTCGATATACAGGTCCAAAAGAATTATAAATTAGAAAGAAATCGATATTATTTTATCGATTTCATCTATAGGAAGTTCACAGAACCTTTTTAATATAAGAAAATAGGATTTTGATTAAGAATTTTGTAGTTTAAAAGAAATTGTTGAAAAGATTAAATTTCTTCTCTCTGGACCGAATCAACGAGAAATGGCAACAAGTTTTATTTTTTTTCTCATTAGTTATTTATTCAAATCTATTGAAATTTCATATCTTTCTGTTATTATCATTTATGTTTTATATTAAATAATTATTATTAGGAAATTTTTATTTTAAAGGGTAGTTTATTTGAAGTCCAATTTGAAAAAACGCTAACAACTCCGTTGAAATATTTTTTAAAAATATGAAATTAATAGATATTATAAAACAATTAATTATTAATAATTTAATTCAATTTTGAACGAAATCGACACAGTACTTTTTGAGAAAATGATCAAAAACACAGGAAACCGTCTATGAAAGGCCGTTTTTTGAAAGCAAGAGATGCCTTTGGAAAAAGTTTAAAAAGTCATATGAAACAAAAATGTTGACTTGTGACATGGTCGTCGATTTTTAAAATGTTTCTGAAACGGCCTTTCATGGCGGTTTTCGGTGTTTTTGACCATTTTCTCAAAAAATACTTGATCGATTTCGTTCAAAATTGTATTAAATTATTAATAATTCATTGTTTTATAATATCTATTATATATATTAATATCATATTTTTTAAAAAAATTTTAACGGAGTTATTAGGTTTTTTCAAAGTGGACTTCAAATAAATTACACTTTAAAATGAAAATTTCCTATTAATATTTTTTTTATATTAAAGATAAATGACAATAACACACAGATAAGAAATTTCAATAGATTTGATTAAATAACTAATGAGACAAAAAATAAAACTTGTTGCCATTTCTCGTTGATTCGGTCCCGGAGAGAAGAAATCGAATCTTTTTCATACAATTTCTTTTAAACTACAAAATTCTTAATCAAAATGCTATTTTCTTATATTAAAAATGTTCTGTGAACTTCCTATAGATGAAATCGATAAAATGATATCGATTTCTTTCTAATTTATAATTCTTTTGGTCTACCATAATATCGAGAGGCTCTGTGACGCAAGTCTCTCGTCATGAGATGGAATGAATTTTTCGGTATTTTAAAGGAAACAACACTTTACCAGAAAAAGTGAATATTTTTGAAAATATATATTTATTTTCACCAAAAAAAATTCGTAAATATAAATTTAAAATCTTCGTCCATCTTCTAAATTATTGATCGTAGACAAATTAATTATAAGAGATTTTTTGTAGGACATTTAAATCCCTAAAAAAATTTCTTTTCCGGCCAAAGTAATGTGTAAAAAAATTTTAAACTCTTTGGACTTTATCCTTATAATAGCAGCTATCCCTCAGAATTTTAATAGATTTTTAGCTATAATTTTGGAATCTATAACTTACTAACACTAATAAGTAGGGTTCGGATTTTGCATATAATGCATGTTTTTTTCCTTGATTGCTATCCTTCTAATCTTTTGTATTTGGGCGTTTTATGGTATCAGGACCCACCCAGAGAAATCTTATTTTGCATTTAAATGCATATTTAAGTCCATATTTTGCATATTTAGCGATTTAAGCTATATTTTGCATATTTGTGTGATTTTTGTCCCTCGTTTGTTGGCAAATCAGAAAAATAATTGAAGAAAATTTTAGAGACAGAGAGGGTAGGCCACAGGTTTCAAACCTTTTTTTGACCCCCCACCCCTCCACCCCCACCACCTCTCACTGTCAAACTAATCGAGAAAATTTAAGGAAATGATTAAAATATATTTAAATTAAAATAATATTTTTTATGAAAATTATTCTAAAAAAATAAATATTAAATTTCTTTTAAAAATAAACTTTGAAAACATTAATTTTATATTAAATAATTTGCAGTTGTTTCTTAAAATTTTCTTAAATTTTTAAAGAGAAAATAAATCACGCAGTTGTTCTATTATGCTAAGAAAATATAAAAAACCCGAATTTCTTTAAATTTATTTTTGTTAACATTAATTTTAAACTGTTTTTCTTGGAAGTGAAAATGCCAAAATACTATTTCTTCTTTTATCCCTTCCTTTTGAGTCGGTTTAAAGCGAGGGGTGAACTGCGACCTAAAATTGTGTACATTTACTTCCACTTCCACTTTCATTTCCAAGTAGAAGACAATAGATTATCTAATGAATTCCAAAGATAATTCCAAAGACGATGTACACCTAATTCCAATCGCGGTTCACCCCTCGGTTTAAAGCTATCAAGCACTAGATATTATGGGTTTTTAATGCATATTTCCTTTTAAAATCCATATTTTTAGTGTATATTTTGGGCTTTTTAAATGCATATTTTGCTGTTTTTTAGTGCATATCGATCCGAACCCTGCTAATAAGATAAATAGAAGAATTTTATCTAGCTGTAAGTCCAAAATTATAATAGTTAAAAATCTGTAAAAATTCTGACGGAAAGCTACTATTATAAGGATAAAGTCTACAGAGTTTCAAATTTTTTGAACTAATACTCTGGCCGGAATAAAAAATTGATATTTCAATGCCAAAAACCCCATGTTATTTAGATGGGAAACTTGAATCGCTGTTCGACACAGATTAAAATTTAGATAGAGACTTGAAACTTGGGCGAATATTTTTTTATTTATTTCGAACCATATGAGCCTCTGAGAGCGTAAAAATTCGAAAATACCCAAAATAAGGACCACCCTAATTTGCACTCTCTCCATGGTCTGTTTATTTCTCCCGCTTTAGTTAACGTCTGCCATCTTGTGTTCATCTTTAAGAAACACAATTTTAAATATTTTTTGATTAGTCTTTTTTCCCAAATGATGACTATGTTCACTATAGACAGTTTATTTATATTATTTCTATATAATATTGGAAATACATAAATTAATTTTTCTATTATCTATTATTATCTTAAAAAAATAAATAAATAAATAAACAATTATAAAAATCATCTCTATATTTTTTCATTGGTACGTTTAAATTGTGATTAAAAGTTATTTTAAAAATTTTAGTAAATTAATATTATTTCGCCTTTTAGATAGGTATATAACCTTAAGAATGTCAGAAGTATCCAATTCGAAATCTGAAGAAGAAGAAGACAAACCGTCAAAACGAAAAGAAAAGCAAGAGTTTAAAAAGCCTTCTGAATTGTTGGTTTTGAATAAAAAACCGAAAAAATCCTCGCACGGCGAGCACAGATCCAAACATCATGGAGCTTCCCCGGCTGAACATATTTCTCATCATTCAATCCCTTTGCCATATAAAGAGCCAGACTGGAGCGCCGTTTCAGAAGGGGATTATAATTTCGATGTTCTTAAATCAGGTTCGATTTTCATCTCGTTCAATTTTCCCTTAGCAAAATCTAAATTTAGTACATATGTAAAAATATTGCGATGAGTAGAAAAATTATAATTTGAATTTTCAACCTAAATTAAAGTGACCAGATGTTTTATAATGGAATGTGGGATAAATGTATATAATTATTTTATTTATATACTAGCTGCAAGGCCTCTTGCTAGCCAAGGGGCTTCGCCCTGGACCAACAAAACAAAAGTGGAGATGGGCTGGACAAATCGCTAGGATGGAGGATGTCAGATGGAGAAAGAAACTCCTTGAATGGAGACCAACAGAATATAACCTGAGTCTATGTAGAGACCCCACGCGATGCACGGATGATATAAAAAGAATATCGACAAACTGGGTAGAAGCTGCAAAGGACCGAGAAAACTGAAGACATTTGGAGGAGGCCCCCTGGACCCCCCGTCACTTGAATACTCCATCTCCAACCACTCTCCATCCCACCCCGGAACTTCTCCCCCGCCTCTCCCATCCAGTAGTCCCCATCCAGTAAACATACCGCCCTGGACTCCCCACCAATGGACCCTGGACCCCACCTTTACCCTTGACCCCACCTCCCAACCCCAAATAAGTATATATATAGGTACAGGCATAGGCACAAATCCCCTTTAGTATCCCCCTGGACCCCCACCCTACATAGAAACATAGGTACATACAGAGACAGAGACAAATGCCCTTTAGTAGTATGTGATGATATAGGTACAGACACAAGGACAAATGCCCTTTAGTATCCCCCCTGGACCCCCACCCTACATATAAACATAGGCACATACAGAGACAGAGACAAATGCCCTTAGTAGCCCTTAGTAGTATGTGATGATATAGGTACAGACACAAGGACAAATGCCCTTTACCATATACATACAAACATAGGTACATACAGAGACAGAGACAAATGCCCTTTAAAGAAAGTCTGAAATCAGTTGGTTTTTACCCTCCAAAGGTCGCACTTTCGTGACTGGTATTCATCATCATCATCAATCAACCCTTTTTTTGTCCACTGCTGAACATAGATCTCCTCCAAATGTCTCCAGTTTTCTCGGTCCTTTGCAGCTTCTACCCAGTTTGTCGATATTCATCATCATCATTGAGTATACAGTCCTAAGACTGGTTTGATGCAACAATCCGTCTCCACTCGACTCTGTCCCCCGCCAGCTGTTTGACCTCCCTAAATGTCTGGCATCCCATATCCCCAATTATTTGGTTGAAATATTCTAATCTGGGTCTTCTTCCCCTTCCCCTTTTCTTTCCCACCTCCCCCTCCAAGATATCCCTAAGCAGTCCCCCATGTCTCAGTGTGTGCCCCATCATCTGACCTCTTCTCTTCTTCAGACTCTTCCACAAGGTTCTTCTTTATCCGATTCTTCCAAGAACTTCTTCATTTGTAATTTTATCCATCCATTTGATATTCATCATTCTTCTGTAGCACCACATTTCGAAAGCCTCTAATCTCTTTCTCTCCGCTTTTCTAATTGTCCAGGTTTCACACCCGTACATGGCATATGTCTTCAATAGCAACTTCCTGTTTTCTAAGCTGATTGAGGAGGAGCATAGCAGTTTTTGTTTTGAATTAAACCCCATTTTTGCTTGGGCAATTCTTGATTTAATTTCGTTTTCGCTCCTCCCATCCCATGTTATTTTGTCGATATTATTTTCATATAATCCATCAATAGCGTGAGGGATCTACCTCTGCTCCGCTTGTCCATTCAAAGAGTTTCTTTGTCCATCTGCCATCCTCCATCCTAGCGATATGTCCAGCCCATTTCCACTTTTGTTTTCCAATGCGTTGAATAATGTCGTCTACTCCAGTTCGTCTGAGGATCTCATCATTTCTTAAGGTACGTTTTCCTCGGTAGCGACTATCACGATGATCGTTCAACAATAATCGTGCAACGAGGAAAACGTACCTTACCGGCGAGAAAACAGCTCCTTAAGATATACAAGAAATAGTGCATCAACGATGATAGTGCAACGATAATATTTGAACGATCATCGTGATAGTCGCACCGAGGAAAACGTACCTTAACGCCGTCTTTTAAGGTCAAACCAAGCATTGATTTTTACATTCGCCCTGGTGCTACTCTCAGTTTTTCTGATGATGCTTTAGTGAGTCAAAGTCTTTGCTCCATAAGTCAAGATTGGCAAGACGCACTGTTTGAAGGCTTTCCAAAGCTTCAGAGTTATTGATATATGCCTTGTAAATGTCTTTCATTTTCCCATACTGGTATTACAAAAAGTATATCATCAATCCAGAGATGTAGTATAACATTATAAAGAGCTCATTAAGTAGATTAAAGATGTTTTTCTAGGATTCCATACCAAAATTGTTAAAACCGGAACCTTTATATTGAGACTTGGATGTCCTGTCTGTCACTTCTGTCACGGGTCTATAGTTTAAAATTGCTTTATTTTAAGGTAATTGTTTCTCGACAATATTAGCAAAAAGTTAATGCTAGAGTATATAGAACCGACAATAAGGATTCATAATTCATAAGCTCAAAACTTTTTGCTGTTTATGTACCACTACTAGCCAATCCCGTGTTCGATTGACAAATCTGGCAACATTGTCCGAGGTGGTATATATTTTATCATAGAAATTTCAGTTAAAGTACATTATAAAGGGAGATTTATAAAACAAAAAGTTCTTGAAAGCTGTTGCGACAATGGTTGAAATGGAAAAACGTCTAATAAAGTACTAAAGTTAACCCAATTTTTAGGTTAAATATATGCGTTGTTGCCAGCTTGTTTTTAGTATAAATTTTTCATTACTAACTATATTGTTCATCAATTTCGTTTTGCCACCAATCGATGCAGAAGCATTTAAATAATAATCAATCTAAATTTCAAAAAAATCCTAAGAAAACCCATATGGTGAAACAACTACCTTAAATCGAAAAATTGCTAGGTACATATAATATTTTTATTTGCGATGCTTGTTTTCCCTATAAAATTATTTCAACCTCCATCAAAAAATTGTGATGTAATGGAATTTCTACTGTGTTTGGGTGTAGGAATTAGAATATTACTCAATAATATGAACAACATTACAGAAGTTAAATTTCGCAGATCGTATAATTTAATTGAAAGTAATGGAAGGCAGTCCAGGGGTAGTGAAGAAAGAAAAAATTATTACATATCCAAATAAGGTAATTTATTGAATTCCTTCCTCCTTTCCTTTCAAACTGTCGTTTCGAAGAATTCTTCCTTCCTTCTTCAGGGTTTCAAGGGGTCAAGAAGGAATGAAGAAAATGCTTCCTTCCTCTCTTCAGAAAGCATTTTGTTTGTTTCCTACTTTGGCCCCTTGAAACCCTGAAGAAGGAAGGAAGAATCCTCCGAAACGTCGGTTTGAAAGGAAAGGAGGAAAAAATCCAATAAATTATACCTTATTTGGATATGTGTTAATTTTTTTCTTTCTTCACTACCCCTGTGCTGTCTTCCATTACTTTCAGTTAAAATTTCTACCAGTCCGTCTCTCTACAGAGGAAATTTCTTATAATTTAATTCTTAAATAAATAAATAATAAATCTTATTAATTATTTTCTTTCCTACGTATTTTTCTGATAGAATAATATGTATATCATTATTATTTTAAATAATATTTATATTCGATTTGATTTCAGGCAAAATAATTGATAATTTGGTTGTAAAATCGAAAGCATTTTATACTTTTGGAAGACAAGGAAACTGTGATTTCCCAATGTTAAACCCGACCATATCAAGATATCATGCGATATTTCAATTTCGTAAAGATCCTTCCAATGATCAATCTGGCTTCTATTTATATGATTTGGGAAGCACTCATGGAACATTTTTAAATAAGAAGAAAATCCCTCCTAATACTTATATCCGAATGAGGGTGAGTTAATTTTTCCAAGTTTCGTCTAGTACAGGGGCTGTCCAACCCGCGGGTTCATGCGGCCCAGCACTCCAATGAATGCGACCCGACATAAAATTATAAATTTCTTTAAAACATTAAGATTTTTATATTTTTACTGGAAAACATATCTGATACAATTTGACCTAATTTTTTTGTTTTTAAAATAAGAAGAAATTAGACAATCTCCCCAAAATTTTTCGAAAAATACAAGGGCAGATTTTAGATTTTGAATGTGAAAAAATATATATCAAGATTTCCGAAAAAATAATCACAATTTTGTCATATTTTGACTCCATTTTTTTATTAGTTATAAATATTTTTAAGATAATGTTAAATCTTTTTTACTTAGGGAAAGTGGTGTGGGTTTTAGGTGAACATGATATTAATTAATAAAGTAAAGGGAGTGTAGTTTCATAATGAATGAAAAATTGAAATTAAAAAATTAATCTGTAAACTCCTGATGATGGACTAATAACCCGAAATATATTGAGTCTGTATAAACCTCTTTGAGTTTTGGATAATAAGTAAAAATATATTTTTCTAGGTGGGTTTCACAAATAAAACAAATATATGTTTGAGTTTTTTTAATATCTCGATATATATTTCGGGTTATGGGCCCATCATCAGGAGTTACAAAAGAAAATTGGGGTTTTGAGTTGAGTTTAAGTTTTATTTCATTCATTGTGAAACTACACTCCTTTACTTTATTAATTAAGTAACTTATGATGTTTCACCTAGAACCGACACCTAAATCCTTAAAAATTATTTATTAATTAATGTTAAATCATTCGTATCCATAGTATAAATTAGTAAATTTATAACAGGAATATTAGAATTGGATAAAATTAAAAACATAGTTTTTTTTATAAATGGGCCAGACGTTTCGTTAATTTTCTATTCACTGAGGAAGTCAAAATAAATTGACGAAACGACTGGGCCATTTAAAAAAATTATGTTTTTACTTTTATCCAATTCTCTACTATTCCTTTTATATATTTTTAACTTATTTTTGCTTGTTGGTCATGGTATATATCATTATTCTACATCAGTGCATGCGCGGATCCAGGGGGGCGATGGGGGCGGCGCCCCCCCAAAGCATTGGAGATCAACATTTTTTATATGTTTATTTAATTTTTTTTTTTTTAATAACATTAAATTTTAAAATTGGAAAAAATAAAGTTCTATGAGGGGGGGGGGGCGTCGTCTCTGACCCCCCCCCGCTTGGACAATTCGATCGCGACACACTTCCGAGATCAAAAGTAGATCTTATATACCCCCAAGTGGGCGATTTGGGGAGATGAGTATTCAAAGGGTGGACAATTAAAATAGTACTTCTTAATTTCTTAGTTTCTAATTTTTCCAGATTCAAATTTAAAAATGAAAACATATACTCCTATTTTTTAAATGTACTTCAATGATCTTAAATTATTTCACTTTTTTTGTTCTTAAAAAAATCTAGTAAAAAATATATATTTTAATTTTGTTTCTATTTTATTTAAGAGTGACCGGATAAAACTCGCTTTGGTTGTTTTTATATACGGTAATAAAATTGTCTAAAATAATAAAACTGCTTTATTATTTACTCTTTACTTCAAATTAAAATTAGGCATACAATGAAAATGAAAATGGGGCGATAGGTGTTAGTCAACCTCCAGAAAGGGGAGATGGGCCACAAAAGGTTGGGAACCACTGGTCTACATTATTAAATCTTATTTTAATAATAAGAAATATCAATAGATTAGGATATTTTATCTGCGGCCCGAGGCATTTGTTTTTACTTAAAATGCGGCCCGTGTAAGCCAAAAGGTTGGACACCCCTGGTCTAGTATGTCGTATTTAAAATCCAATTATATTCTTCAGGTTGGTCATATGCTGAAATTAGGTCTTAGTACAAGATATTTTATTTTAAATGGACCGGATGATGATATGGATATGGAATATGACAATATTCGACGATTAAGAGAAGAATTGGAAGATGAAGATGAAATGGAAAATAATACGGAAATGAAAGAATCCAAGAAAAAAGATGAAGGAATAGATTGGGGAATGGGTAAGCTAATACTAATAAATAAATTAAAAGCTTATCTTATACTCTTAACAAAATTATTAGTAATTGAGATTCATAGTAATTGATATATTTTTTTAATTTTAGGAGACGATGCTGATGAAGAAACGGATTTATCTGAAAATCCTTATGCTGCCACTAATAATGAGGATTTATATTTAAATGACCCTAAAAAGACCCTAAGAAATTGGTTTGAAAGAGAAGGCTATGAATTAGAATTTACGGTTGAAGAAAAGGGTCCAGGGCATTTCGCATGCTCTATAGAGTAAGAATTGAATTATTTTTTTATTTTTTATTTTTTATTTTATTTATAGTCGAGGCAAATTTCATGAAAAAATGGCATAAACAGAAAATAATTTCCGGTAAAGATTTTATTGCTGGAATACTTTTATTGGTACTCCAATATTACTACCCTAAGTTTTCCCCCAAATCTGTGTTGTGGAAATTTTCTACCACCTCAAAATGAGAAAATTCCGGAGTTTTTTCAGTTTTTCTTGAATAACTCTAAAACGGCTTATCAAATCAAAAAGATATTTATTAGATAAATTAAAGCTCTTTAAATTACGCGTAAAATGATGAAAATTTCATCTATTTAGGTTCAGTAAAACTGGTACTAGCGCCTGTCAAAAAACAGCCCCCGGGATCACTTTTGAATATCCCTAAAACTCTTACTTTTTTCGATTTTTCCCCATTTTGACCATGAAGGAGCACGTTTTCGACAAAGACCGACTCTATACATTTTTAAACTAGATTAAATTTGCTACAATTTAAACAAAGTTTCATCTTAATTGGAAAATGGTAACATGAGGTTGAAGTTTTGAAAAAATGCAATTTTTGCAAAAAATCGAGTTTTCTTCATAAAATGAAAAACCACTCATTCTAGAAACTTGATTCCTATCTCATTGTCTACCAAATTTTGTTGACTTGAACGTTTACTTGGACCACTTTTTTGATAAAACTCTTAGATTTATAGATATCCAGCTTTTTCCATGACGGTTTTGAGGATTCGAATCATATCCTGTCCGGAAAATGTAGAATATCTATAAATCTAAGAATTTTATCAAAAAAGTGGTCCAAGTAAACGTTCAAGTCAAATAAAATTTCCTAGACAATGAGATAGGAATCAAGTTTCTAGGATGAGTGGTTTTCATTTTATGAAGGAAAAACTGCGATTTTTTGCAAAAATTGCATTTTTCAAAACTTCAACCTCATGTTACCATTATCCAATTAAGATGAAACTTTATTTAAATTGTAGCAAATTTAATCTAGTTTAAAAATGTATAGAGTGGTCTTTGTCGAAAACGTGCTCCTTCATGGTCAAAATGTGGAAAAATCGAAAAAAGTATGAGTTTTAGGGATATTCAAAAGTGATCCCGAGGGCTGTTTTTTGACAGGCGCTAGTACCGGTTTTACTTAACCTAAATAGATGAAATTGTTATTATTTTACGCGTAGTTTAAAGAGCTTTAATTTAACTAAAATATATCTTTTTGATTTGATAAGCCGTTTTAGAGTTATTCAAGAAAAACTGAAAAACTCCGAAATTTTCTCATTTTGAGGTGCGTAGAAAAATTTCCACAACATAGATTTGGAGGAAAATTTAGGGTAGTAATATTGGAGTACCAATAGGGGTATTTCAGGAATAAAATCTTTACCGGGAATATTTCCTATTAAAATGTAATTTTCCTGGACTATTAGATATATTTTAAAATCATTAATTTTTTTTAGATTACCTATAGATGTAAATGGCATTAAAAAAGCTCAGACCATTGTTAAAGGAAAAAAGAATCATGCGAAAGTACAATGTGCTCTTGAAGCTTGTAAACTTCTAGATCGCTATGGTCTCCTAAAAGTAGCAAATCATGGTAATGACAACTTATAATCTTAGGCTAGGCACACATAGTTTAGTTGATGGACATAAATATACGAGGCATGTTCCTAAAGTAAATACCGTTTTCAAATAAAAAAAAACAAGTATACTTTTCATAATAATTTTATTTTCCCATGAAAGCCTGTATCTTAATCTACGTTTCGACATAGTTTCCACCACTATTAAGACATTAATTGTATCTTTCCACGAGCTTTAGTATTCCCTCCTTAACGAAGTCTGCCGCCTGATTGGACATCCACTGAAACTTTCGATAATTTAGTCGTTCAGTCACAATTGCTAAAAAACACCTCTTGACATTAAAGGAAATAAATCAGATAAAGACGAAATCGTAAATCTGTTCTCTCTCACTTTTCATGCACTAAATCTTCAGTAATGACAGAAGCTCGCCCACTTCTTTCCTCGTCATGAATTTTCGTGCGACCATCTTTAAATGTTACAACCCATTTGCATACGATCTGATTTGTTTCCTCTAATGCCAAGAGGTGTTCTTTATGCAATTGTGACTGAACGACTAAATTATCGAAAGTTGCAGCGGATGTCCAATCAGGCAGTCTTCTTTGAGGAGGGAATACAAACGCTCGTGGAAAGATACAATAAATTCCTTAATATTGTGGAAACTATGTCGAAATGTAGATTACGATACAGGCTTTCATTTGAAAATAAAATTGTTATAAAAAGTATACTTGTTTTTTTTTTTTTTAATGATAAAAAAATCGAGCTTAATTAGATAATTAGAGTTGGTTATAAATTGATAAATGCATCACGATTTCAAACCAACCCAACTAAATTGTTGGGTCGACTGTGTGTGTGCCTAGTCTTATTCTGGAACCAAGTGAAATAATTAACTTATTTATATTTTATCTTATATAAATATAATTTAAATTTTGTCTCCTTACATCATTTTCAGCAAGTTTAAAAGCAAAGCCTAAAAAATGGGAAGATGATGATTTTTACGACAGTGATGAAGATTCATTTTTAGATCGCACTGGAACAATAGAAAAAAAACGACATCAAAGAATGAAAGCTGCAGGAAAGTTAGAACCCAAAGTAGAAACATATTCATCCCTTGTAAGATTCGAAATTTATTTCTATTTAAATATTTTAAATTTCACTGAAAATAAATAAATTATATTGATTTTAAAGGTGGAGAAAAATAAAAATTTAGTTGAAGAAATCGAAAAATTAGAAAATGAATTAGCAGCGCTCACTCATTCAAAAACGGAATCACAAGAAGAAGAAAAGGATGAATTGGATGCATTTATGGATGATTTACATTATAGTGTTGCTGATAAAACTACTATTAAGAAAATCAATGTAATTATTAATCATTTAAGAAAAAAATAATTTATTATTTACTATTAATAATTTAAATATTGAAGGAGACAATAAAAGTCTTCTGCTGGAATTATAAATTTTTAATTTATTTATAACGAGACTATAGTTTCCAGAACTTTGCCCTCTTCATTTAAATATTGAAATGTAAAGCTCGGTCCATGCTGAGCAAAATTTTATAGAAAAATTTATGGGAAACAGCACAAATGTCGGTGCTCTTGGAAAAAGCTTTCAGCCCAATTCTAAGTGACAGTTCTATCTGGACACCCACATTTTTGACTTTGCTATATCATTTTATCTCCTGTGGACCGGTTTTATACGAAACCTCTTTAAAAAGCATACGGTCACCCCATTGCAAGAACTAGGTAACTCGATTTTTCAAGTTCTTGAAAAATGGGCTGAAAATGTTTTACCTATTCCATACCAGGCATGTTTAAAGTGCTTATCTGAATAAACTGCTTAATATGACTACAAATTATTATTATTACAGTTATGAATAACAATTCAAATGTATTTTTAGCTATGAAATACCCAGGTATCTCAAAAAAGAATTTTTGGAGTTACCTAGTTCTTGCAATGGGCTGACGCTATTATGATTAACACTATTTTACTTTTTATCATCAATTATGGTATCTATTCACTCACATTTATTTAATTTTTATTACATTAATTTTAAATAAATACACATTTTTTATAGGACAATCTAGAAATGTTTATTAAAAATTCCAGAAGTTTCACGAAAAAATTTCCCTTTATCAAATGAAAATTTGAAAAAATAATTGCTTTAAAAAAGAATGATAAAGCAACTATATATAAATTAAATTTTGAAAAAATTGTATTGTATAAATAAATACATATCGTCGGTTTGGAACAAGACTATGATAACTCGAAAAATTACTATTTTACAGGGGAGTCATTTCAAGTTTTGCAAATCTAACTAGTTTAAATACATTTACTTTAAGCATAACCACATGGCCCTTGTAGTACATACAAATTTCAAAGACATTAAATAAAATTTGCACGAAATTTTCTCTGGAGAGAGACGGACTGATAGAAATTTTAATTGAAAGTAATGGAAGGCAGCTCAGGGGGTAGTGAGGAAAGAAAAAATTAACACATATCCAAATAAGGTGTAATTTATTGGAATCCTTTCCTTTCAAACCGACGTTTCGGAGGATTCTTCCCTTCTTCTTCAGGGTTTCAAATGGTTAATGAAGGAAACAAACAAAATGCTTCCTTCCTCTCTCCACTTAAACACTGCTGTGGAGAGAGGAAGGAAGCATTTTCTTTGTTTCCTTCATTGGCCCTTTGAAACGCTGAAGAAGGAGGAAGAATTCTCCGAAACGTCGGTTTGAAAGGAAAGGAGGAAGGATTCCAATACACCTTATTTGGATATGTGTTATTTTTTCTTTCTTTACTACCCTGGGCTACCTTCCATTACTTTCAATTAAATAAAATGTTGTCAAAAGCTTTTTTTTTTAATTTGATATAGCCCCCTCCACCATTATAGTCTTGTTCCATACCGACGATATCTTTTATAGACCAATCTAGAAACGTTTATTAAAAAATTCAGATATTTCAGGAAAAATTCTCCCTTTATCAATGGAAAAAAATGTTCTACATTAATTTTACTATTCAATCTAAGTATAATCAAATATAAAATTTGTAAATTAATATGCTTTATTTTAGGATAGACTTGTGGAATTGAAAAAAGATCAAAAAATGTGTGAGCATATGATGACTTTAAGTAAACCAGTGGAATTGCCATCTCTAAACCCCAACGAAAAATCATTAAATAAAGATTCTTCTAAAACGAAATCGAAAACGCCACTTTTCGGTCCTAGAAAGAATTTACATCGCAAGGTATTTAAATATTTTTTGTATAGTTCCATAACAATATTATATCATTTCCTATTTGGCGATTCACTTCATACTTATCTGCAATAATTGGCTTGGAAATCTAAATAAACATAATGTTAATGCTATAAGATCGATGACGTCGACACTCTTATTCAGGGCACACTTAAGGACGTTCCCTAAAAAATCGACTTTCTTGCCATTCTTTTAAAAATTTGAATACACATATATATTAGTGTCCTTTATATGGAGAAATTTTTTTCGATAGGCACTAAATTTGAAGATATTGCCCATTGAAATTTGCATATTTAACACTCTAACCCTATCCCGATTGATTTTAAAACGACTGTTTCATTAAATAACAAAAAACGAAATTTTTTTGAAAAACTGAAAATCATTAGCTGAAGATATAACAAATATTTTTCTGTTAAAATAATAGTAGCAATCGGTATTCGTTTTGTCTGAAAAATGTTAAAAGTAAAGTATTTTGATGGTTTTCATTCTTTCTCTCCTGGGATGACAAGTGGAGGATGGCGACTTTGCAACGTCGCACTGCCCTGGGACATATGGGTAGCTCTGAGATATAAGTTAACTTTGGGTCAGTGTAAATGAAAAGTCAATCTTTATAACAAATAAAACATTTATTTGTACTCAATACAAATAAGTAGTAGTGTATTTTAATTCATATGTATAAATATTTATTCATTTTAAAATATAATTTGAAATAGAATTTTCATAAACTCTTTTATTTTTAACATAAAATATAGCAATATATAATTTATTCTTAGCCGATAATACTTATTATTTATTTATTTTGTTTAAATTTTTTATCTTTGGCGAATTTTGGATTTTTTAAAAAATCTTAAGACTTTCGTTATAATGTCTTTTTTTCTAGTTATTCGCGATTTCTTATTTTCTAATTTTTCGGTAAACAATTTTACAATTGTTTCTTCACATCCTTTATCATATATTTTTTTTAAATGTTCATACATTAGAACGATAAACAATCAACGAACGATAAACAATCAACAGGTATCAGAAGAATGCAATATTGCCAGATCTGAGAAACGACGCAGTGAAATTATTTTTGCCTTACTGCGCATGTGAGAGAGGGGGAAAGAGCGATTTGCATCTGAGCTAAATTAGGGAACGTCCTTAAATCCAACAATAAACACTATTAGTGATTATAAACTGAAACAAATTTAACTTTGAAAATTCTATTAATCTCGACGTTTGATTTGCTATTTTATATCAAATTCCATACAGTATCAGTTTTATTTTGAAACGATGTATGTTGAAACAGTGACATCGCAGTTTCAGAATCGACCAATTAGTATTATTTCCAACCCTTATGCTTTGACTTTCTAAACATCCCACATGCTACCCCTTTTATTTATTTATTTATTCAAGTGTAGACATTTTTAAATAATTATCAACACGTCACTTTTTAAATATTGAATAGTAATTTAAAACTATATTTTTTCTTTTTTCTATTAGAAGAAAGAACATAGATCAAATAAAGAAGCAAAGACTGAAAAAATTGTGATAAATGAAGATGATGAATCTGAAAATGATAAGGATTCTCTCGACAATTTAAATCAAACTGAAGGTAAATTTTTTTTATTAATTTTAATTAATAATTGATAATAAAAATATTTATTTATTTTTAAACAGGTGATAAAAATGAAAAAATTAAAGATGATAAAAAAAATAAAAATAGTTCACAGAAAGAAAACAAAAAGAAAGAAATGGAACAAGTAGAAGAAGAAATAGAAGAAAAAAAGAAAGAAATTAAAAAGAAAGAGGTAGAAGTAGAGGAAAAAGACATTAAAGAGACCGAGGAGGAAATAAAAGAGGAAAGTGAAGATGATGAGAAAGGAATAGAAGAGAAAAAGAAAGACATTTCTTCAGAAGACGAAGAAAAGAGAGAAATTTCTTCACAGGAGGAAGAAAAGAAAGAAATTTCCGAAGACGAGGAAGAAAAGAAAGAAATTTCCGAAGACGAGGAAGAAAAGAAAGAAATTTCCGAAGACGAGGAAGAAAAGAAAGAAATTTCTGAAGATGAGGAAGAAAAGAAAGAAGTTTCTTCACAGGAGGACGAAAAGAAAGACATTTCTGAAGACGAGGAAATGAAAGAAGTTTCTTCACAGGACGAAGAAAAGAAAGACATTTCTGAAGACGAGGAAATGAAAGAAATTTCTGAAGAGGACGAGGAGAAGAAAAAAATTTCAAAAGAGGACGAGGAGAAAAAAGAATCTTCAGAGGACTTGGAAAAAAAGGAAAGTTCTGAGGAAGAGGATGAAATTATGAAAACCGAAAGTCCTCTAAAAGAAATCAAATCTGATAATGATGTAAGTTGTTTTCTATGTTATAAAAGATTTTACTGTGAAACACAACATATAATCCTTTATAATCTTTAAAGAATTGGGTGTCGGTTCTAGGTGAAACATTTTAATAGATAATAAGTAAAAATATATTTTTCTAGGTGTGTTTCACAAATAAACTCATGATGATGGGCTCATAACCCGAAATATATATCGAGATAAAAACTCAAAACATATATTTGTTTTATTTGTGAAACCCACCTAGAAAAATATATTTTTACTTATTATCTATAAATCCTTTAACTGAAAAATGTTCACTATAAACCTACACCGTATTCCCTTAGTTTTATTTATAATTGATTTATTTACAATTAACAATTCTTCCTATATATAATTTAATGTTTTTGATTTTATAGTTTAAGGTAGTTGTTTCACCATATGTGTTTTCTTAGGATTTTTTTGAAATTTAGATAGATTATTATTTAAATAATTCTGCATCGATTGGTAGCAAAACCAAATTTATGAACAATATAGTTCCGGAGATATTAAATTCCAAAGATAGAGTTTTTCAGATTCTTATACATTGCACTATACGGGATACCGGAAAGTTTACATACATACTATATTTAATTATAATTAAGAAACTCTTCTTACCATTGTAATAAAAAACTAAACCAACATTAAACAATAACTAATAGATTTTTTAAGAAAATTTAAATTAATAGCTACAACACAGTTTCTGAGATAATAATGAATAAATAATGAAAATGTATAATGAAAAATTTACATTAAAAACAAGCTGGCAACAACGCATATATTTAACTTAAAAAGTGGATTAACTTTAGTACTTTTTTGACATTTTTTCGCTTCAGCCATTGTCGCAGCAGCTTTTAATCGTATATTAAGAACTTTTTGTTTAATAAATCGACCTTTATAATGTATTTTATCTGTCATTTCTATGATAAAAATATTCAAGCTCGGACAATGTTGCCAGATTTTTCAAACGAGCACGGGATTGGCTAGTAGTGGTACATAAACAGCAAAAAGTTTTGGGCTTATCAATTATGAATCCTTATTAGTATATATACTCTAGCATTAATTTTTTCCTACTATTGTCGCGATACAACTACCTTAAAGAAATAAATAACAATTTGTTGCAAATAAATAACAATTTTTACAAAAGAATTGTAATTATTTTCTTCTTTCTCTCTTTGTATATATAATATATATATGTAGGTACATAGTTATTGTATTTTATAAAACTGATGGAATTTTTTTTCAGGTTCAAAGTACGTTAGACACAAAAATTGATAAAGAAGATGATAGTCTTTCGATTAATTCAGATCAAAATGAAAGTTCTGATAAAGAAATGACTAATAATGATGATGGTAATTTATTTATTATAATATCTTAGGGTTTGTTCTTAGTAGATTGAAAATAAATAATTTCCCCAAAAGCCTCATTTGCACAAAACATACGATCTTCTAATACTCAACACTCCTAAATTAGGTAGATAGAACAAACGCTTTCGTCAATTCGCTTATTCCTATGATCTCAAGTAAACTCAATCCTCCATCCGTTTCTCCAGCGTCATATAACCTTCAATTATTGAGATGGAATCCTAGGAAGTAGGACCAAAAAAAAATTAAATTAAAAACTGAGTTTTCTCATTTAATATGCCAGACGTTTCAGTCACTTTATTTTGAAGCTATGAGAAAAACATTAGTAAATTCTTTCTTTTTAAAAACAATACATCGATCTGGTTTATAATGTCATTAATAGAACAAAGGACATTGATAATTGTCTTGATTAACTTTATTTTATTTTATCTTCTGTTGTTACCTATCGATGTATTGTTTTAAAAAGAAATAATTTACTAATGTTTTTCTCATAGTTTCAAGGACAGTAGACAATTGAGTTATACAATAAGCAGCTGAAGAAGTCATAAATAAAGTGATGAAACGTCGTCAGGCCCGATTATATAACTGGGCAAAATGGGCACATGTCCAGGGGCGCAAGGGTTTTGGGGCATAAAGAGGGCGCAAGAAAATAGAGAAGATTGGTATCAAACAAGTTAATTACTAGATGATAAAAGTGAGGTAGAAAAAAATTAAATGCCGATAAGAGGTTAACACAGCAAGAGATTGTAGAATGTCCTATAACCATAACGCCTGTAACTGCAGTAGATTATAACGGCAAAGTCTACAGTTTTTTAGGTTGCCGGTTGCCAGTCCGGGACGGCGGGTCCATGAGTGGGTGATAATGGAAAGACTCGGCAAACTAAGGTTAAGGGAGAAATTCCTCCCGAACCAAAAGTGGCAAAGATTAATGGGTGTGGTGGGGGGCACCTGTTTAATTTGCCCATAGCGCCACGGGGGTTAAAAACGTGCCTGAACGTCCTGCATACTAAATGAGAAAACTCTTATTTTAATTTAATTTTTTTGGGCAACTTCCTTCGATTCCATCTCAATAATTTAATTATGGATACGAGCAGTGAAACAATAACCTTCAATCTTTAAATACTGTATCCACAAATATTTTCGACTCCGGGCCATCCCTGAAATTGCTTTTTCTCTTCCTTTTCACACTGCGAGGATTCTCACCGTACTACACGGGTTGCATCTATATCTAAAGATGCTTTTAATCTGAGTCAAGCTGGAATAGGGACTAAGTTTATGTTATGATTCTGAGGTGTTGGGTGCAGTTTTTTACCATTCAAAGGACCTATCAAACATACAGAATTTGACACTTACTCTTGAAAGCCTGAATCAGGCCATAAAAGGTCAATGTCTGCCCAAAACCATCAATTTGTGAGTATACATGTTTTAGGTGGTCATCAGAAGCGCGAATTCGAGTCGATTGGGCAGCTAGAGTCAGTATAATTAAAAAAACAGCTAAAATAAAGCTAAATTTTTTTTTACAATTTTCTCATTAATATATTAAAGAATAATTAACATATTAACGAGAAAATTATAAATTTATTTAACTTCATTATTTCAAGTTAGAAATATATAAGTTCAGATATTATTTTCACTTAACATTTGACAAAAATCAGCTGCATTCGATTCGCGATTGAATCAAATATAGGAAACATACGATTAAAAGAAAGCTAATTTGAAGGAAATCTCCACCTTAGACCAGCTTCATTTGCACAATCTACTTAAATTCGCGTTTATTTTGCTGTTATATAACGAGCACACAAAAACTAGTACACACATTGGGTTTAAGCCCCAATACAAGACGTTGTCTTTCCCAAAACTACATATCTATATCGATGGTGTTGGGGTAAAAGGGCCAATCTTCAATTTTCAGCATGTTTCTAAATCTGAAAACTGCGATACCAATTCATTTTTTTGCAAGTTTATAGATTTTTTTTATGTAACGGTTAATGGTAAATATTAGCTATATTTATCATATATCCTTAAATTTAACTGATCACGTGGTTAATTGCAAGACAATGAATGAATGTAAAATCAGATTTGCCCTTTTACCCCAACGCCATCGATATATTCTTATGATAATTAGAATAACTACTCTACAACTATGTGTAACCATGTGTGTAGCGTACGTGGTCCCAAATCAGGAAGCAAAAGCTCAAACCAGTTCTCTTCTCCCCAAGATCCAATGTATCCAATCCCTTGTAGGGCGAAACCAGATAGAACCCCTCAACCAAAATTGATGGTTTTGAGCCGACTTTAATCGTTTGCGACCTAAACGCTCTAGCAAGCACTATTTTATTATTATTATTTATTCCATTTATACAAAAGTACATATCCATTTTGGGCTTTGGTACAAATTATACATACAGTTTTATTAACACAATCTAATTCCTCTTTTCTTTTGCGACCTCAATCGAATATTTCATTTCTTTGTTCTTCAGGAATTCCATTATTTCTCTCCCCATCGTTCCCTTTCTCAGTTGAACTTCCAGCCCCTTCCAAGTGTCTTCCTTTCTTCTTTCATCTTCTTCTTCTCCTTCTTCACTATTCCTTCCGAATCTCCCAAGATTATATGTGTTTCCACATCTCGCTCTTGTCCATATCTTTATCTCACTCTCTTTCACATTCTTCCACTGAAAGTAATTCTCTCTCCCGTTTTCTTCTTTGATTTTTTCTGTATATTGGAAAATACGAAGTGTATTCTATTTTCGTCCAGTCCTCTTGTATCTCTTGTTCTATGCCTTTCTTTATTGCTTTTCCCATAGTATCTCTGGTCCTCTCAGCCTCCCAGCTTATCACTTTGTAGGTATTTCTGGTTCTCCACATTCCTCCCATCTTCTTCTAAAATTGGCACCTCATCTTGAGTCATTCTTGTTACTGATGTTTCTTACTATTTCCCTTAGGCATATCCTTGGCCATCTGCTTTCTTTCATTTCTCTTATATTTAATAAATAGTTGCCTAGTCTTTTCGCCTGGTATGTTCTTAGCTTGATTCTTCCGATCTCTCTCCTCCATATTTAGTCCGGTGTGTTTCTTTTCATCCCCATTATTAATTTAAAGAATTCTCCTTGTATCTTTTCTATTTCTTTTTTCTCCTCCCATCCCTAGTTTTCTACTCCATACATTATAATTGATTTAATTAGTGATTTAAATAAGTAAATTTTCTTATTTAAATCTCTTAGCCTTGCTCTCTTTATTACGCTCCAAGTTGTATATATTATTTTTTTTGCCTTCTTTATTATCTCTAGCAAGTACTAAATTCTCTATCTTTAATTGGTCTTTTGAATGGTAAAAACACAATTTCAAATAATTATTTTCTAGCAAAGCAAATTCTAAATTTAACAATATATATTTTTCAGATATCGAAACGAACACTGCTGTGCCTATTAAATCTAAAGGAAAAAAACGAAAATCATCATCATCTAATAAAGAGGTAAAAATTATCTTATATTTTAATTTTCATAATTTTATTTAAAATTTATTTAATGATGATTTCTAGAAAACTAAAATTTCTAAATACGAGGATCCTCCGGAATATACTGGTTGGCTTCCTCCAAATGATCAAACTGGAGATGGAAAAACAAGTCTTAACGACAAATATGGATATTGATGGTACAAACTAATATGATTTTACCATTTTTTAATTATTATTTAAATATCACTTAGATAATGAGGTAAAAAGTAATTAGGTACTTAAACAAATTAAAATATATTTACTTTTTCTTTTACATATTTTAAACAAGCAACAAATTTTTTTTTAAATAATATATTTTAGTTTCCGTTAAAAAAAACAAAAACGGATTATTTAGAGAAACTTGGTTGATTTTTCCCTATGTTTGTCGGTTTATCTGCCTATCATGATTCATAACTTATCATCTTAATTTTTAAAGACGTTGAGTAAATTATATTTAATTATTATGAATAATAAAGAATTATATTAAACAATACTGTAATAGTCTAAACAAGCTCTGATCTATTTTGCATATTTTTAATTAGCAACTGGAAAATTTAATTTCTTTAGAATTCTTATTAAATCACGGAAGAATAAATGCAAGATTTTAAATGGATTTTTGGGTTTGTCCCAAATTTTTATTAGGTATATTCTCAACTTTAAAACCCATAATTCTTTGAAAATTTTTTAAACTCTTATAAACACACTTGAGGACAAAAAATCGAGCCCCCTATCCTCTCTTTTTCTAAAACTTGACTTAATTCAGGTTCTAGGCATTGGATTGAAATAAAAAAGGTGTCATAACTAAAAATAAAACACAGAGTTTTTATTAAATGCCCCAGACGTTTCGTCGATTTATTTCGACTTCCTCAGTGGTCCATTTTATCACTTTTTATCAAAAAACAATACTTTACTATAATGATGGAATAGTTAAATTCCCTACTATTCCTTTTTTAATAATACTTTATATTATATTTTAATATACACTTACGGACAAAAAAATCGAGCCACCTAGCACCTACTCTGGTTTTCTAAAACTTGACTTAAAATAAGTTTCAGAATCTAGGCATCGGATTGGAAATAAAAGAGGGGTCATAAGTTAGGGAAGTTATTAAAGTTTAATAAGAAATAAATTTTTACATTTTGTACACACATTTTTTGATAAATGGAAAAAATACGAACAAAAGCAAACTTTGTAATTTAAAGAATAATTTCATTATTTTTCAAATTTATCTTACTTTTTATTTTTCTCAATAAATTTAATTTAATTTAATACAGAAATTTAGAATTAAACATTTATTTCCAATATCTTAAAATTACAAAGTTGCTTATGTTCTTATTTCTTTTTCCATATATCAAAAAATGTGTGTACAAAATGTAACAATTTATATCTTATTAAATTGTAATAAATTCCCTAACTTATGACACCTCTTTTATTCCAATCCGATCCCTAGATTCTGAAACTTATTTTAAGTCAAGTTTTAGAAAAACAGAGTGGGTGCTAGGTGGCTCGATTTTTTGTCAGTAAGTGTATATTAAGGTAGTTGTTTCTCGACAATACTAGCAAAAAGTTAATGGTAGAGTATATAGAACAGACAATAAGGATTCATAGTTCATAAGCCCAAAACTTTTTGCTGTTTATGTACCAATTCTAGCCAATCCCGTGCTCGTTTGATAAATTTGGCACCATTGTAAGAGATTGAATATTTTTATATTAAAATGACATATAAATTACATTTTAAATTTCTATAAAAATCTTTTTGTCATTTTTTAACAAATGTAATCAACGCCTACGTTACACCTTATGAAAATTATAATTTTGAAAAAATCTAGCGCATGCGCGCTTTATACATCTTTCGCTGGTTAAATAAATGCGCTGTTGCCAAATTGTTTTTAGTGTAAATTTTCTTTTTATACATTTTTCATTATTTATTCCTTATTATCTCAGAAACTGTGTTGTAACTATGAATCAAAATTGTCTTAAAATATGTATTAGTTATTGTTTAATGTTGGTTTAGTTTTTTATAAAAATGGTAAGAAGGGTTGTTTAATTAAATATGTATGTAAATTTTCCGATATCTCGTATAGTGCAATGTTAAAGAGCCTGAAAAACTCGATTTTTGAAATTTAATATCTCCGGAACTATATTGTTCATAAATTTCGTTTTACCACCAATCGATGCAGAAATATTTAAATAATAATCTGTCTAAATTTCAAAAAAATCCTAAGAAAACGCATTTGGCGGAACAACTACCTTAAGTATTATTAAAAAAGGAATAGTGGGGAATTTAACTATTCCATCATTATAGTATAGTATAGTGAAATTGTTTTTGGACAAAAAATTATAAAATGGAATGGGCCACTGAGTAAGTCGAAATAAATCGACGAAACGTCTGGCCCATTTAATCAAAACTCTGTGTTTTATTTTTAGTCCAATTCCCTACTATTTATTTTTTGTTTATTATTTATTATGGATACGAGTGATGCAACTTTATTAAGTATTATTTTTCAATAATGAGTAAGTAATTGTGGGAAGAAAATCTAGTAAAATAAATTTTCAAATATTGATAAAAAGAAAACAAAAAAAAAAAGTACTTTTGAAAAAAAAATTAATTTCGTAAAATGAAAAATCATATATTATTACTTATTATAGTGTGTACCAATTACACATTTTCTTTGTTTTTAAATTAATTATATTTTTTAGTTTCCTAATATCTTTTCAAATTTCAGATTCTCATCGCGTTATATGATCTAGGAATATGATCCAAGCTAAATACTTTTGCCTCAAAGTTTTATTAATTAAAATTATATTTATTTAAATTTTATTTTGAACATATTTGATTTGTATCTATTAAGTGTGTTTAAAATTAATTGTATATTTTTTATGGAGTATTAAATAGAATAACATTTTTTTTATTTAATATTGGAAAAAAAACGCTTAGTTGGTAGATAAATATTTCATTTGTACTTTTCTTGGACAAGAATGAAATATGAACAAAACTAATATATTTGAATTAATAAGGATTTTATTAAACTAATTAAATAAAATATATTTACTTACTTTAGAATTAATATTCATTTTCAAAATTATAAATATTTTTATCTCTCTTTAAACTGAAGCATAAAAAGAATTTATCAAACTACAATAATAAATATTGATACAATTAGATAAACGTATTCCTTCAGTATCAACGAATTACTATATATAGATGTATTATAATATAAATATTCCGCGTTTCATTATTTGATTTATAAAATCAACGGTACTAAATGATTTGATAAACAAAATTAGAAATTTATACTATATAATTATCTGAAACTTTATAAGCATCTTGTAAATTTTGTAATTTTAAGTTTTATACCAAAATTTTAATGTTTATTATTACATTTTCACGAAATATTTCATGTATCATTATGTAAATAACAGTGTATTTCAAATATATTTTAAATTATTTTAATTTGAAATTAATATGGTCATATTAAATTTTGTAACTTAGGTTTTAAATATATACATAGGAGCCAAATTTGTTTTGAAAAATAAATTTCAATTGATCGTGCTGTTTTCGAAATAAAATTTTTAAATAAATTAACAGAGGCTCACATGGGCGGCACAGTGGCGTAGCCATAAAATTTCCAACGGGTGGGGGGAGGGGGGGGGGGGGGTCAATCCACAAAGTAAAATATTTAGTGGGATTTTTTTTTTTATTAAAACAAATAGTCCAGTTAAATTGTGTTTTTAGCCGAAAAGTTTTGGGTTAGTTGTAATTTCTTCGACCTTTCATGTTTTTTGGTGTGCTGAATTCGAATCTGAGGTTTGCTAACAAAATTTCCTCACGGAACATTGTCAAAAATGCAAAAAAAGGTAAAAAAAATCTCATTTTGCAAAATTGCAGTTTTTCCTTCATAAAATGAAAACCACTCATCCTATAAACATGATTTCTATCTCATTCTCTAGGAAATTTTGTTGACTTGAACGTTTACTTGGACCACTTTTTTGATAAAACTCTTAGATTTATAGATTCCATGACACTTTTGAGGATCATATCCTTTGTAGGAAATTTTATGAACTTTCATTTTGAAAAGGAAGGTTATTTACGAAAAGTTTAGTTTTCTAGTTTTAAGCAAAAAACCCGCAAAAAAATGAGATTTTTTACCTTTTTTTCTTTTTTTGAAAATGTTCCGCCACGAAATTTTGTTAGCACACCAAAAAACATAGGATTAAGAAATCAAAACTACCACAAAACTTTCCCGCGAGGGGCCCTTTAGAGAACAATTTAACTGGACTAGAAAGATACTTCAAGAAATTAATTCTTGATTAAACATATGAAATATATTTAATTACAGTTAGTTTGCCATAAGAAACGGTTTGTCGTTCCTGATACTCATCCCATGACCCCCCCCCCTGGCTACTCTTCTGGGGCAGCAGCAAACATTTTGCAACAAATAGGAATATTTAGGAATTTTTTAATTAAAATTTTCATATCTCAAAAACCGTACGATCAATCTTCTTGAAATTTAAATACATTTTTCATGACACAATTGATTCTCTTTTATATATATTTTTTAAACCTTTAGCAACAATTTCTATTATGATCCAATTTTTTTAAATAAAAATTCGTTCAATTTCAAAAAGCCAAACAGAGGAAGTAGAAAATTTCATTTTATTATCTCAATCGAGAAAATGTATTAATATAATTTTTTAACTTCATTTGATCAAAATACTCATATTTAAAAAAAACGTATTGTATCAATTTTTAATGAAAAGAAAAGTTTTGACTGAAAACATTTATACAGAATGCACGATGTTTGGTTTAGAAGCCGAAACTTTACTAATGATAAACCAACAACCACCGAATTTTCAAATCTTTGATCTTTATTGAAAAATTGAAAATCCTCGTCCTAATTTTCAAAAATGTTCAATATAAAAAAAAATTAGGTTGTTGATAGAACATGTTTCTATTTAAAATCGAATTCTTCAGAGTTCACTCAACTCTCTCCATCACTATCATTAAAACAAATACTTACTTTTTAAAAGTATACAATTTTCTTGTAATTACTTTATTCTATGAATGATGAGCAAAACTGTCGCATGTGTTAACTATATTCACTGTAATTACAGTGATTCTATGAATTTTTTTCGTTTATCATTCAAAAAAATTCATTTATTTTATTCCTTTCATTTTAATTATAAATATTATTTTATTTAATATTATGAATTTGAAGATTTTATTATAAACTTCATTTATATTCAAACCTCTTGTTTTTTATTCTTTTTCTAAATAATATTTTAGCGTATTTTCTTTATTAATTTTTCATACAATAAAAGTTGTACTTATATAATTTTACTGTTTTTGTGCTCCCATTGACTTGATGTTTTGAAATATATCTAAAAAGTTCATGTAATCTTAAAAAGAATTCGATTCATATTCAAAATGAAACAATCTATCTACTATATATAAAAATGGGTGTCTGGAAATTAAATTTTACTTCTCGATAAATTAGATTTAAAATTTGATAGATAATGCAACTTGTGGAAAAAATGTAAATTTTTAAAATTCTAACGTCTCATGATGCGAATACAGGCGAGTGGTTTATGAAAATCCATTTTTTTTTACATTCAAAGAAGTAGCTATATTTCTAAAATAGGTAATCCCAAGTACCTATTAATTCAAGTTAAGAATATCAGCTTGAAAATAAGCAAAGGGGTTTTCGAAAAAATTAAAATTATTTAATCTAGCTCAGGAAATGAACAGCTTTAAATTTATGAAAATTTGAATTGAATCATGAGGTGTTTTTATATTAGAATACCTAAAGTTTTCTAAAAGGAATTTGTAGATAAAATATTATAATTTTTAATGATAGGTAAGTATATGTTTATTTATTATTATTATTTTTGCCTAAGATAAAAATAACTCTGGCCAAGTCCTGATTCAACTAGATGGCGAGAAAGATGTAAATTGAAAGGAAGATTTTTTTTTGATCTGATCGAATGCATGAAAACCCCACATAAATATAAGGGGGGTAGATAGGGACAGTGGTAGGGGAGGATATAGGATAGTATCTCAAGGTTTATAAGCGGGAGAGAGATGATGATAGGCAGTAGCAGATGAAACATCGACTGGGAATATTACAATATGGCCTCTCCACCCTCTCGATATAATCTAATTGTTAGAGACTATTGTTTCAAAGGTTTGACCTTCATCATTCTTTCTACGATTTATGGGTGTGCTAAGAAGGAATTTTTTTGAAATTCGAACCCTAAAGGGCCCTAAAATGTTTTTTCAGAGTTTTTCAAGATCTCTTAAACCAGATAGATAGGCTTTTAGTTTAGAAAGGTGAAGCATTAAAATACGAAAAAACATATTTGGGCATTTTGTTCTATTCGCCCCTAAAAGGGAGATATTAGAGTCATTTTAGGGTAAATTTTTAAAGTGTTGTATCTCCTCGGGTTTTTAAGTTTTAGCCTTCATGGGTCTGTTGTTGAAATATCTCGGGAGGGTTTTTTATTTTTTCAAAATTTGACCCCTGAACCGAAAAATGGGGAATTTTTCATTTTAGGGTCTTAAACTCAAAATGAAAATAAATCCATTCATCTCTATATGAAATACCTACTTAAAATAATAGTAAAATTTTCAAAAAAAATTAAATTTTATTTTTCTATCAAAATTCATAAAGTGATGATAAGACGCTTTGCTATATTTTCTTCTTTTTCGAAGGGTGAAAAAAGTAATTATTTTAAAGATATTTCAATGAAATTATATATCCATTCATCTCTAATATGAAATACTAATTAAAAAAATATTAAAATTTTCAACTAAATTAAATTTTATTTTTCTATTAAAATCCATAAAGTGTTAATAAGGGGGGACCCTTACCTACTTGTCTTCTTTTTTGAAGGGTCTAAAAAATAATTATTTTAAAGATATTTCAATGAAATTATATTCATTCATCACAATATGAAATACTTATTAAGATAATATCAAAATTTTCAAATAAATTAAATTTTATTTTTCTATTAAAATTCATAAATTGTTGATAAGCCTCATTGATTTGATTGAGTTTTAACTCCAACTTTTGAATTTCGCGCAGTGACAATGTTTAGTGTAAAAAAAAATATAATAAATTAGGTTAATTTTATCAATTAAAATTCATTAATGTTTTTAAATATATATATTTATGTATTCATAACAATAATATTATGTTTTATTTTTCGGTTTTAATCAATTTCTTTTTTTCTCTTGTCTATTGGTAACAACTAATTAATCTGTCATTTGACATTAAAATTGACAGAACATAAATATATATGTCTATTATTTTTTTTTTTATTTAAATATTTATTTTACAACTATATTTGCTTAATATAAAGCTATTGGTCTTACTCGATAGTAAATTATGTATTTAATTATTATGCATGGCTGCCTTTAACTGGTAAATATATTTTTCTTAACATTTCCTTATAACACCTTCATTTTTAATTTTTTCTTTCCTGTTAATGAATTCAAAATTTATTATAATATATGCCATTCTACGAAAATAGTGGCACTTTTTTAAATATTATTTTTAAGCTTTAATTAGACAATTTGAATAATCGAACGGAAATTGGAGAAATACAAACATTACATTACTTTGAATAAGACTAGGCTTAATTCCATTTGCAATAATGTAGTTTATATAAGTGAAAGTATTGCAATCGCTTCGATGAGCTAGTCCTCTGTTTGTTGCAAATAAACATTTACATTTATATAACGAATCTAAATATGTATATATATATATATATATATATATATATATATATATATATATATAATTAATTTCTTAGCGACTATAGTTTCAAAGGTTTGACCTTCATCATCAGTAAGGTTGGGGAGAAGTAAATTAGGCGTGACGCTAAAGTCCAGGCAAATTACTATTTTAACATGAAATAATTCCCTGTAGAGATTTTATTGCTGGAATACCTTTATTAGTACTCCAATATTACTACCCTAAGATTTCCCCCCAAATCTGTGTTGTGGAAATTTTTCTACTCGCCTCAAAATGAGAAAATTTTTCAGTTTTTCTTGAATAAACCTAAAACCGCTTATCAAATCAAAAAGATATTCACTAGATAAATTAAAGCACTTTAGATTAAGCGTAAAGTGATAACAATTTTATCTATTTAGGTTGAGTAGAACCGGTACTAACGGCTGTCAAAAAACAGCCCCCAGGATCACTTTTGAATATCCATAAAATTCGTACTTTTTTCGATTTTTCCCCATTTTGACAATGAATGAGTACGTTTTTGACAAAGACGACCTTATACCTTTTTAAACTAGATTAAATTTGCTATAATTTAAATAAAGTGTTATTCTAATTGGATAATGGTAACATGAGGTTGAAGTTTTGAAAAAAATGCAATTTTCCTTCATAAAATGAAAACCACTCATCCTAGAAACTTGATTCCTATCTCATTGTCTAGGAGATCTTATTGACTTGAACGTTTACTTGGACTACTTTATTGATAAAACCCTTAGATTTATAGATATCCTGTATTTTCCATGACAGGAAATATTCCATTGTTTCAAAAAATCGCAGTTTTTTCTTCATAAAATGAAAACCACTCATTCTAGAAACTTGATTCCTATCTCATTGTCTAGGAAATTTTATTGACTTGAACGTTTACTTGGTCCACTTTTTTGATAAAACTCTTAGATTTATAGATCTATATTTTCCTGACAGGATATGATCCGAATCCTCAAAATGCTGGAGATCTATAAATCTAAGTGTTGTATCAAAAAAGTGGTCCAAGTAAATAAAATTTCCTAGATAATGAGATGGGAGTCAAGTTTCTAGGATGAGTGGTTTCCATTTTACGAAGGAAAAACGGATTTTTTGCAAAAAATTGCATTTTTTTTCAAAACTTCAACCTCATGTTACCATTATCCTATTAGAATAAAACTTTATTTAAATTGTAGCAAATTTAATCTAGTTTAAAAATGTATAGAGTCGTCTTTGTCGAAAATGTGCTCCTTCATTGTCAAAATTGGGAATTAGGGGAATTTAGGGATATTCACAAGTGATCCCGGGGGCTAGTACCGGTTCTACTGAACCTAAATAGATGAAATTATTATCATTTTATGCGTAATTTAAAGAGCTTTAATTTATCTATTAGATTTCTTTATGATTTGATAAGCCGTTTTAAAGTTATTAAAGAAAAACTGAAAAAACTCAGAAATTTTCTCATTGAGGCGCGTAGAAAAATTTCCACAACACAGATTTGGAGGAAAACTTAGGGTAGTAATATTGGAGTACCAATAAGGGTGTTCCAGCAATAAAATCTTTACTGGGGATTATTTCCTGTTTATGCTATTTTTTCACTTAATTTGCCTGGACTAAAAATACTTTTTTCAGATTAGTTGTCTCTATGAACAAGATCTTTGACGGACTTAATATTTATTTCCAATTGAAATTAGGGAGAGGAGTTGACTAAGTATATCGCAAAATGGCATAAAAGTTTTTTTTTGCTTTGTTTTTATGTATATATATCAAGCATTCGTCAATTCGTTTATCCCTATGATTTCTAGAGTCTAGAACTCGTTTCCCCCGTCCATGTTCCCCGCTACATAAAACCTTCAATTTTTAAAACCCACATCCACAGATACCTAACTCCGACCCAATCCCTGAAAATTATTATTTTCACCACCGACTACAGTGGTTATACCTTTTTGTTCAACTTCTTCCTGTATCAAAATCATTAAAAAAGAACGCTGTAACAGCTGCGTAAATAACGTCCCCACAGTGAGAAGAAGCTCAAAAATTTTTAATATAGGGGTTTGGGGAGGTGGTACACCTAGGGTGTTGGCGGGGGCGCAGGTGACCTTAATTACGCCACTGATATTCTAAAAACAGCCATGGATAGCTTAAATCTACTATGAATTTTAAAAGGGTAAATGAACTTTTGTTAATCACTTTTAAGATAAGTACATGATTTATGAAGCAGTTTCCCAGAACATCACAAATCGTACACTGGCCCTTTTAATATCAACTTTATCTCTTTGAAAAAGTTAATGGAAAATTTTTTTCAAAAAAAGAATAACTTCCAGGTTTCATACCTGTATTTTAATTATAATGAGAATTTATTTATTTAAGGACAATTTTATCAAAGATCTTAGTAGATTATTATGTATATATTAAATGTCATCAATATTATAATATTTTTACTTTACCATACAGGGTATGGTCAAGTATTGTATGAAAAAAAGTGTTTTTTTTCTTCTTTTTTTCGAAATATCTCAAAAACGGCTTAAACTATTTTGATTAAAAAAATTGGGCGAAACCACGAAACCATGGCATTTCGGTCTACAAAAACCCCTAATAAGGAAACTTCGAAAAAATTATATTTTTCGAGATAATAATTGTTTTGTCAAAATGTCTGTTAGTCTGTGCGTTACCAAATTTTTGTGGACGAGCTAGCTCAAAAACTAGTGTGAATATCAAAACCAAATTTCCCACGTAGTTTTAGTGCATTGAGATTAAGAGCTGATTAGATTTTGGTGGGGGGGGGAGGGTCAAAAATGATAATCTTGGCCCTTGTACCAAACTCAATCAAATTTTGTATACATAATCAGTGGGCCCCCAGTAGTCTAAAAATACAAAAACTAATCCCCCTACATGATTATAAATAATTTTATTAAATATTAAATATATAAGATAGGGGCCAGGGTCTATGGTAAAGTCAAGTGGATGGCCACATCAGAACGTGTCAATTTAAAGGTCGATTTTTATTTGAAGCCAGACTAACAGACTAAGTGAAATAAAATTTAATTTATTTTTTTGCCAACGTTATGACCGGTTTCAAGCATCATCAAGGCATAGCTGTGTACAGAGTTTTGAATTCATTTCAATTAATAATATTGTATTATATATACAACATTAACAATAAAGCTGTTTATAATGAACATCTAAAAATTTACTTTTTAAGAGATATTAATGCTAAAGTTATGAGATGGCAGAAAACAGTTTGTCAGATGAGTTCAGCATAGGCAGAGGGGTGCGTCAGGGTTGTATTTTGTCGCCTACTCTCTTCAACATATATGGAGAATATGTCATGCGGATGGTCTTGGAGGGATGGAATGGTGGCGTCTCTGTGGGGGGGGGGGGGGGGGGGGTGAAGTTGACTAACTTGAGATATGCAGATGATACAGCCCTGCTTGCAAACTCGGAAGAAGAATTAGTCCAGCTCCTTGGGAGACTTGAAAAAGTAAGCAGAGAGTATGGGCTGGAGATAAATCATACCAAAACTAAGATCATGATTATCGACCGAGCTAACATGTCCAACCATATACCATATTTTTTAAACTGTTTTTAAAAAAATTTGAACCTTTTGTCCGTTTTGGATCGAATTTTGCACAGTCACTCTTTAAGACCCTATGAAACTATTGGGTAAAAAAAAAATCAATTTGTTTGCAGTATATGGTAAACTCATGAGATCACCATATCATATATTTTTTAATGATATTCATACAAGAAGATGTACCAAAAAGATACATCTGTACTCCCCAGCCGGGGCTCGAACCCGGGATCTTTGCATATGTACTGCAAATGCTTTGTCATAAGAGGTTTACCTCCTATATCCACTAAGCTACTGATCCCCGAACCCAAACTAATACCTTTTATGTATATGAATTATGGAATTTCTTTTTAATCTTCTCCTCGTTCATTTTTCGCAGCTTAGGCCTTGATTCATTAATTAAATACTCAGTAATTTATAATATTTTTCAAATAATTCACTTTTTAAGTGATTTTCAACAATTTTTTCATTTAATTTTTAAAATTTTATTCCTATTTCTAGGTATCCAGAATCTCTAAGTCAAAAATCCTGCATGACGAAACCAGTACCTCTTTGTGGTCTTACTAATTTACAACTCCGTTTTCTTTGTCCATCTGATTTGGAAGAGGTATTTTTAGATCATCTGGAAATGTTTTTATTTTATATTTTAAATTATTACAATCTTATTATTTTTATTTAAAATATTAAAATTTACTTTATTAATTTTTATGAACTTACTAGGTTCGTGCTCTCTGTCAAGATTGGTTTCCTATTGATTATCCACATTCATGGTATGAGGATATAACATCAGATCCTAGATTTTATGCCCTTGCTGCTGTTTTGGAGGGTGAAATAATCGGCCTAGTTGTGGCTGAACTGAGACCATTTACTAAACTAAGCCGTGAGGTATATTTACTATTGTACTTTATTTTATTAATTTATTATTACCGTTAAACCTCGATAATTCGAAATTCATGGGAAAAGCCTTTTTCTTCTTCAACCTTTCCGAATTCATCTAGCTATATTATAAAATTATTTATTATTTAAAATCCCATAAGTATAAAATTTTATTTAATTCATTAAGACTTCGTTTTAGCGCTCAGGATGTGTTCCTAAAAACTGAACAGATAATAAATCAATATTCTACTCATCTACATCTTCTAGTCCCGCTGTATCACGCAATAACACAGGCCAACAAAAAAAATGTTTGTAAAATTTTTTAAACTAATTTGCCTTAATCTTATGTATTTTTGGGTTCCGAAACCGTATTTGGTATCAGTTTTTTTTATCACCCACAATTTTCTCACATAAAGACATCGATTATATATTTTAAAAAATAGGGAAAATTTGATATATAAAAATTAAAAATCATAGTTTTTTTTTATTAAATTAGAATTTTAATTACAATAATATTAAATTACTAAAATGCGAATAGTAATTTTTCTTACGGGCCATTGTTTTTTATACCCTTGCTCTGCTGTCCCACTCATATATAAAACATGAAAACTTTGTAAATCCCATTTGTTGACCAAGGAGCATGGAGTCAACTTTTAAATCTCGACAGAGCATCCAATCATGAGCTGTATAGTTAATTTTCTGTAAAATTATATTAAGATTTTTGTAAGTTTCCTTCATATCGACTGAATGAGCAACAGGCAATAAAGCATAAATAAGTATTTCCATTTCCATTATGTTCCAAAATATGAGAAATTGGAGGGTGATACGACTTTTTTATTATTATTTTCGGAAACAGCACACCAAATAAGACAGGAATTAGTTAAAATTATTGAAAAAGTTTTTTCATCGTTAGCCTGTATAATCGGCAAACTGTGGCTCACGAGCTTATTTTATTTGAATGTACTATTCATTTTAGTAAAATGTTCTGTAATTTGTTAAAAAATAATTAATGCCTCAAAACTCATCTTGTTATTAAATCTATCATTTTTATTATTTAATATTAACCTTCACTCCGAGTTAATATTTTCGAAATCAGACTCATTAACTCCATATTAAGAAATTTTTTGATCAATGGAACGATCGAAACAGCTCTTTTTTCAGAGTATATATTTAACGGATCTAGCCAAGTCAATTGATTAAATAAACAGTTCATTATCGAAAGGAAATCGGTTTCTTATTTCTGTGCATAATTCAATATAAAAATTTAACTTTTTCAAGCGAAAGTCATGTAATTCAATAGGGCTGAAATCACTCTCACTTGCAATATAATTTGGACATTCTCACATAAATGTTTTTCTTTAATGTATCATAAATATCCTACCTTTAAGATATTTTATGGAATGTACTAGAAACTAAATTATTTTAATGTTAATGTACTTTTCAAGGAGAAATCTACTAAATTGAAAGTTTTTGTGCCGAGAGTAGCAGAATTTTTATATATTAAAGGAGACAATAAAAGAGTGTGTCTTCTGCTGGAATTATAAATTTTATTTATTTATAACGAGACTATAGTTTCGAGGGCTTTGCCCTCTTCATCAGTCTATTACAATGGATTCACAGGAATTAATTTATAGTCTCGTTATAAATAAATAAAATTTATAATTCCAGCAGAAGACTACTCTTTTATTGTCTCCTTCAAAAATGTACTGTAAATAATACATTTGCACTGCTCGCGAGCCACATGCCGCTCTTTATCTACTTACATATGGTTCTATAAAGTAAAATTGAAACTGAAAATAAAACTATTATAGATTCCTTTATAAAATTTTTGCCCCCCCCCCTAATCAAAAAATTTGTGTTCGTGTCTGTGACAATCAATTTTGTTTTCAATATCTTATAATGTGGAAAATACTCTAACCTCCGTCTGTTCTTTGCTTTCTATGAAAAATCCCACATTTTAGGCTTAGTGGTTTTCTACCAAAAAATTATTTTTACCCCTTCTTCATTAACTTAATTGGAATTTCTAGTAACACTTGTCCATATCGATCATTTGCTCAGATACAGCAACTTCGAAATCCAATTTTATATGGAAATTGTCCCACTTCATGAGTTATTGTATATGTAGTTGTAGATCCCTCGATGTAAAATAAAAACTCTTTCCAATGTTGGTTGAAAATGTCTTTCTTTTAATAATTAAAAATCATGATACATGTTTCGGCGATAACTCATCACCATATTTTCAGTCTAAAAACAAAATGACACATCAAATATCTCAAATATTTATACAATTGAGTAACAGATCTACATTACAATATACGAGTAAATAAATAAATAAATGTGTTGATTGATATTTTATCAGATTTGTTCAATTAAGTACATTGACAAATTTTCCATTATACAACTCATTTACTTGGAGACGATAACCGTGCAACATGCATGACCGTGAAACCTCCGGTCTGGGGCAAAAAATAACTCATAAAGTGGGATAATTAATTTCCATATAGATATATGTCATTTAAGTACTATTATTGAACATAATTTTATTATTCAAATAACGAAATGTTTCGAATTGAAGTCTTGATTTTTCGATTTAAGGTAGTTGTTTCACCATATGGGTTTTCTTAGGATTTTTTTGAAATTTAGATAGATTATTATTTAAATACTTTTGCATCGATTGGTGGAAAAACGAAATGTTTGAACAATATAGTTCTGGAGATATTGAATTCCAAAAATAGTTTTTCAGACTCTTATACATTGCACTATACGGGATATCGGAAAGTTTACTTAAATATTTAATTATAATTAAGAAACCCTTCTTACCATTTTTATAAAAAACTAAAACAACATTAAACAATAACTAATACATTTTTTAAGAAAATTTTAATTCATAGTTACAACACAGTTTCTGAGATAATAATGAATAAATAATGAAAAATTTACACTAAAAACAAGCTGGCAACAACGCATCTATTTAACCTAAAAAGTTAGTTAACTTTAGTAATTTTTTTGACGTTTTTTCACTTCAGCAATTGTCGCAACAGCTTTCAATCGCTTATTAAGAACTTTTTGTTTTATAAATCTCCCTTTATAATGTACTTTATCTGAAATTTCTATGATAAAATATGTACAAGCTCGGACAGTGTTGCCAGATTTGTCAAACGAGCACGGGATTGACTAGTAGTGGTACATAAACATCAAAAATTTTTGGGCTTATGAATTATGAATCCTTATTGTCTGTTCTATATCTAGCATTAACTTTTTGCCAGTATTATCGCGAAACAACTACCTTAAACAGGCCCTTGTAAAGAAAATTTCCATTCACAGAGATTAAATAACCTTTCTTAACTTTTTAAATTTTTTCTAAATGTTGGAGATTTTTCAAGCATGTGACTTTTGACTTAGAGGTTTTTTTAATTTAAAGAGGTTCGACTGTATTATCCAAAATTAAAAAATAAAATAAATAAATAGATTATGTTGTTTTGTCTTTTGCATATTGAGGACCGAGGTATTCTTTCTGTATCTGGTTGTAAACATACCGAAGTAGGATATATTTTATCCCTGGGCGTTTCGAAGCCACATCGTCGAAATGGAATCGCATCATTGCTCTTGGATAACTTGATCAATCACCTAACAAGCGCTGATCACGCTGCTGGATGCAAAGCAGTCTTTCTTCATGTGCTAACGACCAATACAGCTGCCATTCGTTTTTATGAACATCGACATTTTAGGTAATATTGCATTCATTACAAATTAAATACAGTAAACTCTCGATAGCCGCCTCATTGGTGTTGTGGTTAGCATGGCTAGCTGCCAACAAGGAGGTCCCGGGTTCGATTCCCGGCTATGCTCAGAAATTTTTCTGTAAGTATAGGGTCTGGAACGGGGTTCACTCAGCCTCGTGAGGATAAATGAGTAGCTGCTTGATTGAGAAGTAGCGAATCTCGGTTAAGAACACTGAAACGAAGGTTGTAGATGTGCGTTGAGCTAACCACTTGACCCCTCGGTACTGTTTCCAATTAGGACAGCAACCAATTCAGTAGGCCAAGACCCATGAAGGGTTGTCGAGCCAGAGATTAATTTATTTATTTAAACTCTCGATAATCTGGTGGCTCGGCGACCGCGGATAAGCGAACTAGGACACAACACGTAAATGTTTTTGAACAATTTTTATTTACAGTAGGGCCCTAAATATGTATAATTTTATATTAACTTGTATTTCTATTTATTCAAATTCTGAATATCCATATCTTTTTCTCTCTTGGTCCAGAGTTAAGACTCCGCAGACTCCAATAGCTTCAACCACAGTAGTCTCGCGATATATATCTTTTTCAAAATAGCGCGATCAAAACAATTCTTGTTAATATGTCAATTATTCTTTGATATATTAATGAGAAAAATTATAAATTTGATTAATTAATATTTATCCGACTCAGCCCACTTTAATTGCTGCATGTTCGCTAAAATTAAAAACAAAGAACGAAGATTTTCTGACATCTTTAATATCCAAAATAACGGGTAAAAGAACTCAAAATTATTCGGGAAAAATAACTTTAGGTCTATTTCCAAAAATGTGACACCCTCTTAGACATGTCTTAGACCACTGATTAAATAATATATAATAAAATATTAAATTTTTATTGTTTCTAATTTATAAAACCTTATTTAAATATTTTTTATTACAAAAATTTATTCACTCAACTGGTTTATATGAGAAATTTTTGAGCCAACATGTTGCCATCACTAGGTAATACCCATATGTTACCTTTCTTTATACTATTCAAATAAGTTAGACTTTAGCAGTTAGGTCTAATTTGTAAAATATGTCGATTGTCATCTTTACTGAAGACCCTGTAAAATCGATTTAAAACCCAAAAATATTGTTAAATCCAAAATAAATTGTATAGTTAAATAAAGTAGTGGAGTTAGACCTATTAACAGAGATTAAAGAAATTTTAAAACCAAAACTATTGTAAAAAAAAATATATATATATATAATAATCTAGATCCCTTCAGATTGCTTGGGTCTCGAGAATCCCCCTCCACAATTCCGAACATGCTTTTTATAGGTATATTCCTGGAATTAAATGGTCCCACCACGTATACTCTTACCTTCAATCCACCTTTATATTATCTAGTTTGATTTCAAAATTTTAATGAATTATATTTGTTTTGTTTTAGACTTCATTCATTTTTGCCCTATTATTATAGCATCAAAGGTAAATGTAAAGATGGATTCACCTATGTTCTGTATATCAATGGAGGACATCCGCCTTGGGGACTATAATATCCTTTTTTATAATATAATATAATTAATTTTTTTACCTGTTATTCCTTTTTGGACAAATTATTACTAATTACTACTTATTATTTTTAGAGGTGTAATTTTCTCCTAAGAAATAGGCGGTTATTATTTTAATAAATATCTGTCCAAAAACATAAATGTGAAAAAGGGGATAAGTTTGGTTCAAACGGCTTCGCCGACAAAAGGGTTGAAATCTAAACGGGTACCAGGTTCCATAGCAGTTGCTTAAATCATAGCTATAGGAATGAACAACTTTCTTCAAATGATTTAAAAGAAAATTTGTTACGTTCTTTGATATTAAATTTATATTAAATTGAAAGTTTTTGCCGAGAGAAGCAGAATTTTTATATATTGAAGGAGACAATAAAAGAGTGTGTCTTCTGCTGGAATTGTAAATTTTATTTATTTATAACGAGACTATAGTTTCGAGGGCTTTGCCCTCTTCATCAGTCTATTACAATGGATTCACAGGAATTAATTTATGAATGAAAGGTTAAAATCTTTCATGTGGTTAGGTTAGTCTCGTTATAAATAAATAAAATTTATAATTCCAGTAGAAGACACACTCTTGACCCGAGTTCGAATCCGACTCGAGGCATCCGGCTAAAAATCTGACCCCCGAGGTAGAGACAAATTTAAATAAAATAATTAGTATCGTAAATGGCTTAAGGCTAGAAAGGCCGAAAAGCCAAAAAAAAAAAAAAAAGACACACTCTTTTATTGTCTCCTTCAATATTAAATTTATAACTTGGCAAGCTATAATAGTCAATAACTTACGTTTAACGTGATGATATTTATTTAATACAAGCTTAAAATTTAGCTTTGCTATTTGTTCTATTTAATACTATTAATACAAATAATTTAGTTGGATATAAAATTTGCCAAGTTATAAATTTAATATCAATGAACGTAACAAATTTTCTTTTAAATCAATTGAAGAACGTTCGCTATTATATTATAGCTATGATTTAAGCAACTGCTATGGAACTTGGTACCCGTTTAGATCTCAACTATTTTGTCGGCGAAGCCCTTTGCACCGAAATTGGCCTCTTTTTCACATTTATGTTTTTGGTCAGATATCATTAATTTTTGAAAAAAATTTTCCTTTAATTTATCTAAATAATTACATTTAAACATATATATTAATAATGATTAAATATTTCTCATAAAATATCTGTTAAAAACCCGTCGGTTTTACATAATTTCACCCTTCATTTCGGACCCCGGAGAAAGGAAAGTTTCGGTTTATCAATTTTCTCCTTTATTAATGTGCCAAGCTTTACCAGTATGCCAAATTTCAGAATTCTAGCTCGATTGTATTTTCACTATATGTTAATTAAACCTTTAATAAACTTCACCCTTTCATTTTAGGTCTTGAAAAAGGGAAAGTTTCACTTTTTCGATTTTTTCCTTTAATTGTAGCCTAAACTCTACCAGTATGCCAAATTTCAGCATTCTAGGATCAGCGGAAGTACTTTAGGTTTTTGATATGTCAGTCAGTGAATGAGTGTTAAAAATAGCACTTTTCAGAGCTTAATAACTCAAGAACTATAATAGGTGTATTAATGAAATTTGGGATTCTAGGTGTTCAAGTGGGCCTTATTAGGCATGCAAAATTTCAAGAGTGTAGGTCTGATAGTTTTTGAGTTATGGGGGGGGGGTCGAAAGTAGCTTGAAATGGTTCGTGTAAATATACACATGGCTCTGCGCGCTTCAACATTAATAAATCCAGTTATGATTTCCGGGTCAGCAGCCCCTCTTGTGACCCTGCCTGAAACTTTCTGCTAGATTTTAACCTTCTCAAACCTCAAATTATTTGCTCACAAATCACCAATTGAAAAAGTTATCTAATTTCAACATAGCTGGTCCAGGACTAAAAAAACCTTTCACTGCTCATCAAACTCCCAACTGTAAAATACAAACATAAATGCTATTAGAATTTTATATTGAAAAAGACAATAAAAGAGTGTGTCTTCTGATGGAATTATAAATTTTTAATTTATTTCTAACGAGACTATAGTTTCGAGAGCTTTGCCCTCTTCATCAGTCTATTACAATCTACGACCGCCCCCCCCCCCCCCCCCAAAGCATTGCAGATCAACATTTTTCATATGTTTATTTAATTCTTTTTTTTTTATGACATTAAATTTTAAAATTGAAGAAAATAAAGTTCTATGTAGGGGGAGGAATATCTGACGCCCCCCCCCCCCGCTTGGACAATTCGATCGCGACACACTTCCGAGATCAAAAGTAGATCTTATATACCGGCGACCGCCCCCCCCCCCCCCCCAATCAGAGGTCTGGATCCGAGCCTGATTACAATTGATTCACGGGAATTATGAATGGTAAGTGAGATTTGCATGTGGTCTGGGCAAACTATGATTCACCATTTATACTTGTTTCATTTTCAAGTATAAATGGTGAATCATAATTTGCCCAGACCACATGTAAATCTCACTTACCATTCATACATTAATTCCTGTGTATCAATTGTAATAGACTTATGAAGAGGGCAAAGCTCTCGGGACTATATAGTCTCGTTAGAAATAAATTAAAAATTTATAATTCCAGCAGAAGACACACTCTTTTATTATCTCCTTCAATTTATAAAAAAATTCTGCTAAGGTAACGGGACCGTGCACCAGTAGTTGACCATTTCGACATAAAACTTTAATTAATAATGATCCAAATGGAAGGATTCCCTTGAAAAATATATGGACAGGTCCTGTTGTCTAGTGTCCATAGATTTTTTTTTAAGGGAATCCTTCCATCTGGATCCTTATTAATTAAAGTTTTATGTCGAAATGGTCAACTACTGCTGCCGTTACTTTACTCTCGGCAAAAAACTTTAATTAGAATCTTATATATATTTTTTTTAGGATATCAAATCCAAACGTTTGAAGTGTTTTCCTTAATGCTAGTACTGATTATTTGAAACACTATATTGGATGGGCAGGCTCTCGGCTTGCCCAGCCATGCAAATTGCCACAGTGGGTATGGGAGAAGCTCCAAGCAGTGGCTCAATGGGCTTGGCCAGGTCTCAGACGCGTCGCTGCTCACAACTCCAGCTAGCAGGTTACAAATTGAATCCATCTATACAGGAAGCCAGTATTATTTTCTATATTATAATATATACATAATTATTATCACTTTTAAATTTATAAACTTTAAAATTATTTAGAAAAAAATTATTTAATATATAAATATTAGTTAATATGGTATATACATAAATATATTATAACCTTATCTATTTTATAATATTCTCTTTTTATGAACATCACAATAAGAAAAATAGATAATGTAGGAAATTTATATGGTACAAATCGATTTTTAAATGAACAAACAAATGTATGTATAAAGTAGAAGAAAAAAAAAAGATAAATCTCAAAGAAAATTAAAATATATATTACAAATCAATTTTGATTTTGATATTTTGTTTGATCTATTATATATAGATACCTTAGATCCAAAACTGGGTAGTTGTAGTATAAGTGTTTTTATATATGTACTTGTTTAACAAAAAATTGTCAAAGAAATGTTATTTTCTACATAAAATGACCATGTAAAAAAACTGGGAAGCATAAATAGTAAAAAAAAGTACAGAGCCTCTCGACACTTTAGGCGTTTCTTCTGTAGTATTTCGGAATGTATTCAACAACATTCTTGATTTGGTCTTTAAATTCATTTTTTCTATCATTTATAATTGTGACGTTTCTATATCTTCCCGTGATGATTGAATTTTAGAAAGATACTTTATTTCTTCAAAATTTAAAATACTTGTTTTTAAATTACAACCTAATTTAATACTAATTGAAAAGTTTTTATTTTGCCGAGAGTAGCAGAGTTGTTGATTCATAGAGAGAACAAAGAGGTTGTCCTCTGCTTGATGCAAATAAACATACAAACATATATATAAAATATATATATATTTTATTTATTTGTTTGAGACTATAGTTTCGAAGGCTTGGCCCTCATCATGTCTTTTTAATTATAAATATTATTTTTTATGGGATCAGTATCAGTTTGGATATTGAAAATTTTTCCTTCTTTCTCAGCTTGTGAGCCAGATAGTTTTAAAAAAACAGAAGGTACAGGAATTAGATTAATTAAAGCAGAAAGAGATCCAAAATTAATAAGCGCCATTGAATCTTTAGAAATTCTAGTCATATAACAGGAATTCTGACCTGTGTTTAAATAGAAAATTTGAATTGACAAATAGCAATCTACTTAAAATTTACTGTCAAAACAAACAATTTTAGATAAAGGAAAGTAGAAAAAGCCCCCCCCCCCATTGTTCGGCCGTTCTTTGTTAGGAAAGGATAAATATATTTAAGAAGGATGTGTTCCAAAAAATGTTTTTACTTTATTTAATTCTACCTGGCTCTCAAGCTGAGAAAGAAGGAACAAATTTTCAATATATAAACTGATACTGATCCCATGAAAAATATTATTATAATTAAATGATGATGGAGGCCAGGCCTTCGAAACTATAGTCTCAAACAAATAAGTTATTTATATATATATATATATATATATATATAATTATATATGTGTATATGTTTATTTGCATCAGGCAGAGGACAGCCTCTTTGTTTCTCTCTATAATTTAATACTAATACTGACTTACCTATCTTATTAGCAGCATTGCCTTTTAAGCACTCCATTCGTTTATTTACATAACATAAAAACTTCATTTTTCAAATTTTTATAACTTGCTAGTTTTCTATCTAAGGTACTAATATATAATATATTATTATAGAAGTTCTTGTTTCATATTTAAAAATATAAATATATTATTAAATAAAAGTACACTTAGAAGAATTAAACATTAAATAATTAGAAGACAGATAGTTTAATAGAACATTTTTGTACTTTTATTGATAAAACTCAAAATACGTATATTATGAATTTATTTTTCATAATAAATGTTAGTTTTTTGTTTAAGATTGTCTTAGAATCTTAAACTAATGGATATGTAAATAGTATGACATAGCTTGGGCTGGTGTATTAATTTCAATCCCAATTTCAACTCTTGAGACCTAAAAGTTGGGTTTGCTGACCAAAGAGTGGATAACAACTATCTGTAGTACTGTAGTCTCCACTTCAGCTGCTACAATTCTTCCTACTTGGGTTAGGGGGCTAGAGGATATATTTTTTGTGTTAAATTAACTTTCCAGTTATTTTTTCTTAAAATTTCCTTCTTTTTCCTTGTTTCGCCAATCAACGCGTTATCTTATCTTATTATATTAAGCGAGCAATTCTTGTATATATATATATATAGAAACGGCTCTAACGATTTGGATGAAATTCACGGGTTAGGAGGGTTTTGTGTTGGACATTCGATCTGTCACGGTCTCATCTTCGGCTAAGTTGTTTTTTATGGGTTTTTGTTAATTGAAATAATTATTCACAGGTGTTTGTCTCGATAAAAATGTATATTTACATTTTTATTCAATTTACTTTTAATAAATAATTGGTTTTTTAATTTTAAATCCCACAAAAAGATCATTATAAATATATTTATATATTAAAGGTTATTAATCAGTAGAGATTGTGGTGTTGTGCAAGGTAGAAACATTCTAATAAAAGATAAGAGTAAAATAGACATTTTGTCTAATATGGATTTACTATGAGTTAAAAAGCGATACTGAGTGTCTCTTATTTCACATTATAAATTCTAAAAAATTAAAAGATATAAAAATTTTAGTATATAAAGTTACTCTTCTTGTATTTCCTGAAGATTGGGGCTGATAGCCCGAAATATATATATTGAAAAAGAAAAATGTTTATATCTTTTAATTTTTTAATTTTAATGTGAAATAAGTGACCCAGTATCCTTAACTCATAGTGGATCCATATTGGATGAAATATCTATTTGCTCTTATCTTTATTAAAGGTTAGGCAATTTAATTGATTTTAAATATAGTTTTAAATTCCACAAACTCGATAAATTGTTATTTAATTAAACAAAATAATTGTACGGTATTTATTTATATACCTATACATATAAACATAATCTATGGGCCACTAGAAGCCTAGAAATGCAAAAACTGGGGTGGGGGTGCAGGAGGTGGGGTTCGGTGGTGGTGCGAGATGCGGGGTTTCGGGGGCGGGGGTGCGGGCGAGGAATTAAAAATAATATTAATATATAGCTTTTAACTAAAGCAAAAAGTTACCGAGCATCGCTCGGTGGCCAGGTACTCGTCATTATCACTCGAAGAAAAGAATACTAGAAGGCTATACTCTGATTATAATAATTGATTTGTTGAAATAAATGGTTATTGAACATTTATAGTATATCTGTAAACTTGTACAACCATTGTAGTATCTCTTTTGTCGTCTACAAAAAAAACGTAAACTAGACTCCAAGCAATCAATATATTTTAAGATTATATTATAGTAGATTGGCGAGACGTTTGAATATTAAAGAGGAATAAGCAAAAACAATTTTTAGGGTTCCGTACGAACGTAAAATGGAACCATATTAGTGTTTCTGAGTTGTCTATCTGTCTGTCTGTCACAGTATTGTAGCTCATAGAGTAAATATAAAATACAGACTAAATTTAAAAGTATTAATTTTACCCGAAATCATAAATCGTTCAATTGATGCTATGAGCGCAATAGTGGACTGACCCACAAAATTGTAATTTTGGTTTATCTGCGGAAATTAATTAGATATGTACTAATATTGATACCAACCAACTGGAAAGTGGATCAAACCAGCTTTTGATTGCAAATGCTGATTTGGTCCACTTTTCAGTTGGTTGGTATCAATATTGTACATCTAATTAATTTCCCCAGATAAACCAAAATTGTAATTTTGTGGGTTGGTCCACTATTGCGCGCATAGCCTCAATTACATATATTTAATATAATGATGGGGGTCATTTTTTCCTTTTATTTAAATGTGTGGGTTATCATTGTTATAATTATTTATTATATAATTTATTGAAAAGATTTTGTTTTGCCGTAAGTAGCAGAGTTGTTGATTCATAAAGAGAAAGAGGTTGTCATTTGCTAGATGCAAATGATTATATATACGTATATATATATACGTGTATATATATATATATATATAGGGTATTCCCTGCCAAATCGACCACTTTTGATCCCGAACCCTTTCGATTTGGCTGAATCTTTATCTTTTTCTACCCTATCGAAAACATTTTTCAGAATTTTTTCAAATTTTTCTACTCAACCGAAAAAAAGTTATTTAAAAAAAAAAAAATGGTGTTTTTTCGTTTTTAAACGTGCTTTTGAGAAAAAAATCCAAAAAAAATATTCAACTTCATATTCAATAACATTTTTCAATTTTTTGAAGTTTGACATTTTTGAAATTTTTTTTTTATTTTCTGCGTAGAATGCCGCAAACCCCATGTTGGTTGGACTTTTCTTTCTATTTTTTTTTTTTTAATTGAAAAATATTTTTCTTATTTTTTCGCAATCCTGGAAATTCTGAAAAATGTTTTCGATAGGGTAGAAAAAGATAAAAAAGTTTCATCCAAATCGAAAATGGTCGATTTGGCATGGAATGCCCCATATATTTAACGAATATAAATATGTGTATATGTATATAATTTGTTTGTTGAAGACTATAGTTTCGAAGTTATGACCTTCATCACCAGTTTTTTTAATTAAAAATATTCTATCTGTTGTTTCTCATGGGTTCAAATACCCGGTTAGGTGTAGGTAAATATTGTTTTCTTCTAAGATCTAGTTGGCGACATAGCAAATGAATTCGAATGTTGGGTATTTGAACTCATGAGAAATGACAGATTTACTATTTTTTTAGAGTCTAATGATGAAGGTCAAATCTTTGAAACTATAATCTCTAACAAATTAATTATATATAGGTATACATATTTATATTCGTTATATACTAGTATGTACCTATATTTTTATTTGCATCAAGCAGAGGACACACTCATTGATTTCTCTTTATTTTATAATGTTTGATAAAAGAAATTATATATATACAATATACATATATATATTAATATATTAAAAATTAATCATAATTAATTACTAATTCATTTTTAAATTATGATTAAAAAACTTATGTAGAAAATCTCTTCCCTATACTATTAAATTTATATTTACAAAATAAACGAAATTATAGTTGATTGACAAGTTAAAAAATATAACAAATTAATATTTACACTAAAAAAAAAAAATAAGAACTTCTATAAACAAAATTTTATAGAATGCCAAAATCTTTTTATCGTTATTGAGATTTGTTTTTTTGAGCCTGTTATGCCTAACGAAAACATTTTGTTATTAATTTAAGAGGTACTACGTGTTATATTTATTATTTAAAGAAATATTAGTTTTATTTTTAAAAGTATTTGTTTCCGATCGGGTTTATTTTAATTGCAACTTGCAGATACTTCGCTTAAAAAAAATGCAGTGGCGAAGGAACAGCTAGGACAGTCGGACTTCCCTATCTCGAAGACCAAAAGTGTTTCAATCTTTCTTTGAGTAATCGGACTGAAAATAAAAAAACAACAACATTTTAGAAGTATTTTCTTTTTGAGACGGACTGGTAGAATTGAATGGAGAATTGACGGAAAGGCAGGGCAAGGATAATGAAAAATAAAATTCCGATTAAAAGAATTTATTGGATCGCCATTTATTTATCTTCTTAAAAATCATCATACAAAAAACTTATTTCTTCTTTCCTTCAGCAACAGTTCTCGAATATTGTTATTTCTTGCCAGAATCATCAATAAAAAAACAAAAAAATAAAATAAAATAATATTCCATTAGACAAATTAACTTTTTAAACGTTAGTTTTAATTTTTCTTAAGGACGTTCCCTAATATAGCTCAGATGCAGTTCACTCTTTCCCCTACTCTCACATGCGCAGAAGGCAAAAATCGATTGCGTCGATTCTCGGATCTGGCAACATTGCATTCTTACCGACGCTAAAAGACAAAGAATAAAAAAAAATTTCATGAAACAGCTCAATGCGAATTTCCAGATGAGAACAGTATTGTTAGGTTGAGAGAATTAGCTAAAAATCTCAAATACACCAGAAGTTTTTTAGATATAGAAAAATTGAGTGATTTTAGTGCGACGTTGCCAAGTCGCCATTTCTCACTTGCCATGCCATGAGAGAAAGAATGAAAACCATCAAAAGTACCTAACTTTTAACATTTTTCATACAAAACGAATACCGCTTGATACAATTATTTTAACAGAAAAATATTTTTTATATCTTCAGTTAATGATTCTCAGTTTTTCAAAATAATTTCTAGAAAATTACGATCGTTATTTAATGAAATAGTCTCTTTACATCAATCGGAATAGGGTTCATGTGTTAAATATGCAAATTTCAATGGTCAATATTTACAAATTTAGTCCCGCAAGGTCTATTGAAAAAAATTCTACATATAAAGAACACTTATAAATATGTGTATTCAAATTTTTAAAAGGATTTCAAGAAAATCGATTTATTAGGGAACGTCCTTAAAATCCTATTAAACATACTATCTTGTAATTTTTATTTTAGCATGCCAGTCGCGCTCTATGAGCCTACAAAGTCGCTTCAAACTTTCCAACCCTTTGATTTTAAAATCGGTGAAAATCCTTGTAGTTTTCTGCGAATCCTTTCAATGAAAACTATTTTTAAGAGGATGTCCTTTGCTTGATTCAAATAAACATACTTCTTTTTCATATAGAAAACATTATTTTTTCATCTAAATAATATATTTATCCAAGAATTGAAAATTTAATGGCATCCCTAAGGCCATTTAGTTTTTTCAAAAAAAAAAAAAAAAATATTAAATAATAAAATTCTTTAAGCATAATAGATATTTGTACATAAATAATATATGTACATAGAGATATAAATAAAAAAAAATTCCCTTAAATCTAAAAATAAGTTCCTAAGCCACTGCAAATACAACTTTCATTTATAAGTATTTATTTACTTGTTCAAAGTACAAATTTTTGAAAAATATATCAATTCAACTTATTTAATTATTTATGAATAATACTGAAAAAATTATTATTATTAAAGTCCAAGCTTATTGTTCATATAAATAATAATAATAATCAGCATTGACGTATAAAACAATATGCATTTTAAGATAGTTGTTAACCTTTAGCAGAGTTTTATAAAGTAATTTATTATTAAATGCCTATTTATTTCACTGATCTATTTTTTTAAAGAGAAAATTCTTTATAATTGTTAAATTGGGCATCCTGTGATGAAAATTATTTGAATTATTTTTATAATTCAAATGATTAAGTGCTAATTAAAGCTTGTTTTTTTTTATAAGTTTGATAAAAGATAAATAGATTTTAGGCCGGCCTCACGTTTTAGCCCAAGAGCCCACGACTGCCAGACCTTCGTTATTTTATAAAAGCTGAAAGTTTTTCTGTGCATGTCCCCTATACAGGTGAGAACGACCAGCGACTATAGAGTTTGGGTTGTGGTTGCTTTGGCAGGTAACAGGTGTAATGTATGTGTATAAAATAGTACTTAAATTCGTTAAAGTATAAAACTCAATTTTTTTATATTTTCTTCGATAACTTTAGAAATCTCGCCACCATTGTCAGACAAGCATGACAGTTACCCCCGCCGTATAATAATTCCAACGCGACATAGTTCCTGCTTGAGTGTTTTGCCATAAAAGAATTTAGTCTTTTTGATTTTAAGTCGATTCTTCCACGTTTTCAGTATGTTTTATAAATTTCATTAATTGGTGCCATCAAAGCAAAGTAACCACAATCAAACCTATAGTCGCTGGTCGTTCTTACTCGTATAGATGCTTGTAAAAACTTTCAGCTTTTATAAAATAACGAAGGTCTGGCAGTCGTGGGCTCTTGATCTATTTGTTTTTTCAAATCAAAACAAACGAATACACGAAATTCACACAAAAAGCCGCATGCCTTCATTTTTTTAGTGGAGGTTAATAATTAATATTCCCGACTTTAGTTTTGAAATGCAAATCTTGGGCTCGGGATTTCGAAACGTAAAAATTCGAACCGATAATTCTGAACACTTATCCGTCATCATCATTGAGTATACAGTCCTAAGACTGGTTTGATGCAACAATCCGTCTCCACTCGACTCTGTCCTCCGCCAGCTGTTTAACCTCTCTAAATGTCTGGCATCCCATATCCCCAATTATTTGGTTGAAATATTCTAATCTGGGTCTTCCCCTTCCCCTTTTCTTTCCCACCTCCCCTCCAAGATATCCCTAAGCAGTCCCCCATGTCTCAGTGTGTGCCCCATCATCTGACCTCTTCTCTTCTTCAGACTTCTTCCACAAGGTTCTTCTTTCTCCGATTTTTCCAAGAACTTCTTCATTTGTGATTTTATCCATCCATTTGATATTCATCATTCTTCTGTAGCACCACATTTCGAAAGCCTCCAATCTCTTTCTCTCCGCTTTTCCAATTGTCCAGGTTTCACACCCGTACATGGCTATGCTCCATACATATGTCTTCAATAGCAACTTCCTGTTTGCTAAGCTGATTGAGGAGGAGCATAGTAGTTTTTGTTTTGAATTAAACCCCATTTTTGCTTGGGCAATTCTTGATTTAATTTCGTTTTTGCTCCTCCCATCCCATGTTATTTTACTTCCTAGGTAGCGGAATTCCTTAACTCCTTCTAGGTTTTCTTGGTTAATTTTGATGCATTCCTGTCTCGTTTGTTCTTTTTTTGTACATACTTATCCGTATACGTGCTGAAATTTTCATCTAGTTGAACTTTCCAAGACGCACGTATTATGTGATTAATACCTTGCGATCACTGTTCTGATCCCTTAAATTCCGAAAGATAAAAGAAAGGATGGGGGTCGGGTTAGTTTATATGTAATGCCAGACTTCACCAGACTCGGGCTTCCGAATTCGACTCGAGAGGCAATCCTATGTCGTCAAACATCTGATCACTGCAAGTCTTAATTTAATATCAGTATCGTAAATTGGCTAGTGGCTAGAAGGGCCGAAAAGCCAAAAAAAGAAAGAAAGAATGTGTGCGGTGTGTACAAGAAATCCTCAATTCTGTTTTCGAATTTGGAAAATGAACGGCCGGCCAGAAGGTAGCTTTACACGATGTACCTTTTCGTACTTCTTGAGGTATTACTATTTAGATATTAATTTAATTCACGCTCATCGACACTATCGGTTTTAACAGATTAATTCGACCTAGTTGACTATAATTTCATCACCGTTTTTTTATTCCCTTTTCAAGAAGAAATGAGGCTAAGGATTCGTACCAAACTTGTCTCTTTAAAAATGTTCTTATTTAAAAATGCACTAAAGGGTAGAAAATATTGTTTGGTTAATCGTATTAATTAGTTTAAAAGATGGTAGGAAATTGGATAAATAAATTAATCACAGAGTTTTATATTAAATAAGACTTACTTTTCGTCACTTTATTTGTGACTTCTTCAGCAACTGCAAATCAATTATAGTCTTTATAATTGTCTAATAATTGTATAAAATTGTATTTGATTTGCAGTCGTTGGTAGTAAATATTTTTTTTTAGTATTAAAAGATTAACACACATCGAGGGGTGATCCGCGATTGGAAGTAGGTGTACACCTCTTTTGAAGTATTTTGAAAGAACTTGGAAATGTTTGGAAGTACTTGAAAATATTTGAAAGTACTTGAATATTTGAAAGTACTTGGAAACATTTGGAAGTACAAGTGGAAGCAGGTGTACAGCATATTAGGTCGCAGTTCACCCCTCGACACACATGAATGTCTAAAAATGATAGCATGGGCGCTTATTTATCTAAATTTAATTACTCCCTGATGGCACGCTCGCTCTAGAGTCTAGAAAATGTCTTCTAGAAACCAAGATATACATCTTAAAGAACAAAAGAGATGCTAAAAGACAGTGCAGCCTTTCTTAAACTTTTCTTTATGATAGACCGGTAGAAATAAAATTATTTTACATGGACCGGTCAAGTTTGTGAAATTAATTAAATATAATAGATATTTTTTATTATTTATCTATTTATTTTGTTTTTCTGCTTGACAAAGCTAGGTAATGGAATGGAAATTTGGGTACTCTTTTTTCATAGAAATCCAAAATTTGTTTAAATTTTTGTTGGAACAGGTCGCTTTTAATATTAAATCAAAACTTAATTCCGAAAGACACTCTTCTTCACTTTTTGTTAAATTCAAGGTTTTGTAATTATATTTTGCCATTGGATTTAGTAATCCATAATTCATCTCTTTTTCTTTATATCTCGTGGAAAATATTTTCGAAATCCGTTATATAATTGTTGTAAAACAACTTCATAAGTTTTGCTTAGTTAAAATATAGCCACAAATATTATTTTTATTAAAATGAAAGTCACTCTTTTATTGTCTCCTTCAATTATTTTTATTTATCATTATTATATCATCTCTTTGTGGAATTTTTCTACTGACCACTATTGAGAAATTCTGTTCTAGAGCGAACGTGTTATTCCCTATTGTTGGTTTCTATGGGGTTTACGGTCAATAAATAATACATTTATTTGTTCTATCTGCTTGTTGGTCAGGTTTATATATGAATGTTTCACTTGCCAAATTGATTAACTCCACTTTCTGAAATTTATTAAATTTTAATGTCAAAGTACTTGATTGACTCCTAACTGTATATGTTCAAAACAAATTTCTTTAATAAAAGTATTAACACCACTAAATGACAAAAAATCTATCATCATTGAGTACACAGTCCTAAGACTGGTTTGACATACCACCCGTCTCCACTCGGCTCTGTCCAGCTCTTTGACCTCTCTAAATGTCTGGCATTCCATAACCCTAATTATTTGGTCGAAATATTTTAATCTAGGCCTTTCCTTTTCTATCCCCCCCCCTCCAAGATATCCCTAAGCAATCCCCCATGTCTCAGTGTATGCCCCACCATCTGACCTCTTCTCTTCCTCAGAATCATCCACAAGGTTCTTCTTTCTCCGATTATTTCAAGACCTTCTTCATTTGTAATTCTATCCATCCATTTGACATTCATCCTTCTTCTGTAGCACCCTATTTCAAAAACCTCCAATCTTTTGTCCATTGAATAATAAATAATGGAATAATGTACATTATCGCATTTCCCCACATTTTTGTTTTATGGAGTTAATCGATTTGGAAAGTGGAGCATTATTTCATTTCTGGACATCCATGGTAAAATTATATATTTTGACATTGCAAAATCTAATCTAATGGTCTCTATATATCTATTAACGAGAAAGCTGATCTCAAAAATTGACTGAAGAAGTGGAAAAATATACGACGAAACTATTAGAAATTTACCTTTTAATTATTTTCTCAAGTCCAAGATCCCAATATTCAGCCTAATTATTTTCAAAGATGGACGATAACAACCCAAATTATTCCTAAAGTTCCGGATTCTAATTCTGAAGCTATTTTCAATAGATATAGAATCAACTAAACCACAGTCGATAGATATTAGCGTGATACCACGAGTTCTAACCCGCCGCATGCCTCATGGGATAAAAAAACAGGCATCGCGTAAAGCTACCTTTAAAGATAACCACATTCTCATCTATGAATATTATTTAATTTTTTTTTTATAAAACGTTTTTAATGAGCCTATAATATATAATATAATATAATGATTCACAAATGACATCATTGCACTCTATGTGGTCCAATTTGAAAGAATTTTTCTCAACTACCAAAAGAGGCCATAATTCATCAAACATTAATTTAACTTAAGCATCACAAAATACTGACTGGTGTGGACGCTCATAATCTCGGCCTGACCCTAAGCTCGTCACTAAAATGTCTTTAGAATATGCATGAAACGAAGCTCGCATCATAGTATAGATTGAGGGGTGTACCGCGATTAGAATTAGGTGTCTTTGGAACTATGTGGAATTATTTTGGAATTCATTAGATAATGCCACTTCATCTATTGTCTTTTACTTGGAAGTGGAAGTAGGTGTACACCATATTAGGCCTCGGTTCACCCCTCGGTATAGATATTTACATGTCTCTCTAGCTACGTTAAATTTATCAAACAAAATAATTTAAAATAACGGAACATAAAGTGTAAGTTAATTTAAATTATATTATATAATTATTTTAATATAATGATTTTTTTTAAACTATTTTGATATTCTGGAGTGGGCCTTGAGAATCCTAAACCTTGCCATTTTGGGTTTATGGTAATTGTTATTATAAAAGAAGAAGACTTTAATGTCCGAGCTTAGAGATGGTTCGAAATTGGGAGAATTTTCCATATATTATATAATATATTTTACAAAATATGCCATTAGTTTATTTTTTATTTTGAAATTCATTATAAATAAATATATATTTTAGTTTTATTTTTATTTTTAAATAATTCTTCTATATATATTTTTATTTTTATTTAATTCTAGTCAATTGAAAAATTTGGTTAAAAGCTGAAAATAAATTATATATATATATATATATTTTAATTCGATAATGTCTGTTTAAATTTATTTATGTTTCTATATATATTTTCCTTGTATTTTTTAATTTTATAATTATTACTTACTCTTTATATTATATAGATAGATAGAGAGAAAGAGTAATAATTATAAAATATATATATTTAAAATTATTTAAAGGGAAACTGGAATAGCAATTTATTATTTCTAGTATTTTTGACCATGTTGCGCTCACCTGGCACTGACTTAAATGTCTACGCAGACAAAATCTGCCAAGACCGTCTTAGTCCAGTCAAATTGTGTTTTATCAGTAAAGTTTTGGGGTAGTTCTGATTTTTTGCATATATATGTTTTTTGGGGCGCTGAATCCAAATCTGAGGTCTCCCACCAAAGTTTTGTGACGCAACATTGTAGAAAATGCAAAGAAAGGTGAAAATTTCCATTTTTGGCGGTTTTTCGCTTATAACTCAAAAACTATCAACTTTTCGTAAATAACCTTCCTATTCAAAATGAAAGTTCATAAAATTTCCTACAAATTTCATTATTTGGGTTTTTTTCTCCGACCAACCGTTCGGGCACAAGATGGGAAAATATCGAAAAAAGTGCGAGTTTTTGGGTGATCCGTGGGGACTGCCGAGGTGGAAAACTTGGATTTTGCGCCCGAACGGTTGGTCTGAAAAAAAACCTAATAACAAAACTTGTAGGAAATTTTATGAACTTTCATTTTGAATAGGAAGGTTATTTACGAAAGGTTGATAGTTTTTGAGTTATAAGCGAAAAACCGCCAAAAAATGGAAATTTTCACCATTTTTTGCATTTTCTACAATGTTGCTTCACGAAGTTTTGGTGGGAGACCTCAGATTTGGATTCGGCGCCCCAAAAAACATATATATGTAGGAAATCAGAACTACCCCAGGGCTTTCCCCAAAGGGCCCTATTTGACTGGACTATCTCGTCAAAACGGCCTCGAACTTTATTGTATTGCCATCTATTTGTACAGCATAACGGTGTACTTTGACGGATTAAATTCACATAAGCGCTGCGCAGGCAAAAGTCCGTGTCGTAAGGTCCGAGCTTTAGACTTAGATCAAAACTATATATTGGTTGAGGAAAATTTTTTATGTAGTTTTATTTTCTTATTTTATTTTTTATAATTGAGCCGTTTTATTTGATTGTGATATAAGTCCATTTATTAATTATCGAGATATTTATAATTATATTTTTGATATTTCTTTTGACCATTTTATTATTATATTGTATACCATTGACTGTGTTATTATAAATATGGAAATAAGACATCTATGAATAACTACTATAAAACAAGCATAAGTAAGTACTGATTTTTTTTTCAAAATTAGACTTATACCACATTCAAATAAAACGGCTCAATTAATAAAAATCCTTGTCTAGAATATGAGACTTGTTAATAGGAAAAGAAATTAATTATGAATGTTGTCTGATTAAAATAAACATTTAAATCGTAGATTTCATGCTACAGTGGCTGTGTTGTTTATCAATTGAAGAGTTTTTGCTGAAAATGGATAGGACAAAAAAAGGTGGTTCCCAAAAATGGACTAATTTCCATTATATAAGGCATAAAGTAATAGAGTGGAAGGCTCCATGAGGAGCCAATGTATTTTAGCATATACGAGTTACAGAGCTCTCTGGCGAGACCAGGGCGAGACCATTGGGCAATAAAATGGCGGAAACCGCTCTCTTCGGGACAAATTTGTTGACATTATCAAGAGTAAAAAATGCGCTAAATATATATACATAAAGAGTATGAATCTATGACAAAGGCTTTGAATGTTCTATGATCTTTAGATAGCTCTTAAGAACTAAGAGTTTTCGCCCTGCAGTCGCTAGAGAGCACTTTTTCAAAATACCGTAGCCTTCCACTCTATTTTACTCTATGATATAAGAGGTATTAAGAACGATTTTATTGTCTTGCTTTTTTAATGAAATTTATTATAATTTATTATACATAAATCTCTAATGGAAATTCGCCCATTGTTCCGTGGTTCACCTTTTTTTAACAGTACTTTTAGTCCTTTTGGAATTTTTTCAAAATCTCTCAAAAAAAGGGTTTAATTTTGAAAAAAAAACAAATCGAGGTATCAAAGCTATACCAAAGCTATATCAAAGGTCTACTGAAAACCAAAAACGATTTTTTTGTTGACCTTATTTATTTATTCCAAAAAATTTTTAAATCCTTAAATGTGTTTTTGAATAAAGTATTCTAAGATAAATAACTTTCTTACTTTTTAGCTAAAACCTCTAAATTCAAGATTTCATAATTATCAGTCTAGGTAGAAAATTGATAACATACACACACACATAGACATGGATATTTTCTAAATACTATTTTTTGACTCAGGGGCCCTAAAACCAAAAGGTCTGTAAAAATCTGACAATATTCCTAATTTTTTTCTTTCCATATATTATATCTTTTATTTATTAAAAATGTCATATATATATTTATATTTAAATGAAGATGATTTATTTTACTATTGTTAGTAAAGATTTTATTTATTTTTAGTTTTTCTAGATTCTACTTTGTTTAAAAGATAAAATCATGATGATTTTTCTCTGTTTAGATCACACATGTTATCGATTAAAATTTATTTTATTCCCGATTATGTGGTTTAAATTAAAAAAAAAAAACATTAAAATTAATTGTAATATAATTTTACATTTCTCAACATCACCAATATATTTTTTATATGTAAAAAAAATTATATACCTACTTATAGGTATATTTTTATTTCCATTTTTTAAGAATGAATATTTTAATATTTTCAATTTTTTGAATGAAAGTTTCTGAAATTAATTTATTTTTATCTTCTAAAAAGATTAAATTAATATTTACAATTAAGTAGTTTTATTTCGATTAAAAAAAAATCATTTGGCATTTGTTGAGAGTCGAAAAATGTGTTCATAAGTTAATAATTCAAATAAATTTGGATCTGGGAGCCAATGTAAACAGAAATTTGCTAAATCTCTATTTACTTTTAAAATTACTGTTACTAAACAAATATTAATACTATTTTGTTTATATTTTTTGTGTGGGAAAAAAGTATTTATTTAATATCGCATTAGCAGCGTTTCTCAAACCTTCTTTAGTCTAAGCCTAAAAATCTTGCTCAACTTAAAACATACCAACCACCTGACTACCATTTATTTTCCCTCTTTCTTAAATTTATATAGTTTTATTTTTCTTACACACAACAAATAGATATAAGTATGTAATATAATTGAAATGGTGCAGAAAAAATTGATGTTTTCGCTTAGTTATTTCATAATATTACATTACAAAACGGTTAAAACTAGTTTGATCAAAAATTAATAATAAATCATGGCTTTAAGGCCTACAAAAAAGCATTAATAGAGTGAACACCTTAAAAATGTTATTTCTAGATATATTAATTATTTTAAAAAAAATATAAGGAGTAAACGTCTAGTATGCATTTCAATCTAAATCGATTCAACTCTTAATTTCAATATAAAACTTATAAATATGGATGTGAAATTTTGTTATAACATTACTATTGGTTTTTGGTCTAGAGCAGGGGTTTTCAACGTTTTTCCTACATCAGCCCTTTTAAAAGAATGATTTTTTTTCCTCGACCCCTTAAATTTCTTATCTTATTATATTAAACGAGAATTTCTTGTATATATATATAGAATCGGTTTCTCGAAAACGGCTCTAACGATTTGAATGAAATTCACGGGTTAAAGGGGTTTTTGGGTTGACATTTCAATCTGTCACGGTCTCAAGTAGATTTTGATGGGTTTTTTGTTGATTGAATTAATTATCCACGGGTGGTTGTTTGAATAAAAATTTATAAATACATTTTTATTCAATTTCCTTTTAACAATTAATAGGTTTTTTCAGTTTTAAATTCCGCAAATAGTATATAGCAAATATTATTATATATTAAATTAATTAATTAAAGGTATTTTTCTATTTTCAATAAATTAATTTATTAGAATATATCAATTTCATTCTCTTAAAAAATCCGACAATTCAAAGGATCATCCCTCCTTCTTTCCGTGTATATTAATGTTATTTTAAATTGCAATAACATTCAAAACTTTGTGCCCAGTGATGTCTTGATGATGGCCATAGCGGGTGTAAATAAATTTTATTTTTTTGAGTGGGAATAAAAATCGACCTTTTTACCTTTATTTAAAATTAAAAATAATATTAATATATCGCTTTTAACTGAAGCAAAAAATTACCGAGCATCGCTCGGTGTTCCAGGTACTTATCTATAATATACAATATAATCATAATACTAATAATTGCACCCAAAAAACTTCACCTGTAGTGCACGCTTGGATCGACCCCCAAGCGGTCTACTTGGAACACTTTGGGAACCCCTGACCTAGAGTCTACCCAAAATTTGGCCAATAAAACACCACTTAAAAGAAATTTTGAGGAAATTAAAATCTCAAAAAATGTCATTTTTTTCTATGTTCACTATATATGCATTTTTTGTAGGAATTTATTTACACAGGGATTTTGCTAACTGTTTTTATTAAAATAGTTTTAGCTGTTTTTGAGAAATTTCTCAAAAAATAAATTAATCAACAAAAACGCCTATTTTTCCACTATCATTGCAATGATTCCCCCATATAGCATATGGTAAACTAAAATAAAAAAATTATGATTAACTAAGCCATGTCTGGTTTCTTCGTTTAAGAACTAATTCATGTCAGTTAATTTTATTTTTTTATTTAGATAGAGTACTATGATGTTTTTTTATATTTTCCCAACTTTTTATATGGATAAGTTTTATTTTTTTAATGGATCTCAGGTTAAGAAACGCTCGCATATATTAGGATATTAATTGCTTTCTCATGTGATATAAAATCGAACATAAAAAATTATTTTGATTTTTTTTTTTTTTTAATATAAATAATCAAATATAAAAAGTCCAAAATTAAATCTCCATTTTTATACTTGCATTGCTGTAATTTTTTTTTCATTTCTTTAGATGAAATATTATAACCAATTCCCTTCTCAATTTATTATCCGAATTGAAACCATAATAAATTATTTAAAATTTTATTATTATTATTTAAGAATTAGAAAAATTATATATATACTATAATTTAAATAATGTATCATCTGAAATATATTATTTATTTTTAATGAAGTATTAAATATAGCGAAATAAAATGTTTTTTATACAAACTTAGACTTATCTTCTAGCAACAAATGTACAAAGACTCATGAACCCGGTAAAAAGGCTTTTTTTAATAGAATTATGATGCAAGAACCTGGAACCGTCCCACAGTGGTTTAGAATCCGAAAAACGTGATCGAAACCAGAGGGGTGAACCGCGACCTAATATGCTGTACACCTACTTCCACTTGTACTTCCAAATATTTCGAAGCACTTTCAAATATTTCCAAGTACTTCCAAACATTTCCAAGTACTTTCAAATATTTCCATGTACTTCCAAATATTTCCAAGTACTTCCAAATATTTCCAAGTACTTCCAAATATTTCCAAAATACTTCCAAAGAGGTGTACACCTACTTCCAATCGCGGATCACCCCTCGTCGAAACCTCCCCTCCTTCAATAGTTGACCAAACGAGGTGAAAATTTAACTACAAGGGCTTCAAGTCACGTAGAATCGACTGACGAAAAACATTATGGTGCAGCTTGTCATTTAGGGGGGGGGGGGGGGGTCCAAAAATGGAAATCTAGGCTCTTGGACCAAACTTAACCAAATTTTGAATTATTGATGCAGCTTGTCATCTCCAACCACCAGTTATGGTGGAAAAGTGTGTACCTTTTAGGGAAAAGGTGCAACTATACAAGAGCTATAAAAATACTTTCTTTATCAGTCAAATAGGCGAATTTTTATTTATTTTTAAAATTTTAATAATACCCTTTTGGTAATACTATCAATAATAATAATATAATAAATATTGGAGAAACGATTGAGCATATAAGAGTGCTCGACTCTCGCTGAAACTGCATAACTGGGAAGACACAATCAGCTAGCAAAGTTAGTCCATCAACAACTAGGAATAAAACACGGCCTCCTGGACACAAAAGACACACCACCATACTATAATAAGTATTGTCCAGCACCAGTACTCGAAAATTCAAATGCAATCCTCTATTGGGACAGGCCCGTGCTAACAGATAGAACAATCAACTACAATAGGCCAGATATTATGCTAATCAACATCTTAACAAAAACAGCACAAATAATTGAAATAGGAGTTCCTCTAACTCATAATATTAAGAAGACCGAAATGGAAAAACAAAGAAAGTATGAGGAACTCTCTCTCTATTCAATTAAAAAATATCTGAAAACTAAGCAAAGTAACAATACACCCAATAATAATCTCCGCGGAAGGTGTAATATCAAAACAAATAACCAAGACCGTCGAGGAACTTGCATTACCATCTAGCATAGCAAGGATTGACCAGAAAGCCATACTACTTCAAACATGCCATATAGTCCGCAAGTTTCTCAACTAACATATTATCTAAAAACGGCATGCTAGCCAGGGTGAATTTCCTTTTCCCATCGTCCGAGCCTAACCCTTGAAGAAAAAGAAATATCAGGGTAGGTAAAAGTTTACCAGCACTAGTGCTGAGTAAGTGTAACAACTCGGATATATAATAATAGTGATGTATTGTGACAGACCCATTCTCACAGATAAGCGAATGGCCCATAACAAACCAGATATTGTCATCCTCAACAAAATCGAGAAGACAGCCATCTTAATCGACATCGCCATCCCTTTGACGCACAACATCAAGTCAACTGAGGACGAAAAAATAAGAAAATATGAAGACCTAGCGATAGAGATTAAAAACATCTGGAAATTAAACAAGGTCACAACCATTCTTCTAGTAATATCCGCAGAGACAGTTGTTACTCCTAATTTTATAAGGAATTTAGAGAAGATTGGCATGCCAAATTGGACCTTCAAAACGACCCTGAAGATTCTACAAACATGCCACAATGTGCGGAAATTTCTGAATTAAGACCATCGGGAACGTCATGCGGGCCAGGATGAATTTCCTTTCCGCATCAACCTAGCCTAATCCCACTCCATCTAAGGAATAGGTGAAAGTTTTTCAGCAGCAATGCTGAGAAAGTGCAATAAAATCAGCTTAATAATAGGTATGTATAAACAGTTATTTCGTTATTTTTCAGAATTTTTAAATTTTTCGGGTAACTTTTCCAATTTTTCTTTTCGTACAAACCTGAATTGGACTATTCTTCTTCTTTTAAGTGCCAAAGATGGTCTCCCTGACGTTTCGGCTCCTCTCCACATTTTTTAGTGCATATCGATCCAAACTCTACTTATTATAATATTTAATCATAAGTTTCCTGTATTTTATTCAATCGCGAATCGAATGCAGATGATTTTTGTCAAATATTAAGTGAAAATAATATCTGAGTTTATATATTTCTAACTTGAAATAATAAATAAATTAAATAAATTTATAATTTTCTCATTAATATATCAAAGAATAATTAACATATTAACGAGAATTGTTTTGATCGCGCTTTTTAAACAAGTAATATATCGGGAGACTACTGCTGTTTGAAGCTATTGGAGTCGGCTGAGTCTTGAGTCTGGACCAAGAGAGAATGGAAAAGATTCAAGTTAGAAATATATAAAAGCGGATATTATTTTCACTTAATATTTGACAAAAATCATCTGCATTCGATTCGCGATTGTATCAAATACAGGAAACTTATGATTAATTAATAGCAAACACCTAACATACGTGTTAACAGATCTAGCGCGCTGGACTGGGAGATTGAGTATATAACATCTCAGATTTCAAATTCATTTGATGATACATATCAGTATTTGATATAAAAAACATCATGCGGGCTAAACGCGAAATGACGTTGGATTATAGCTAAATGGATCATATCTTTTTCATTCTCTCTTAGTCCAGACTTAAGGTAGTTGTTCCGACAAATGCGTTTTCTTAGGATTTTTCTGAAATTTAGAATGATTATTATTTAAATACTTCTGCATCGATCGGTGGCAAAACGAAATTTATGAACAATACAGTTCCGGAGATATTAAATTTTAAAAATCGAGTTTTTCAGGCTCTTTAACATTGCACTATACAGGATATCGGAAAATTTACATACATATTTAATTATAATTAAGAAACCCTTCTAACCATTTTTATAAAAAACTAAACCAACATTAAACAATAACCAATACATATTTTAAGACAATTTTGATTCATAGTTACATCACAGTTTTTAAGATAATAATGAATAAATAATGGAAAATGTATAAAAAAAAATTTAGATTAAAAACAATTTGGCAACAGCGCATTTATTTAACCAGCGAAAGATGTATAAAGCCCGCATGCGCTAGATTTTTTCAAAATTATAATTTAACGTAGGCGTTGATTACATTTGTTAAAAAATAACAAAACGATTTTTATAGAAATAAATCGACCTTCAAAATGTATTTTATCTATCATTTTAATATAAAAATATTCAATCTCTTACAATGGTGCCAAATTTGTCAAACGAGCACTGGATTGGCTAGAATTGGTACATAAACAGCAAAAAGTTTTGGGCTTATGAACTATGAATCCTTATTGTCTGTTCTATATACTCTAGCATTAACTTTTTGCTAGAATTGTCGCGAAACAACTACCTTAAGACTCAGCAGACTCCAATAGCTTCAACCAGCAGTAGTCTCGCGATATATATCTTGTTTAAAAAGCGCGATCAAAACAATTCTCGTTAATATGTTAATTATTCTTTGATTTATTAATGAGAAAATTATAAATTTATTATAATATTATTCCGTTATAAGCTTTGATCCTAAACGTTGTCTCGCTGTGTGACCGCATCTGTAGTTGTGCAAGCCAGGCTTGCACTTAGCTGATTTTTTTTCTTATTATTTAATTAAGAATGAATAAAAAAGAAATTGTATAAATGAATTAAATAGAAATAACTTTTATTATAAAGGGATAGATATATATATATATTTATATGATACATTATATTACATTAAGATTTATTATGATATATATTTTATCATTTGTAAGATTTGAGACTACAGTAGAAAAAAACAAAAAAAAAAACAACGAAATTTTATAAAAAGAAATTAAATTGATATTTTTAAATTTCATTGAAACACAAATTAGGTATACAAACAAATAGTTTGATTTATAAGTTTTGAGATCACTCACTCAAATTCTCTTTCAAATCCCATACACAAAAATCGAAAGATATTCAAACAAATCAACAACAAATTAGAACACACTTCGAGAGTACAAAATATTTATTTAGTTTGGGAGCTCTGCCGGGCTCATTTTAATTATATAGATATCATATTTTGTATTAATAAATTTGTTATCTAGTCCTGTACCGGGGTTTCGTTTGTATTATTACTCTCAAACCTCTGCAATCTCCGTCGTCGTAATTCTTCTTGATTTTGATCTACTGGGGAATTCGTTGAAGCCGCCTCTTCCCTAGAAGATAATTTTCACAAATATTACTTATTCAATAAATTTTTTTAGTTGGGCGAGATAATTATTTTTGATAGTCTTTATTCAGGGTGGGGCATAAAGATCTACTCATTTTGAAGAGGAATAAAAAAATGAAAAAATTCAACTAGAAAAAAACTGAATATATTTTTGAAAAGAATATAAAATATAACGGTAAATCACTCGTATCCATAATAAGCATTAATTAACAGGAATAGCAGGGAATTGGACAAAAATTAAAAACAGAGTTTTTATTGAATGGGCCAGACGTTTCGTCGATTAATTTCGACTTCCTCAGTGGCTCATTCTATCACTCTTTGTCAACGTCTGGCCCATTCAATAAAAACTCTGTTTTTAATTTTTGTCCAATTCGCTGCTATTCCTGTTAATTAATATAAAATATTTTTTTTTGTAATGTGTTTTAAAACATAATAAGGCAAAAAAAAAAAAAGGGGGGGCAAAATGAAAATTCTAGCACTTTCGATTAAACTCAACTAAATTTTGTATACATATGCTGTGGACCCCCAGAAGGCTAGAAATGCAAAAACTAACCACCCAAAATTAAAACTAGCTCTTTCGACCAAACTATGTATACAAAATTTGGTTATTTTTTGCATTTCTAGCCTTTTGGGGGTCCACAGAATATGTTTTTAAATTTGGTTGAGTTTGGTCAAAAGGGCTAGAATTTTCATTTTTTTACCCCCCCCCCCCCATTTTGGGTGGTTATTTTTTGCAAGTCTCCTCGGGATCTACAGAATATGTATACAAAATTTGGTTGAGTTTGGTCAAAAGGGCTAGAATTTTAATTTTTTACCCTTCCCCCCATTTTGGGTGGTTAGTTTTTGCATTTCAAGTCTTCTCGGGGTCCACAGAATATGTATACAAAATTTTGTTAGTTTTTGCATTTCTAGCATTCTGGGGGTCCACAGAATATGTATATAAAATTTTATTGAGTTTGGTCAAAAGGGCTAGAATTTTCATTTTTTACCCTCCCCCCCATTTTGGGTGGTTAGTTTTTGCATTTCTAGCTCTCTTGGGGTCCACAGAATATGTATACAAAATTTGGTTAGTTTTTTGAATTTCTAGCCTTCTGGGGGTCCACAGAATATGTAGGCAAAATTTGGTTGAGTTTGGTCAAAAGGGCAAGAATTTTCATTTTTTACCCTTTTAGCCCCCCTCCCCCTTTTTTTTGTCTGATAATGTTTAAAACACATTTAAAAAAAAATTATTTGATGTTCTTTTCAAAAATATATTCAGTTTTTTTCTAGTTAAATTTTTTTCATCTTTTATACCTCTTCAAAATGTGGTAGATAGATCTTTATGCCCCACCCTGTATTTCTACATTTTCAATGTGCAATTATTAAATATCAACAATATAGAATTTAACATAAATATTACTCACACTGTTGTAGAAGCATCTGGCTCAACGGTATTTTCGTTATTTGTTGTGCTAGTATTCACTGGAGCAGAAGATTCTGCTTGTTGATTTATACTAAAAAAAAAAAAAAAATTATTAGATATTACCTCCTTATGTATTATTAAATATAACTATCTATCTATCTATTTATACATATATAAAAGGAAGTTTTTGAGAAGTTTGCTAGACCCTTTGACCGATCTAAACCAAATTTTGTACTTCTTCAAGCGCCATACTCACTTCTGAGCGTCGGCTATTACTATGGAAAGATCTTCTCCATTGTAATTTTCCAGGGGAAATTTTTCACAGGGGTGGTTTCCCATTCCCTTTCCCTGAAGGGATCAGATTATAGCCGGTCAAATATTTGTAGAGAGTATAGTTATTTACAAAAATGAATTTCTCTCTAAAAATTCCAGATAAATCTTAAAAATACTAATCAAGCTAGTGCGGGTTCACAAGCCTGACTCACTGCAAATATTTTACCGGCTATAATATGATTCCTACACTAATTTACACACACATAGACGAACACGAATGGCCAATGGGCTATAGTTCCCGAAGGCCATAAAAAAGTCATATCTGACCTTTTGTTAATTTAATTTTTGTTGCATAAAATTTCGATCATTTATAAAATTAATTTTTTTCCTAAATTTTGTTCTTTATCTAAAATTTTAGTATTAGAAAAGTCAAAATATTTTATTCAAATACCGACGTTTCGGAGACCTTTTCTCTCCTTCTTCAGGGTAATGAATAGTTATTGATGGGTGAGTATACTAATACACTTGTGATATAATGGTGAAAAGTATTGTAATATTGTTGTTATCACTGAAAAGAGAGACAAATGGGAGCCGAGTTATACTCACCCATCAATAACTATTCATTATTCTGAAGAAGGAGAGAAAAGGTCTCCGAAACGTCGGTATTTGAATAAAAAATTTAAATAATTTGGACTGCTTTTCATTATAACCTACTTATTTCGCTTACCAGTCCGTCTTTCTAAGAAAATAAATAAAATTAAAAAGTTAGTTAATTTTTTTTAAAGTATGTATTTTGTTTAAACAATTCTATGTGATTTTGATATAAATATGTTCTTTTTTATCGTAATAAATTCAAATTCGTTTATTTGAGGAATTGTTTTGTTTTTATTTCCCATATATCCAGATTTTCGATTATCCGGTTTGTCTTTGGTCACAATTAGTCCGGATAAACGAGGTTCTATGTAATTAAATAATTTTGTCTAAATTTGTTATTAAAAGACTTCTTATTGAGATATCATTTAAAATCAAGATGTACTGAAAAATCGTTATTTAATATTTTACCTATCTGCAGCGGTGGAAGTATTTGGTTGAGTTGCTGAAGCAGAAGTAGAAACGGATGCAGCTGCAGCTGCAGCAGCGGCGGCAGCTGCATGCTGCTGCATCAGCGTTGAGGCTGCGTCCAGCAAAAGACGAACGTTGCGCAAACAGCTAAGACGTGCTTCAAGAGCTTCTCGGGTATCAGTTTCCATTCGACGAAGATCCTCGTCTGTCAGGCCAGTATAGTCAGCAGGAGGTAGAGGAGCCGGCATGGTGAAAGGCAAAAAGGGGGCAAATGGAGGACAAAATAGGGGCATATTGCCAAAGGGAAAAGGCGGAGGAATTCCGGGCATTGCGCCACTTGCAGTTCCGCTGGTTGATGAAGAACCTAAAACATTCAAAACATTTTTAGTTACTTAAATAAATTGACACGTTCTGATGTGGCCATCTACTTGACTTTACCATACACTTCTGGTTGAGTTTGGTACAAAGGCCTAGATTTAAATTTTTTGACCCCCTCCCATTTTGGGCGTTTAGTTTTTGCATTTTTAGTGTCTGGGGGCCCACTGATTACGTATACCAGATTTGGTTGAGTTTACTCAAATGGCCTAGATTTTTATTTTTTAACCCCCCCCCCCCCCTAATTTTGGCGCCAGAAAAAAAATTATGTTATTATAGGTTCATTTTATAGTATATTTCATTTTTCTTGTTTTTTTAGTTTGAAAATAATATAATTTTAAATTTTAACCCTTCCTCTCCCCCCCTTAATTTTGGTTCGATATGCACCAAAATCTAATCAGCTCTTAATCTCAATCCACCAAAACTACGTGTGAAATTTGGTTTTGATATTCACACTAGTTTTTGAGCTAGCTCGTCCATAAAAATTTGGTAACTCACAGACTAACAGACATTTTGACAAAACAATTATTATCTCGAAAAATATAATTTTTTTGATGTTTACTTATTAGAGCTTTTTTGTGAAGCGAAATACCATGGTTTAGCTCAATTTTTTTAATCAAAATAGTTTCAGCCGTTTTTGAGATATTTCGAAAAAAAGAAGGAAAAAAACCACTTTTTTCATGCACAATTACAATACTTGACCATACCCTGTGTGGTAAAGTAAAAATATAATATGATAAAAAGCTTTTTTGTAGACCACTTCATTTAAATTTTCTAATTAAAGTCGTTTTTGAGAAATGAGAAAATGTTCACCATTTTGAAAAACTACTAAACTACTTACACTAAACACAAACTGCTCCCGGAAATTGGGTTCATTAATTATGATTAATTATAACTATATCTTCATTTTAAACTATAAAATTTTTGAACTGAAAACTTTCCTTATTTATCGTCTTCTAATTACTATATTTGATAATCTCTTCTAGGCTTATGATAATCAATTAGAGATACGTTTTATTGCTCCAGCAGCAGAAGCAAAACGAAGATTTGATTCTTCTGACCACCCTATCCCGCCTTCGAATATTTCTGCATCATACCATGGCGAAAACTTCGTTCAAATGTTACGAAAAATGCAATGTTCATTTGCATGGGATTGGGGTCCTGCTTTCCCTTCTGCGGGAATATGGTAAAGACACGACCAATTCATTAGCATGATAGAATATTATTATTTGACAACGCACAGACTAACAGATATCTTGACAAAACAATTATTATCTAGAAAGATATAATTTTTTCGATGTTCACTTATTAGAGCTTTTTTGTAGACCGAAATGCCATGATTTCACCCAATTTTTTTTATCAAAGTAGTTTCAGCCGTTTTTGAGATATTTCGAAAAAAAGAAGCAAAAAACCACTTTTTTCATACACGATTACAATAATTGACCATACATACCCTGTATGGTAAAGTAAAAATGATTTTAAGTTAAATATTTATTATTTCACTATCTATATACTTCTTAAATGTATTTTAGTTTAAACCTCTAGGTATCCGAAAATCATATTTGCCACTGACATATAATATCTGGACTTATAAAGGGCCCCATATCTCAAATAGCTTAGGGCATTATTAAGTCTAAATCCGGCCCAGCTAGAAGGCCCTAGCTTAGTAACTATTTCTTAATTACTTAGAAATTCTTAAATAAAAAAATTACTCGGTTGTCCTGTGTTTTGTCCAGGTTGGTTGGATGAAGCGTTTTGGTTGTTATTCGATGGTTGTTGTTGTGGCTGTGCTTGAGGTTGCCCTTGAGGAGCTTGCCCGGGCTGAAAGGCAGGTGGCCAGAAGGGAAACATCATCGCAGGGAATGGTGCAATATTAGGAATACCATCACCTCCAGCTAGAACGAAATTAATATTAATTATATCTATTTTTATAATACTACCTTGATCAAAAAGTTTCAGGAATTTATACAGAAAATCAAAAATACAAATTTATTGATCATAATCGATATTGTCCCATTCAAAGTACTCCCCATCGACTGCAGTGCACTTATGTCATAGCTTGATCCAATCCTCGAAACATTTTTTTATATTCGGTTTTCGGTATGGACTATCAGACCCGTTTCCTATTTTTACGATTTTAAAAATGAAATCGTCTTTGCATCAACGAGTTTGTATTAAATTTTGAGTTAAAAACGGTACGAAAATGCTGAATAAGTGTTACTCTATCGAAAACAAACTTTTATGTGTGGACCAAGTTTTCGGAGTCTGTCGAGGATGACGAACGCAGTCGACATCGAAAACGGACGAAAATGTCGATAAAATTAAAGAAATGATGGCCGAAAACTGTAAATTGACCATTGGAGAGATGGCAGCGAACTTGAACATCGCTTATGAATCGGTTCAAGAGATTTTGTTTAATGATTTGGCTTTGAGACGGCAAAAAGACCGGATTTGTGGGAACCAAGTAACGCGCGGTGCCAATATCCCTGATTTATTAGAAATAATAATTGATAGTCTTCTTCTTCTTTAAGTGCCCTTTAAGTATCAGATCTCCCTGAAGTTTTGGCTCCTCTCCACATACCACATAGCTCCGTATACATGTGCTGAGTGTGTTTTAAGTTTTTACAAAGATATACGGGACCTACTTTTTAACGCCGGTTCCGAACGGCTAGTTTGGAGAGGTTACTAGACAATTATACTCTTGGTAGGTTGCCATTGCTTTCCAAGATGAGACGCCTGCAAATATGTGCCGAGACTCTGTCTCGAACCAGCGTATTTCAGGCCAGAGGCCCGACACTCTAACCACTGACCCACAGTCGCTTCTATTATTGATATTACAAAACATAAACAAATATACATGGTTTGTACTTCTAAAAAAATCTCCAATTTTTCACTTACGTCTCAAAGGAACTTGCGCCCCGGCTGGAATTCCGCCAGCACGAGGTTGAGCGCCAGCTGCTGGAGCCGGTTGTGTAGTGTTCGGAGCTGGAGTTCGCAAAATATTTAAACGACAAGTGGGACAAGTTTGTTGACGTTGGAACCAGGATCGTAAGCATCGAGTGTGAAAGATGTGGTTGCATGGGAGCTTTTTACTTGCAGCAGTTGCAAGCATCTCCTCGCGACAAATAATACAAACATTATCAGCAGCAGCTAATTCTTCAGCGGTAGCATCAGGGTACAGGGTGTTCATGTTGCGGATGGCACGCCGCGATAGAATCACATCATGGAAAGCTTTTTTAAATGATCTAAAGAAAAAAAAAAGTTATTTCAATAATGTATATAATATTATAGAAAAAGCTTTTATTGATTGTTATAAAATTAAAATAAATACAAATCTTTTATAAAATAATCAAGGTAGTTGTTTCACCAAATGGGTTTTCTTAGGATTTTTTTGAAATTTAGATAGTAGATTATTATTTAAATACTTCTGCATCGATTGGTGGCAAAACGAAATTTATGAACAATATAGTTCGGAGATATTAAATTCCAAAGATAGAGTTTTTCAGACTCTTATACATTGCACTATACGGGATATCGGAAAGTTTACATACATATTTAATTATAATTAAAAAACTCTTCTTACCATTGTTATAAAAAACTAAACCAACATTAAACAATAACTAATAGATTTTTTAAGAAAATTTTAATTAATAGTTACAACACAGTTTCTGAGATAATAATGAATAAATAATGAAAAATGTATAATGAAAAATTTACACTAAAAACAAGCTGGCAACAACGCATATATTTAACCTAAAAAGTGGATTAACTTTAGTACTTTTTTGACGTTTTTCGCTTCAGCCATTGTCGCAACAGCTTTTAATCGTTTATTAAGAACTTTTTGTTTAATAAATCGACCTTTATAATGTATTTTATCTGTCATTTCTATGATAAAAATATTCAAGCTCGGACAATGTTGTCAGATTTGTCAAACGAGCACGGGATTGGCTAGTAGTGGTACATAAACAGCAAAAAGTTTTGGGCTTATGAATCACGAATTATATTGTCTGTTCTATATACTCTAGCATTAACTTTTTGCTAGTATTGTCGCGAAACAACTACCTTCATAAATAAAAATTTAGTAAACTCACCTCATAGTATAATACATTGGTCTAAAAGCGAATAATGGAAGGGTATATATTCTGACCATGATTGCCACAAAAGCAATATAAAGAAGTACCTTAAAGAATCCTAAAATAAAATAAATAATTAGTTGTATTCGAAAAAAAATAATTATAATAATAAGCTTACCCATAACTAGTTCAGTATATAATAAGAAAACTGCTTTATTTTCCCAAGGATTTTCACTATTCATGTCTAAGGTGTGAAGGATATATTTAATATATATATTGATAATAATTGTTAATAAAATGGCATATTCAAAGCCAAAAACAAGTTGAACAGAAGCTCCTTTCGTTATTGTAGATTGGTAGGCTAATCCAACGAAATGGATATCTAGTGCTCCCAACATTGTTAAAAGAGCTGTAAAAAAAGTAATATTTCATATTAGATTTTTTCCTCAGAGCCGATAGATATAAAATTGAGGATTGATTGAAAGGATAAATAAAAAGATGATTCCAAATAAATAATAAAACTTCTTTTATTGGAAATTTTCTTTTTATTTAATCTTGGACTACCTTCCATTCAATCCTGACTATTATTTTAAACAAATTTTAAATTATTTATTTATCACATACTATTAAAGGGCATTTGTGCCTGCCTCGGTAACTATCTACTTTACCTACCTACCTATGCCCCCCCGCCCACCAGAGGTTGAAAGGTGGAGGTCCAGGGGGTTACTAAAGGGCATTTGTCTCTGTGTCTGTACCTATATCATCACATACTAATAAAGGGAATTTGTCCCTGTCTCTGTATGTACCTATGTTTGTATGTCCGTTCCCCCAGGGGTGGGGGTTGGGGTCCAGGGGGTGCGGGTTCAGGGGGCTACTAAGGGGGATTTGTGCCTATGTCTGTACCTATATATATATATATCTATGTGGGGTTGGGAGGTGGGGTCCAGTGGTGAAGGTTTGGATCCAGGGGAAAGGTGGGGGTCCAGGGGGGTAGGTTTACTGGGTTGGAGGGTGATCAGAGGCCGGGAGAAGTTCCGGGGTTGGAGAGAGGGTCGGTGGAATGGATAGTTGTTGGAGATGGAGGATAGGGAGTGTTCAAGTGACGGGGGGTCCAGGGGGCGAAGCCCCTTGGCTAGCAAGAGGCCCACCGAAGGCGGGCCTTGCAGCTAGTATTTAACTAGTATAATTCAGTGTTTCACAACTATTTTCAGTTCAAGAATCAATAAAAACAAAGAAAATGTACATAAATCTGATGGTGATTTTCCATGTTGATAATTTATTTTAGATATATAAATATATTTAAATTTTTTTGTTTTAAATTTCTACTAATATGAGGGAATTTGTTTAATAATTTTATTTAATAACGCTTTCAGTCTACCTCTTGAAATGAGTTCTCAAACATTCGAATATGACAACCTAATTGTGTTGATACTTTGTGCATTCTGATAAGAATATCTCAATAAAAATGTAATCTAGGTGGTTCCACCCGAGACTTGATAAAGATCTAAATTACCCACCTATCAAATCTAGAAGTTATTAAATAGTTTTTAAGGTTCCTAACTAAAATTGGTAAATAAATGAAAAAACACCTATGGTGAAACTTTGTTTTTTGTTTGTCCAAAAGTTTTAAAGCTTTAAAGTTGAAATTGGGCTTGTAGTTTAATTTTTATTAGCCGATAGTAAAAAAATTCTTAAGCCTTCCTTAAAAACATAAAGTGCTATAATAAATAAGCACTTCATTGAATAGGGTCCGGTAAATAGTTCTTAGTTCTTTTGAATACCTATAAAACTTGTTATCTTGTAATTTTTATTTTATTTCTCAATCAAGCACTTATATGTCAATGCACTTGCCGGCTTTTTAGGTTTCCGTGTTTTATTTGTAGTATACTTACATGATGAATGGCATAACGATTAAGTATTTTATTATTATTTATTTAAAAAATATGATTTTTTTTACTTACATAAAACACGCATGTGGAAAAGCCAAGTTATTACCGGACTTCTTTCCATCTGAAAAAAGATTGAGATAGAGAGATTGATAGATGCAGAAAAAAAAGAATAATTAAAGAATCTTATCTCCAGCTTTATGCACAACTGTGTACATAGAAAGATTTATTAGTATCTCAGTTTAGAGCAATGTGTCCTTCGGCCTGACAATAAGCCTACAGAAGACTGAAGTTATGTGCCTCGGTAGGGACCCCTCATTTAGCATCCAGATAGGGAACACACATTAGAAGAACAGACAGATTCACATACTTGGGCTCTATCGTCACTGATTCTGTTGTTATTGATTCGGAGATTGATAACATTGGCAAAACTAAGGCAATCATGTTTGGCAGCAGAGTTTATCTGAACAGTATTGCCATCTTTCCATCCCTCTTATTGTATAGAAATGTCATAGTTTTCAGATAGTGTGAAAAACCTGGGCGTAGAGTTCGATCAAACTCTCTCATGGAGAGACAGTGTTGTTAACATATCAAATAAAGTATTTAAATCACTTTATCAATTTAAAAAATCTAAGGATTGTCTGCCAGTATCCATCAGAAAACTTCTGATAAATTCTTTGGTTGCTCCTCTGATCGACTACTGTTACCTTGTATATAATAGTTAAAATCAGGAATTAAACACTTAAGCTCGAGATATTATTGAACAGCTGCATTAGGTTCATTTTTTATGTCCCTTTTGATGAACACATTACGCCCTACTACAATGAACTGGGTTGGTTAAGGCTTCCTAAGAAGAGAGACTATATTCTAGGAATTTTTCTCTTCAATCTGTTTAAAAGCAAGTCCTCTGAGTACTTATATAGTAAATTTCTGTTTAAAAACTCTGTAAGTTCCAGAGCTTTGCGGACTTATGGTCTGGACCTTCAAATTCCCATACATAGACATTATCCTATGCATAGGTCATTCTCTGTCTATTCCGCGAAGCTCTGGAATAAAATTCCAGCCAGTGTGAGGGGGGCTAAGTCGATCGGCGCTTTTAAAGCAAAGTGTTTTGATTTATTAATGAGTCAGCAGATGATGGGTGGAGTGAGGCTGAGATGTTATATTTTAAATCTTTTATTCATGCTGATCATTCTGTGATATATTTATTTTTTTGTAATGTGATTTCAAATTATCAATTAATTTTAGAAATTTTTCCTTTTATTTTTTTTAATGTTAAATTTTAATATTTTTTATACTCTCTTGGTTGAATTTCGAAAGCAGATTTTGAATGTAATAAAATTTAAATTAATTAAATTAATCTTAAGAAATTCAAAGATGTTTTTATAAAGCGAAATTTTGAGAATACTTAGCGCTAAGTATTCTCAAAATTTCGCTTTATAAAAACATCTTTGAATTTCTCTTTGAATTTCTTAAGATTAATTTAATTAATTTGATAATTTTCTATATTTGTATAAATATACTAGAAAAACAAATTTACTTATAATTTGTTAAAAATTCCGTTGAGTGGATTTGCTCGCGAGTTTACTCCGCGGAATTCTAAATTAATTTGTAATAAAATTTGTCTCTTTTATGTTCCAGGAGAATATCATTCTCAGAGCAAATTAAAATCTATCTATCTACGGAGCAGAGACATGGACTACGTATTCGAGACACAAAAAACGCCTAAATACATTTCATATCCGCTGCCTAAAGCGGGGATACAGTGGATGCCTTCAAAACAAACTTTGAAGTCTTAAATACGGCTAACATGCCGACCTTTCAGGCCCTCCTGACCCAACGACGGCTGAGGTGGCTTGGTCATGATGGGCGCATTCCCAAGGATCTGCTATACGGCGAACTAGCCACTGGCACTCGTCCCCGTGGCCGACCCTCCTGAGATTCAAAGATGTCTGGTTCAGAGACTTTGGCCCTGGAAGCATCGATCCCAAGACCTGGGGATCGGCAGAAATGGTGAACGGAAATCCAGCTTGCTATGTCTAAAGCCGATGAGCGCAGGCAAATTATTCACGAAGAGAAAAAGAGGAGACGCCACGAAAACTCTTGGTTCCTCCAAGGGATTGAGTTTTACCCTTTGAACCAAAGTCTCTTTTAAACTATGGTTACCATTGTTATTTTGTTAACCTGGATTGGAGCACGTCCTGTCGAACCTCCTTATATCCTTACAGGTCAAATCTTGAATATTCTTTACTTTTCATATTTTCCTTTAAATTATATAATCATTTCTTTGTCTTGACTGCGCAAGAGATTGCAACGCCAGTATAGGCCTAATGAGTCACCTTAGGAGCTGCATGGCGGCTCGCTAACCAAAACCCCTAAAAATTGTCCGCCAGGGCAAAAAGGTCCACTAGACCAATGTAAAAAGTGATCATCCTACACAATAGCTATCATTGTGAGAACATTATTTATATTTGTTGAATAAAATAAAAATATACTTACAAAATCCACTCGATCTTCAGCTAGCCAATGAAAAGACTTCAAAAATAGCAACACCGTGAATAGTGCAACAAATTTCGGACTAAAATCATCCCGGAAAACTGTAAAAGCTAAACATGTCTCAGTCACAGCATACCAGGAACGCTCCATTAAATGCTACAAAAGAAGAAAACATTCAAATAATTTTTTTTTTTTATAAAAATCAGAATCAATCTCCTTTGAAAATAATGCATGGTTAAATTGACAATTACTGTAAAACATCTAAAGCTGAAATGTTATATATATAAAAATATCTCAACCACTGCTAAAGCTGCAGCGCGCAAGCTAGGTCTCCTATTTAGGTCTAGACGCTGTTATACTCCCAGTCAACTTATTATACTGTATAAGGCTCAAATTCGTCCCTTTCTCGAATATGGCTCTCATCTGTGGAGGGGTGCCTCCAAGCATTCTCTTGCTACACTGGATGCAATTCAGAAGCGAGCAATTAAACTAATAGGAGACCCGGCTCTAACCAACTCACTCGACTCCCTGGCTCACCGAAGAACCGTTTCTGCCCTTTCCCTGTACTACAGATACTATCACGGTGTCTGTTCAGTCGAGCTGAAATCAATTATCCCCCCTAATGCCCTCTTTACGAGAAAGACGTGGTTTTCTAACGCTCAGCACCCCTTCGCTGTAAAATTGGATAAAAGTCGAACAAGCGCTTTCGCCAACTCTTTTATCCCTATGACCTCCAGAGACTGGAACTCGCTCCCTGCCACCATCTCATTTGCGCGAAATACACGATTTTCTAAAATTCAACACCCCTACGCACTTAAACTAGATACTAATCGAACAAACGCATTCGCCAATTCATTTATCCCTATGACATCTAGAGACTGGAACTCTCTTCCCCCAACCGTCTTTCCAGCTACTTATAACCTTCAATCTTTCAAGACCAGCATGGACAGATACGTTGGACTGCTACGCAATGACTAAATCTACTATTATCTTCACGTTATAAGGGTCCACCACGGACTTCAGAGGTTGTACCTTCTTGGTGCAACTTCTTGTATCAGTATCATTATAAAAAAAAAAAATCTTTCCCGCGACTTATAACCTTCAGCTATTTAAGACACGTATCCACAGATACCTTCGACCCCCGCCCAACCCATAAAATTCTTTCTTCTTTTCACGATGGAGGGGCCAACCCAGGCCTTTAGGGGTTGCACCTTTTGGTGTAACTCCTTCTCTCATCATTATCATAAAAAACAAACAAAAAAAAGAGACAAAGCAGTCAATTTTCAAAGAGATTGCATAGGGTTGTCCAATATCTATACATCTATTCTCTTGATTGGGTTAAAAAATGCTTTTTTGGAGGTTTATTAAATTAAAAATTAAAAAAATGTCTACATAAGTTAAAGTAAATAATGAGATATATAAAAACAGGAAGATATATATTATAGTTTAATGAAATAATGAAAGTATAGTAATTAAACCTAATTTGGTCCATTTGAATATAAATAAATGATAATGCGATTAAAAATGACCTCTAATAAGAGTCATATGATTTATTTTTATATATATATATAATACAATTTGTATAAACCATCATCATCTATGAACCTTGGGCGCAAGCAAGACGCAAACTACATAAAGTTATTATTGTTGAGCAAACTAGGTTCAATCCCATGTGTCTATCGCAATATATGTATAATTATAATAATAGTAAATAAATCTTTATTATTCGACCTGCTTAAAGGCACAAGACCTCGGTGGCTAGGTCAACCAAACATCAATACAAATCAATTACAAGAAATCAACAAACAAGAAAAAAAATTGTAAGTTAAAAACCAACACTTAACAACTTAAATTGATATAATAATGATGTTTACTAATGTTAACAACCATTTATAAATTTCTGTAGCCCAATAAACTTAGGCTGAAACTACAATATATTAGGTCGGAGTTGGTGGTGTTTCACAAGGAGAAAAAAATTTAAATACAAAGATTTCAGTCAATGTTCTCTTGATGATGAGTTAAGAGCTCGAAATATAGAGTAAATTTAAAAAAATCTTTGTATTTAAATTTTTTCTCCTTGTGAAACGCCACAACTCCAACCTAATATAATTTTAATAATGTTTCACTATAAACCAACACCGCGTTCCCTAAATTCAATTAGGCTGAAACGTTTTACTCTGGAAATTTTATGGGACCCGGTGCATCCCTACTTTGGCTGATATGTGCCCATAATTATGAAATTGTAGACCATAGTCATTGATTCTTAGTTTCGAGATATTTAAAGTTTTATCAAATAAACAAGATTCGAATTCTGTATAATGAAACAACTAGAAATCCACTTAACGGTTTAATTTTATGCGAATTTTCAAAACTGACATCTTATTATTGTAATTTTTAAATAGATGGAACATAAAAAATGAAAAAACTATTTTTTTCATTTAGTTCACTTTCATAATTATGGGCACATATATATGTACAGTCGACTCTCTATAATTCGAACCCTTCAGCTGTTAACTTCGGTAAATCGAAAAAATGCTGTGTATTTTTTGATACGCTCGATAACTCGCAATCCTTTTTGTAACAAGAGGGGGAGATATAATTCGAACTAGGTCACTTCACCTTTTTATAATTCGAACTTTTCCTAGAAATGTTTACTCGTCATTTTCCGCGTAATGTATGTAGTTTTTTCACAAAGAGAAACAAAGAGGTTGTCCTCTGCTTGCTGCAAATAAACATACACACATATATCGAGATGATATATCTGTATATATATTATTTATTTGTTTGATACTGTAGTTTCGAAGACTTGGTCTTCATCATCAGTCTTTTTTTAATTATAAATGTTTTTCATGGAGTCAATATTTGGATGAAATTTCTTCGTCACTAGTGGTCAGCTTAGAACTTAGAAGGAGTTCTAAGCTGACTACTAGTGACGAATTTTCAATATCCATACGATATTGACTCCATGAAAAACATTTATAATTAAAAAAGACTGATGATGAAGACCAAGTCTTCGAAACTATAGTCTCAAACAAATAAATAGTATATATATACAGTTATACAGATATATCATCTCGATATATATGTGTGTATGTTTATTTGCATCAAGCAGAGGACAACCTCTTTGTTTCTCTTTGTGAATCAACAACTCTGCTACTCTCGGCAAAACAAAAACTTTTCAATGTAATTTTTTGTTCTTTTTTTCGTTTTCATTATTTTTACTTTTTTACTTGAGGCCGAGGGGTGAACCGCGATTGGAATTAGGTGTACACGTCTTTGGAATTATGTGGAATTATTTTGGAATTCATTAGATAATGCCCCTTCATCTATTTATTGTCTTCTATTTGGAAATGAAAGTGAAAATGGAAGTAGGTGTACAGGATATTAGGTCGCGGTTCACCCCTCGCTTGAGGATATATATAAAATTTATGTAAGCTCATACATATTTTCAAAGATATAATAAAAACTCTTAATAATTCGAATTTTTTTTTCATCTTGATAATTCGAATTTTTTTTGTAGTCCCTTGGATTTCGAATTATCGACTGTATTAGATAGCATATGATTTTTTTTATTAATTTCCTATTTTGTTAAATATTTTCTCTTATAAGATTGGAGTAATTTTTGGAGACAAGACTGATAAGTGAATTAAGTGGATATCGATGAGGCATTCCACAAAAAAGAAGATAATTTACACAGGTTTTATGAATAAAAAGATAGTGTAAATTATCTCCTTTTTTGGACTGCCTCATCGATATCCACTTAATTTTCTCTTATAATTACTCATCTTTTAAATGTACATAAATATAAAAATTATATATTTTTCCCAAGCAACACAAGGTATTATTAAAAATAAAATTATACTAAAAATCAATTTGAAACTTTGCAAAGTAGACTTAAGTTACTTTCAAAATATTGTTTTTTTTTATTATTCTATTAACCAAGTAATGTTGTGTTTAGAAAATATTATTAAAGGTAGTAATCAGGTGAAATTGTTTAAAATAAAAATTTATATAGAATTGTCAATATTTTTATTGCTAACTCAATTTTTTGGGGGAAATGGACTTGTGGCTCACACTTTCAAAATCAACGGCTGATTTGTTCTCCCCAATTCAAAAAAACTCTAAAAATGAAATTGCATTAATTCGAAGAAAAAGGCTTTTCTCTTGGGTTTAGAATTATCCGAGGGGTGAACCGCGACCTAAAATCGTGTACACCTACTTCCACTTCCAAGTAGAAGACAATAGATTATCTAATGAATTCCAAAGACGATGTACACCTAATTCCAATCGCGGTTCACCCCTCGGAATTATCAAAGCTGGACTGAAAATGAAAGTATAACTTTTCCAAATAGATTACATTAAATAATATTATAATTATAACTTCTTATATATTTGAATTATTTATAAAAATCAAATTTAATTCTTACTTCAAATTCTGCAGCTCTTAATTGGCCAAAGAAAACTTTCCGCATTAATTTTCCAATTAATATTACCATAACAAAAGCTTGAATATATATAACCTAAAAGAGATTAAAATTAATGATAGAATTTGATTTATTATTTTTTAAGATATAGTTTTAGATTATTACAGCCATGCTAGGATTCGATTTCGTGATATAAACCACCGAAGGGTAAAATTGTTTTTTCTGATAATATGCATTTCCAATGACGGCTGATGTCAAACCGAGACTTATCAGTGTTACGCCCAGCCCTCTCATTTTCGAAAACAATTCGTTCGCTTAATGACTAGAACAATTCAACGAAATCAATTTAGAATAATTTCGAGACCAAGCCGAAAAGAGCAGAATTAAAATCCAATGAAAACAAAACAACACGTCATTCTTTTAAAGTCAACTGTCAGAGATCCAGCGACCCAGGCCAAAGACGAAGGTCAAGCAGAAGCAACATCGGCGGAGATTTGTCGAGGTTCAAGAGAACTCCGCCAGGGGGACGAGCCACGTCACTCACTAACTCATGTTGACATAAGGTGACATTTCGTGAATCCCT